>QAOA01005603.1:111811-134149 GCA_003255065.1 Cercis canadensis
GGGGGGGGGGGGGGGGGTGTTCACTTAAAAGTTGGACTTTGACCATCTACATATGTGCATTTTAACACTATAAGGTTATAATTCTGAGCAGTTTCATTGTTATGGGTATCATATGGGAAAACTTGTAACTTTACTGGGATAGGATATTATGGTTTTATTTAATCCCTAGAATTATTATTTGCAGTATATTCTAAATAGGGTGTTAAAGTAATTCAGGATAGGCTTTTGGTAATTTAGGTTTAACGTACAATGGGTTGTGCATAGGAAATAGCAGGAGTTACTTATCCTTAGTAGTTAGAATAGGATTTCTGAACTCAAAACTCATGTGATTAAGGTATAAAAGCCAACTTAGACAAACTAAGGACCACATTGGAATCCCTATAAAGATTACTAGACTTGGTATAAAACCAAATGAACTATGATTAGAACCTAATTGATATAAAACAGCATTAAAATCCTGGGGCATTAATACTCAATAATCTACTATACTTTTAGATCAGTGACCTACTAGGTAATGGGTACCAAGTATTCTGGGTTCTGGGATTTCAAAATGGCTCTAACCATCCCATGGCTGCTCTGTCAATGTGTCCTTGGAGCTATAAGATTTCAAAGCCAAAGCCAAGGTGAACTGTATGTTGAGTGTCTTGTGGGGTTGTATGAAATTTACTGTGCTTTGGTGCCTTTGGGTTGGGAAGGAATGCTAGAAGCTTGAAATATCTGTTGTGGTACTTCATATATAGTATTATTTGTCAACTCTTTTTTCTCATCTATATTGAATTTCCTCTTTTATTGAAATTAACATAGTGTTTTCTTTGGTCTTTCTTTTTTCCCTTTGAATAAAGCAGAAAATTTAAGAGAAGAAGGAATACAAATAACATTGCAGGATAAGACGTCCACCTGGACAAAGACTAAGTAGAGGCACCAAAGAGTAAAATTAATCCTATCCCATAAAACTCTAAGGTCAACAAAGTATTCTTAAAACCATGAGCATTCTTCTTCAAATTAAATACACTATTTAACTGCATAGACTGTGCACTGCTATTGAAGCTCCTGCCAAATTCTCTGAAACAAATCAACAAGCTCCAAATTCATATAGCACACCCAAAATTTGCAAAAAATACCAAACAAAGTATTCCAGATAAAAGAGGCTGTCAAGTGGCAAGCAATGTAATATACATTGGCAGCTATTTCTAAACATGCTCAGTGTATAATACAGATACTAGGAGAAAGAGCTCTATGCTGCCTATAAATCTACAACATATTTTTAGTATTAATCCTATTGAGTACTGCTGTCTGTAAGAGGGAATTTTGGATTTCCAAAGGGTTTATCAAGGAGGAAGTTCACTTTATTCAAAGATTGGTTAATAAACTGGGAAAATGACTTTAAATAGTATACTCCAGAATAATCAAGGTTCCAAATTGCGTATCTGAATTGGAGGATATATGAACAGAATCAAGTCAAACCAAAAGGGATTCCAATCAAGAAATTTCTTTATCATTTAGGTTTCTGAAAAAAATGGAAGTTCCAAGAGAAAATATAATCCTGATATTGTAGAAATTGAGTGGGGAAATTATGAAGAGAAGAGAGAAACTGGAGGCCAGAAAAAGCCTCTCTGAAGGGAAAGTCCCCTACCCAAAGATCCTCCAAGAACTTGATACGAGAGCCATTTCCTACCTTTAGAGAAACAAGTGGTCTCAAAGTAGCATATCCCTGAGAAATAAACTTTTATGAACTGGAATGAGTTGCAGTTGTCACTAGGCTGCATTCGATGCATTTTGGTGTACACGATACTTAGTCTGTGTAACCTGGTGCAAGAGGGATTTGGTCTATAGAGGAAGATGCCATAGCCTTTTGCCAGTCAAAGCAGTGTTTTTAGACCCCGAATTGCTAAAGTCCCAAACTCCTCCTTCCTCTTACCCTCTTAGGCCTACAACAGATTTCCCAATCGACTGGATGATTCTCTTTCCTCTAACTCCTGACCAGAGAAAGATATGTACTTATATAAAAGGCAATTTTTTGTTAGTCAGGATTATTTGGGATTTTACCTATTTAATTTAAATAAGACATACTTTCTGATTGAGTTATTGACGAGTGATTGATCATTGTGATTTCTTTGTTTGGTTCTTTCACTTCACTTCTTAGTCCTTGCTTTTTTCTCTCTTTCACTCTGCATTTCTGTCACTTTCTGTGAATTTATTTCTTCTGTACATAGGATAGCTACATGTACTTTATGAATATATCTTCTTAGTTAATGGAGGAGCCATCTTAGAAAAGGGTCCAAAGGCTTATTGGTCTAATGGCAACATATTTCTAAAAGAAACAAGATGTTCTGTGTTTAAAATGGTTTATTTGACTGGGTACATTCAGCCTGTGAGGAAGAATCATTGCTAAACTACTGACATATGTCTTGAGATATTTAGTGGTTTGAACTCGTTTGTTGTCTAAAATGCCATCATCTACTTGATTTGTCAATCTTTAAACTTAAAGCAACTAGAGTGTAGACGTGGAGAGGCTCATGACTTTATGTAGCAGTAGGTTTGGAAGCTGAAAAAATAATTCTTTTGGGCAGAACACCTCCATGGATTTTGGTGGAAGAAATAACATTTATGGCTCCTTTATAATATCTATAGCTTGTAAATGGAAAATTATATTCCAAGCAAACCACAACTTTCTACAATAGGTGACTAATTGTTTATATGTTTATTCAGAATTATTACATATAAAACAATGGGAGAAAGTTATATGGTAAGTGGTAACTGTATTTTGCAATTGGCTTGCTATGTTTAAGCCTTGCAAGATAAAAGGATAGATGAGAATTTGGATGGTGGGGTGCTGAGGTAAGGGATAGTGTTGGTCAGGAAGTGTGTAGAATTTATTTCTTTGGTATGTCCTTCCTAATTTTTGTAAGTATCGTACTCTCTTGGAAATGGATCAACAAAATCATATAGAATGAAACAAAAGGTGGATAGTCAACTGATTATGCTTCTATGAGATTTTGTGGGAACATTTTCTTGATTTTTCATGTATGCTACAAAACAAGCTTAATTACTACATGTCCTAACTGGTTTAACATTTTTTTAGGAAAAATGATAAGAGCTATGGTTTTGATTGCCTGGTTGTGATTTAAATTTTGATCAAATTATGCTTTGGCTAAATCTGATATTACGCATAGTTTACTTGCAATAGATCGGACATTTCTATTCATTTAATATGGTATATTATATATAATTATCTTAGCTCTTATGTCTTTGGGCTTTTGTGTGATTGATTCAATTGAATTACTTTGTCATCATTAAACTTACCATAATTTTGGCATTTTTATTTTCCATGGTACTTCCAAATTATAGGATTGTTGGTATGGCTGGCGTAGGAGAGGCACTTGTGCTTGTTGCAATGTGTGGCTTGTGTACTTTCCTTACTTCAATATCATTGAGTGCTATTGCAACCAATGGAGCCATGAAGGTACTTACTGTTTGATTGGGTTATAAACTACAGTTTGTTTTGCATGACTACTATTTTTTTTTTTCAATTTTCTTTTTTGATCTGATTTTCTTTGAAAATTATTATTTGCAATGATAATAAAAATCTTTAGTTGTTTCAATACAATAAATTTTGCTTCAGATAACATGTTTAGTTGTAGTTTGGTTTATCCCACGGGATGTTTAAACCAAACTTCATGTTAATGTGAAAAAGAGTTGCTGTCATGCATTGCTCGAATAATGAGGGTAGTAGAGTACATCTGACATGTGTCACATGTCAATGCTTGAAAATTTATTGTTTAAAATATTTCTGGGGTTGAAAGGGTTATTCCTTTTATGAGTCCTTATTTATTTGAAAATAGGTTGCTGTAAAGTAAAAATAATCTTTTAAGAAGAGCTATAATGCTTTTTTTTTTTTCTTGGAATATTTAGTCTTCAAAACTTTTTATGAATGGAAAGTTATATCAATTACTGGAAAATTCTTTTCATTGATGGGGATACTTAAGTCTTTTTCTTGTTTACATAATTTGGTAGGGAGGGGGACCATACTATCTCATAGGTCGTGCCCTTGGTCCAGAAGTTGGAGTTAGCATTGGTCTATGTTTCTTCCTTGGCAATGCAGTTGCTGGAGCACTGTAAGTGCATGCTATAAGCTGCTCTTTGATTTTGAGTTGTGAAGTGTCTTCAAATTAAAGAGGATGATGAAGTCAAAAGTCGCCAGATTTTATTATCATAATAGCTTAATGTATGACATTTAATAAATTCTAAACTTTAAATGATTCCTTGTCTTTGTTGCTTATGGTTCTAGTTATGTGCTGGGGGCTGTAGAAACCTTTCTGAAAGCTGTGCCTGCTGCTGGGATTTTTAGAGGTAATGACAATTTTTCTGGTTTATTAAATTTTATTGATTCTAGTGTGTTATTTAGCAGTTGCTGTCAGTTGATGTTTTGTGGTTTGATTTTCATGTATTTTTAGCAACAAGTTATGTGGTATTATTATTTCTACAATAAAGTTCACCTGGTGAACCTTGGTATACACTGCTGGAATAGTGTTAGCATTTATATGATAAGTGGTAAATGATAAAAATATTTCTTGTTGTTTTCTTTGTTTTTGAAAGGGTTTCTTTCCTCTCTCTTTTGTGTGTGTGTGTGTGTGCGTGCTCTTTCTCTTAATAAATTCAACTTTTATTAGAAAAGGGATAAAATTTATCTATTTGGATAGTTTATAACCCTGACATGTTAAAAAGATTTCAAAGATTTTAGTAACTGATGCAGGATGGTCTAGCATCGAGAAAGCTTGGGTTTAAAGGCTGCATTACCTTAGAAAGGACTATGATAGCTTAAGCTTAAGTTTAAAGGATGGACTAGGATTGTGTTCTTAGCCTCTCTCTGGTGCTATGCATATGGCTTCTTTTAAGGGGATTTCCTGTACCACTATGCAGAGATATTGGAGAGCATTTTATTTGGCATTCTCTTTTTTGTATTGGCTGTGTGTACATCTTATCTTCCTCTACTTTTGTAGTCTTTCTTTCTCTCTACCCCACAAAAAAAAAAAAAAAGGACTGCATTATCTTAGAATTTTGGTTTAGTTTGATCTTGGCGGCTGACTGTAACTTTCAGTCTTAGGAGTTGTTTTGTAGTTTTCATAATGTTTTATTTAATTTTCACAGGGGTTATATTCTTAGGGATTTAATTTGGTTATTTGTGGAAGTTCTAGGATACATGGGTTAAGATTATTCTAGAAGGTTTTTTTCTTGGTAGTCAAGTTATAATATGGGTATAAATAGGCCTACAAAGTGTAGAAGGAAAGTATCTCATTTTCTTACCAATTAATATGATATTTTCGTATCTGAGTGGTTTCTAAACCCTAGAACCCTAATTCTATATTCTAATCTCAATCTATTGTATTCCTTGTCGTAATTCTGTCACAATTACCTGCTGTTCTCTATTCCTACTGCATCAGTAGTTATTAAAGAATGTTGATATTCCTTTCAAACAAAACAGAAGTAATTAATGATGGAGAGTGGAGAAAAAAGAAAAGAAAAGAAAATAAAACAAATGAATTATCCCCCTATTAAATGATAAAGAGGGAAATATGGACAAAGGCCATCAAACTGAGGCATTTCCTTCATAAACATTTGTCACAGAGACTGTAATCTGTGGTAACTTCTTGTCTTTGACCTCCTTCCCATTGATCACCACAGAAAAGGGGGAAGGGAAGAAAGGGGACATTATTGTAAATAAATTGATATTTGGGAAGGCCATCGGGTAAAGGCTTTTTTCCTCTTTCAGGTCTTTTTCCCTGTTTGTATAGACTTTCAACAATGTATCAAGCCCCCATTTCCCATGTTTCTTGGAACTTTTGTGCTTTTTAGGAATCTTAATGATAGAGAGGCTGCTGACCTTGCTTTGTTACCGGCTAGCCTTGGTTATTTTTGTTTCTCTATACTGCTGCTTATGGTCTTTGGATACCTCTGGTGTTTATACATTAGAATCTTTCTTTCAGCATTTGAAACACCTTGTGAACAGTATTACTTATTAGAATTGACACAATTCTTCATAGGCTTTATAAGGCTAGTTCTCCAGATATTCGTGTTAAATGCTTTCAGATTGCAGAGACAATCAATCATCGTTTCTCACATTGTGAGGTTGCTTGGCATCTTTGGAAGTTTTGATGGGCTGTGGGTTTGTCAGCCTCCTTGGATCCATTCATTTTAGAGGTTTTGGAGGGAGAAAGGGATGGAAGGTCGTTTGGAATTGTGCCCTCTTTGGGGGGTTGTGGTGCATAATGCCAGTCTTCAACTAGAGTTTTTTAACTTTCATGTCTTTTACGGGATAGAGTAGTTCTTTTGGCTTCTCTGTGGGTAGATGGTTTCTTTAGGGGGATTTCTATAATGGATTTACAGAGGGATTTTGTAAGCTCTTTTGAGCTAATTCTTTCTGGAATCATTTTATTTGTTGTTTTCCTTGCTTTAGGAGGATTGCTTGTCTTCCTTTGATGCTTTGATTTTCTACTTGGATAAGTAGACATGTCTCAATATTTATTCTTATTTCATGTACAACATGCTTCTTCTTTGAATATTCTTTAGCATCAAGTGTTACTATAGTTAACTGTCATACTATTAATGGTGTTTGTAATTCTGTCATGTAAAAAATTACTTCTAATTTCTGTGTTTTAATTGCAGAGACTATCACTAAAGTTAATGGTACTACAGTTGCAGAACCAATAACGACTCCCAGTTCTCATGATCTGCAAATTTATGGGATTGTTGTAACTATCATCCTTTGCTTTGTTGTATTTGGAGGTGTCAGAATGATAAATCGGGTTGCTCCTGCTTTTCTCATACCAGTTTTATTCTCACTAATTTGCATATATATTGGGATTCTTTTGGCAAAGAAGGATCATCCTGCAGGTGCGTTATTCCCTTGCAGATGATTTCAGTCTCCCTCTCCCTCTCTCTCTCCCTTTGCTGTTGACTATTTTTTTTCTGCGGGTACTTTGTCTGTTCAGATGATTTATGGGAATGCTTTAACTTCATCTGAATCTCAAGCACTTAGAGAACATGTAGACTATTTTGCTTGCATGCGTTCTCATAACTGGCTGGAATTTATTCTATTTTTATTGTTTTTCATGGGATGCATATGTTTTTCTCTCCTGTAATCTGCTGGTTAGGGTGAAACTATCATGCCCCACAATCTCATTACAATTCCTTCTGTTAAAAGGATAAGGAAAACTGATTGTTTGATTAGGGCATAACTCAAATTCCCTAAATAGAATTGCTTACAGTTTAAATACTATGGATCTGGAGCTATTGGGTCCATATATGATCATGTACTGAAGCAAAAGATTCTTTTAAATAGATTTCACACACTTCATATAAGATATAAGACAATCTAAATTTGGGTTCTGACTAAAGGTTGCACCCTCTTGGCCTGAGATCACTCTATCCTATCTGGGGAACAGCTCTGACTCCCTCTAGGCATCACTTTTATGATTTCTTTGCAGATAAATTGTATTGGGCACTAAACCTTTGTAAGTGACTACTGTAACTGTTAAAAACTGAAACAAAATGGTTTTGAAGATGTGAGACATAATATAACTGATCTCTGTTACTCCTAACATTTTTTTCACAAAAGATAAAAAGAACAACAAATACAACTAGTGGCTTCCTAGATTTCCGATAAATGTTCCTTTGTTAATGCAAGGATTCTATATGAGAAGTGATGCTTAAATGTCATCAAAGTAATTTGAAAACACAGTGATGCTAATTCTAGTTTCTTTCATAAGTGGCTACTGGTGGAAAGTGGAGGAGTTTGATTAGAGAGATGGAGGTGGAGAGATCCTACCTTTATTGAGGTTACTAATTTTTTAAGGAGCCTTAGACTAAAGAGAGGCCTAGTAGGCTATTTATTGAAGGATTGGATTGAAAACCTATTGCTGATTGTAAAGCTAGATGGTTGGAGTGACCTTTTGAGGAGGAGGTAACACAGGCTATTTGGAGCATCAATAAGGGGAAGGCTTCTGGGCCTGATGGTTTTCCTATGGATTTTTTCCTGAGTTGTTTGGGTTTTATGAAGGTGTTCTGAGAGTTCCATTGTAATGGAAAGATTGGCACGAGCATAAATTCTACCTTTATTACAGTGGTGCCCAAAAAGGATTGATCTGAGTGTTGAGTTGAAAGATTTATTGCCTATAAATCTGGTCACTAGTTTTCATAAAATTAGTGAGGTCCTTGGAGATAGTACCCGTGACAATCAGAGTGCTTTTGTGGTTGGTATACAAATTTTAGATTCTTCTCTTGTGGCCAATGAGGTGGTGGAGGACATTAAGCATAGGAAACAGAATGGTCTACTGGTTAAGTTGGACTTTGGGAAGGTTTAAGCGTATCAAACAGAATAGCTCTTGGTCTAATTCCTCTTGGAAGGTCAAAGTTCCCTCTAAGGTGAAATCTTGTGTTTGGACAGCGGTACTTTACAAAATTAATACAAATGATTTGTTGCAGATTCATTGACTTTATAAGTCTCTTTCTCTGTCTTATATGTTTTCAAAGTTCAGAGACAAACAGTCATCTTTTTCTGCTTTGTCAGGTTGCTTGGCAAGTTTGGAACCATTTGTTTGATATTTCTCATGAGCAATGGGTTGTCCTTACAGTTTGGACCAATTTTTGTCCACTCATTTTAGAGGTTTTGACAGAGGAAAGGAGAGGAAGGCTCTTTGGGAGTGTGCTCTTTTTGGCTGGGTTATGGTGCTTATGGCTGGCGCATAATGCCAGGATTTTTAAGCAAACTTTTTAACCTGCACATATTTTGGGATAGAGTAGTTTTTTAATCTTCTTTTTGGGTGCATGCCAAAGGTCTTCTTTGTATTTTTCTCCTTCTTCTGAATAAATTCTTTTATCCAAAATAAATTGAAAACACATGCTTAAAAGTGTTTGAAATTACATACTTGTTTGTCAGTCTTGTGCTGAAACTGAAGAAATCACGCTATGAATTGAATCATTTGATAAAATGGCTACTGCATTATATGATTTGAAGTTATGGACCCAATCCAATCCTTAAGGTGTTATCTATGAGCTATTCTGTTGCAGTGTGACGGAGGCTAATGATTCTGTAACTTGCAATCATTTCTGTGAGCTAAGTTGGATCATTTTGGATTTATATGGAAGCAGAAGTGGTGCAACTGAGTTTCCTTTGCTATCTTCAACCGTCAAAACAAGTTACTAAAGTTATTGGTCTCTTCTAATTACTGCCCATCGGTAGTCATGTGAGAGATCTTTTGGACACTTCTGAAATTATTACCTGTTCATGCTTCTGGGAGGATTGCGTTGAGTGGCTAATATGACCCAAATTTTATTACGAAGCCTTTTCTTTAACTGTTTGATATAGAGACTGAGTTTTTTCTGATTAATTAGTTGTGGTTTTGATGAGTTGCAAGTGATGACATTGTACATGAGTTTGATAGAAGTCTATGTAACACCTTCCATTTTTTCTCTTCATTGAATGTTGAGCCTTTTGTTTTAATCGATGTTGCTTATACTGAAAGTTATTTGGTGAAATGAGTTAAATTGTTATGATTTAATTGTGGGTTTGATAAATTGTAAGTTATATCATTCTGCATTAGTTTGATGTAAGTCTACCTTGTAGCACCTTCCATTTTATCTTTTTCCAATTGAATGTTGAGGCTTTTGTTTTGATCCATGTTTCCTTATATGGAAATTGTTTAGTGAAATGACTTCAGTTGTTATTATTTAATTTTTTACGTTTTCTTTTGCAATGTTTCATTCAGAGGGAGTCACGGGATTGAGTTTGGAGACTTTCAAAGAAAACTGGAGTCCAGATTATCAAAAGACTAACAATGCTGGAATTCCAGACCCAGATGGATCTGTAACCTGGGATTTCAAGTAAGAAAAATAATGTTTTTTGCTCATTCATTCACACACACATATGCTTGTCCTTTTATTGGAACTGCTTCTGTTTCAGCCTTCAGAGATTGTCCATGCCTTTGATTTCTTTGGCCTCTGGTTTTTATGGTCTGTCAATGATTTATTTGTGATGGCCTTCTGCTGTAGACCATTCACCTAAATGTTAATATGGTGGTTCTAGACAAAGATAGGAATAGTACTCATGTATTGGACTAAATCTGATGAATGTTTTTTCTGAATAAACTCAAAACAATGCCCTAGAGTGTGTTCTCCGGGTTTCAACACCTTTACATCTTCTGTGGGCTTTAAATTCTAGCACATGATGTTTAAAAATGATTTCAGTATTTTATCAAAAAGAAAAAAAAAAGAAAGAATTCAGTAATTTGTTGATTTTCTAAACATAATTTAATTGGTACTTGCGGTTTCATATAAAGCAATTATTTGGGTCCCATCACTGACTGGGTAAGGAGGCTAGTAAGCTGGAGTAGATTAATTCTGTCAAAGGGCTGGAAAATTTTCCTTTGGAAGATTGACTTAATAAATATTCTGTTATATTTTTCCGAATTATTAATTTTTTATTTTAGCTCAAATAAGTAAGTTTCAAACAGAATTCCCATAGACTAGAAAGGAGGGTGATTTTAAGTATCACTTTGGTTAGTGGGAATGTGGGGCTTTGCTCCTTAAAGAAGGTGGGCTGTGGGTAAGAATATTAATGCAAAGATTTTTCAGGAGAGGGATACTCTATGAAAGAGGGTGGTAGAAGACAAATATGTGGAATTAGGGAATGGATGACTTTGGAAGTATATGGAAAGCAATTAAGAAAGGTCAGCAGTCCTGTTGCACTTTCTGGTTATCCCGGACCCTTGGAAAGCTGTGCGACTAGCAAAGTTCCTCTGAAGAGACGTTTCTTTATGGACTACAACCAAAGCGAAGATACTTAAAATGAATTATTGAGAAGAAAGGGTGTTTTATTTGAAGCTGGTGTTGCCTGTTAAACAGTGGAGAGTCAAACTGATGGTCTGGTTTTTTATTTCCAAGCAGTTCATAGAGCTGTGGAATTTTATTCTGTTTAGGTTTGACTTCAGTTTATTTTGAAATTGGTTCAAAATAAACTGAAGTCCTTCGAAATGTAATTCAGGTACCTAGGGGACCAATTTTGTTGAAATGCTTATTTTATGATATTAATTTATTTTTTCATTTTTCTAACAGGAAAATTTATTTTTTTCTCAGTTCATTGGTAGGTCTCTTTTTCCCAGCTGTAACAGGAATAATGGCAGGTTCAAATCGATCAGCCTCTCTGAAAGATACTCAGCGATCAATTCCAATTGGAACATTACTTGCCACTCTTACAACAACTGCTATGTATCTGCTTTCTGTGTTTATGTTTGGTGCCCTTGCCACCAGAGAGAAGCTTTTAACAGATAGGTACATTTAAAAAGTTGTTTCTGTAGCTTTTTTGTTTGTGTGCATGCATGCATGCATGTGTGTCTGTGTAGACTTGGGTTTGTAGAAGTATTTTCCCTTTGGAGGTAGTGTCACCTCGATTAAAGCTTGTTTATTTATTATTCCTAGTTATTATCTTGTCCTTTTTTTCCTTATTTAATATTCGTGTTAAATAGTTAATGGAATTGAAAAAATTATGAGGGGTTTTCTTTGGCAGCTTGTTTGAGGTATGAAGAGAAATCATTTGGCTAGTGGGGAGATTTGTTTTCTGTCAGAAAGGAGAGGGAATAGCAATTAATGTCTTTTCAATTTATATGGATATACAGAGATTTGGAATCCTTATGGTATTCTATTAGTGGTTGTTTCAATATTCCTTAATGAATCTACAGAGAGAACTGGTGACTATCTTGTATGATGAGTTTTTCCGTTGTTTTGTTCTTGGCTTTCTATACTTAGTGGGAGGTTTCTTGTCCTCTTCTTTTGTAATCTTTTTCCTTTATTGATATTTCTCTTTCATTAAAATAGATAGTAGATTGGGTGAAATAGTAAAGACACCAAAAGTGGGGTTTGGTGTACTTCAAAGAGCATCATGCTGAGTTTTTAGCTAGAGACATTTACCCATATAGCTTTTATAGGATAGGGCTGCTTTATGGCTTGCTTAAGGGTTTCAGCTCATATCTTCTTTAGGGCCTTGCTTTGATGGACACTTAGAGATTTTGAAAGCACTCGAGCTGATATGTTTTCTCGTTTTAGTTTCTTCTTTATATGTTGTAGGAGATTCTTGGTTTCAATTTATTTCGTAGTGACTTCTCCTTTATTAAAAAGGGAAAGCTCCAATTTTCCCCTTCAACTTTACCGGTGTGTGGTTCACCCCCAAAAGTTGCAAAACATGCGAGGAGCCTCCACATGCTTCCAAAATGTGTAGAAAACCTCATTTTGCATACAGATGTCAAAAAATGGACAGAAAACAGCATGTGCTCCTCACATGATATTAGTTAATGACTATTTAACTCCATAAATTCAAGGGTTGTTACTCATACACCACAATTCCATACCAGTCCATACACACTTGCCAACCACCTTACAATTTTAACTGGACCCACTCAACTTTTTCTGAATAGCTTGGATTCAATTGGACCCACTGTGGTATGAATCCAAGCTATTCAGAAAAAGTTGAGTGGGTCCAGTTAAAATTGTAAGGTGGTTGGCAAGTGTGTATGGACTGGTATGGAATTGTGGTGTATGAGTAACATTTCTCAATTTAAAATTGGAGGAAGTAAAGCTGATTAGTGATTAATTACTCAAGAACTGAAGAGCAATGACCCCAAAATCTTAACTTTCTCAAGAACTGAAGAACAGTTCAACAAAACCACTTAACCCGAAGAAACAAAAATCTGAGAAACCCCAAAAAGCGTAAACCAGTTATGAAAAATCTCAATCTATTCCAGCCACCAAAGCCCACATAAAGAAGCAAGACCCTTTTTGAAATTTCTGCAAACAATACCCATCGACATGATTATTTGACCCTTGCCTTGGTGAAGACCCCCACCGCCAAGAATCTAGATTAGCATCTTCCTTCTTTAGACTTCCCCTTTTGACCATTCACTTCTTGTAGATAATTGGTTTTGTTTTGTGGCAGATGTGGGCGAGAAGCATCAGGAGCAAACTGACATGATTATTTGTGTAGCATTGCAGAGGGCATACCATGAATTTGATTTCCTTTCATCTCTTTTAAAGCCTTAGTTGCAACTTTGGTATAAAGAACTCACGAACCTTTTTGGATGCCATCTCTCTCAATTCCTTCACAGGACCTAAAAATCAAATAAAAGAACTTTAAGTGCCATAAACAGAAACCAGATACTCGCTAGAAAATATTAGTATTAGGTATTACAAGCACCTTCTCATTCAGGTGGACATTCGGAGGTAATTTCCTGGTCTGCAATGAAGGCATGATGGAAATGAAAGTTGAACATGTGCACCCCATGTGCCAGTTTTATCCTTAATTAATCACAAAAGAGCTTTACTTCCCCATTTTTGAATTTATGGAGTTAAATAGTCATTAATCAGTATCATGTGATGTGCACATGCTGTTTTTTGCCCACTTTTGGATGTCCATCCGTAAAAAGGGGTATTTGGAAGCACATGGTGATTCCTTGCACGTTTTGAAAATTTTGGGGGTGAACCACACGAGGTAAAGTTCAAGGAGGTAAATTAGAGATTTTTCTGTTAAAAATAGAAACCAAAAAAGCAAGAATCAGTAAATTAGGATATAATCAAGCCACTGAACCAAATAACTGTGGAAAGAGTTTAAAATTGAAGATTCAGTTCATGTTTTTGACTTATATGATATGTCTGTGACAAGTAATACCACTGTAATTATTGTTTGTGGTTAGAATGTCTAATTGGCATGGCCGTGAGCTGCTCTTATTCTTGATTACTTATATATGGTTGACTCTTTCTGGTGGAAATTGTGTATGGTATCTCTATCATATTTGCTAGGGTTGAATAAGTATACATTTAGAGTGTTTGTTTTTCAGAGTTATTTTGCCCTTATAAATGAAAAACTCACAATGAGTATCACTGATATGGTATGGAGCTTTTGTGCAGGCTACTTACAGCTACAGTTGCCTGGCCTTTTCCATCATTAATTAAAATTGGGATTATTCTTTCAACTATGGGTGCTGCTCTTCAAAGTCTAACCGGTGCCCCACGGCTGCTTGCAGCAATTGCCAATGATGATATCTTACCTGTTCTTAACTACTTTAAAGTTGCTGATGGCAGTGAGCCTCATGCTGCTACTCTTTTTACTGCTTTACTCTGTATTGGATGTGTTGTTATTGGGAATCTGGACCTTATCACTCCAACTGTGACTATGTTTTTCCTTCTATGTTATGCGGGTGTCAACTTATCCTGCTTCCTTCTGGATCTTCTTGATGCTCCCAGTTGGCGTCCTCGGTGGAAATTTCACCATTGGAGTCTCTCTCTTGTTGGAGCAGTACTTTGCATACGTATGCTATCTTGCTGTTCATTTTGTCATCAATTGTTCACCTCCCTCATTTATATCTGATTCTCTGACATAATTTTTTTTTTTTTTNNNNGGGGGGGGTGGGTGGGGTGGATGGAAGTGAAAAAAGCTCTTTGATTATGTCTGAGAGATAACAAGAAAAGAATTCTATCCAAAGTCCTAAATTCAATTTCTGGTAGATGCTTAAAATGGGTGGATAGGCAGAGGTCTTGATGTTTAAGTTTGATCTGTTTTATATTTGGGACTATTTTGTTGGAGCTAATTTGATTTGGAATGAAATAAAAGATGTACGTAACAAACTGTGCCTGAGAATATGTTGGATGTATATGCATATTCTGGAAGCATGACTTAAAGCTATAAAGCTATGGTGTTTATACACTCACACATACATCACTACTACTCTTATACAATTTTCTTTTGTTGTTTGTGTGTGCACCCAAAATAAAGTGTTGATATTCTATAGTCATGGTTTGCTAGTGGAGATTAGTTATTTATGCTTGCTACTTCTGCTGTTGTTTTGTGCCTATTTCAATCACATGGTGACTGTTGAAGTTCGGCTTTGTGGTGACTCTTTACCTTAACAATCAACTGTTGCTTTGTTTTGGATGTAGTGATCATGTTTCTGATCTCTTGGACATTCACCGTGGTATCCTTGGCCCTTGCAAGCCTTATATATAAGTATGTTGGCCTCAAAGGGAAGGCTGGGGACTGGGGAGATGGTTTCAAAAGTGCATATTTCCAGCTAGCACTTCGTAGCCTTCGGTCTCTAGGAGGTATATACCCTTTCATCTTCAAGTAGATGACATATACAATGTACAACATGGTTGACCCTTGGCATAATTGCTCGATTAAATTGTGAAAGATATATTTAATGTGTTCTTTATGTTGGTTTTGGCCACTTGCACTCCTTCATCCCTGAAAAGGTTTTCCTTTTCCCCTCACCCAGGTCTGTTCATGGTTCACCCTGATCCTGCATTTTCTGTCTTGTGGATGATTTCAGTCTGAATTGTTATTACTTTTGTGAGTTTGGCCGAGTTTCTGGGTTGCATGATATTTTGTTTCAATTCTTCAATTTTAGCTTAATCTGTTATCCTTATCTGTATCTGTGTATGTCACTTTTGGGAACATCATATGGTTAGGCAATAGAAATTTTCATATAGTGTCTTGTATGACTAAGTTAATCAATTGCCTATGTGTGGAAATCCTCTTAACATTGGTTTATTGTGAGGGGCTAAAATGTGATATATGTGTCCATATATTGACAGTTACATATGCATGCACATTTTCCTGAAGAGGATTGGGTTTATCTAGATAATGTCTCAGACTTTTTTTTGGCTAACAGATAATGCCTCAGATTTTTTTTTTTTTTTTGCTAATAGATAATGCCTGAGATTAGTATTTAGGATGATGTAATGACATACGGCTTGGCTTCAATGTCTGATCTCTTAATACCACCCATAATTCTCTAAAATAATGTGGCCTCAAGTTCATATAATCATGATTTGTACAATTTATAAGAGTTTAAACTTTAAAATGAGATAGGCCTAATTGATTGAATAACAAACCTTAGACAGCACCTAAAAAGGGAAAAATGGGTCTACATCAAATGGTAAAAGGCCAAAAACAAGCTGGAGAAATGATCTGGGTTGGAGGGAAAAAAAACGACATGACACACGCTCTCACACAATGCTGCATAGGTCCATGCGCAGAAATATGTGGTTGTATGTGAGGTGCATGAGGTGGATGGTGGCAGCACGGTTTTGGGGTCCCGACAATTGGAGCTGTCTGCTCTAGGTTTCAGGTGGATCTCAGAGATACTCTTACTCATGATTGAAATTCAAATCCCTAGTAATGGCTAGGATGGAGAGAAAGATAGCCTATTGTTGCACTATATGCTGTGTAAATAATCTAACTTGATTGCATCAATGCACCCTCCTTTAGTCTTAGGAGAAAAGTGAAAATAAAAATAATGGATTCAAATTTCACCTGCTACATTTCTGATAAATTTGCAATATGGAAAAAATGATGTAAGCGTCTAATAAGCAGATGAGACATTTGAGGTTGATTGGCTTTGTTGGATTCTTGGATAACGAGACTGATGTTTAATGGTATGACCTCTTTGGCTTTTTACCACTTTGCCACTGGTAGGATGAAGTTAGGTTGTGGTTAGACAGCGATGAAGGGAATGTTACTGGGCCTTATGTTGGCCTCAAAAGAACCAAAGCATGCCAATTAAAATTTCTCATCTAAACCTTTAAGTATCAATGTTCCTTTGGGGCCTTATTTTGGTTTGTTACCTCCAGAAAAAGGAAAGGGAAAGAAGATGGTCTGGAATAGAAGTTATAGGAAAAGGTAAATTTCATTCTTGGTGTTTCGCTGGCTGTTTCCAGTGTATGTACTCTACATAAACGTTTTCAACAAATTTGTCAGAAATCAATCTGCACTATTAAGGAAAGAGTGTATACTGTGCGGTTGGGAAACACTGCTTTCAACCTTCCAGTATGATGCTCTATGACAAATATTTTTATTGATTATATTTCTGACATCTTTTTGGGATACTTGAATCACTGAACTCACAGGTTTACATCTGCTTTTGGTCTATAGCTCTGCCTCTCATCCTATAAAGTTGTAAATACAGACACTTTTTTAAGTTTTAGGATTTATATATATTTCTGAGCTCATTTTCATTAAAAGTTTTGGTCCGTTTCTTGAACTTGGATGGCTGTTGCTTAACTTATATTGCATGTTTGGTTCTTGTTCGATTTGGTCATTTACTCTTTTATAATACCATTCACATTCAGAATAAGAATATGAGAATGACCATGCACTAATTTGTTGCATATGCATGAAAATATAATTTTCTGTGGTAATTTATATCTGATTATATTTGCAGCAAGCCAAGTGCACCCAAAAAATTGGTATCCAATTCCATTAATATTCTGCCGGCCTTGGGGCAAACTGCCAGAAAATGTACCCTGCCATCCCAAACTTGCAGACTTTGCCAACTGCATGAAGAAAAAAGGACGTGGAATGTCCATATTTGTCTCTATACTAGATGGAGATTACCACGAATGTGCTGAAGATGCCAAGGCTGCTTGCAAACAACTCAGTACCTACATTGATTACAAGAATTGTGAAGGTGTGGCTGAGATAGTTGTAGCCCCCAACATGTCTGTAGGCTTTCGTGGTATTATTCAGACAATGGGCCTTGGCAATCTCAAGCCGAACATTGTGGTGATGCGTTATCCAGAAATATGGCGTCGTGAGAACTTAACAGAAATCCCTGCCACCTTTATAGGGATAATTAATGACTGCATTGTTGCAAACAAGGCAGTAGTTATAATAAAGGGCCTTGATGAATGGCCTAATATGTATCAGAAGCAGTACGGTACAATTGATTTGTATTGGATTGTGAGAGATGGTGGTCTCATGCTTCTTCTCTCTCAGCTTCTTCTTACAAAGGATAGCTTTGAGAGTTGCAAGATTCAGGTTTTCTGCATTGCAGAAGAGGATTCAGATGCAGAGGTGCTGAAGGCTGATGTGAAGAAGTTCCTCTATGATCTTCGGATGCAAGCAGAAGTTATTGTCATAACAATGAAATGGGATGCACAAACTGATGGTGGGTCTCAACAAGATGAGTCATTGGAAGCATTTACCAGTGCTCAACATAGGATTGTTGATTACTTAGCCCAAATGAAGACGGCGGCAGAGAGAAATGGCACCCCACTGATAGCTGATGGTAAGCCAGTGGTTGTGAATGAGAAGCAGGTGGATAAGTTTCTTTACACAACACTGAAGCTCAATTCGACAATTTTGAGATACTCAAGAATGGCTGCAGTTGTGTTGGTAAGTCTTCCACCACCTCCGCTCAATCACCCAGCATACTTCTATATGGAGTACATGGATCTGTTGCTGGAGAATGTACCAAGGATTTTGATTGTAAGAGGATACCGTAAAGATGTTGTAACACTATTCACATAATTTAAAGGGGGATCCTAGGACAGTAATTGAAACATTTCTCAATGTTCATAATTTTCTCCTCCCAATTTTTGTAGTTTACATGCAGGGATCATTCTTTGTACCATTTTTCTAGGTGAAGTGGCTTTATTGTACCTATTAGATTTTGTAGAAAATTTGAAATCATAGTCACTTTGGGACTTTTTTTTGGCCATGACTTTGAGACTTCATTTTAATGATTCTTTTAAATTTTGATGAGAAATATTTGTTCTTTGATATTTTCTGTTTTCAAAGTTAATGGCAAGACACAGAACTAGGGTTGTCAACGTCTTCCGACATGTATTTGTTAGACTTCTATATAAATGAGGGAATAAAGCAAAAACTAAATGGTCACTGTGTTTATGTTGTAAGTGCTTTTGTCATGCTTAGCCCAACAAGAACAAAAACAGAGACTAGACAAGGCAAAGAGACACTGCAGCGTCACCACTCACCAACAACGAGGAGGTGCAGATCCGGCAGAGAAGAGTTCAGAACAAATTAACAGATCCAGAGGGAGCTTGCAACCGAGATTAGCAAGCCAATCGCCACCTTGGTAAGCCAATTATTGTTTTATTTAAAAAGAAATGTTGAATTAGACAGCGCCATTGTGAGGTGACCATCGTCTTCCTCTGCTGCACTCGAATGAAACCTTTCTATATGTTGACGACTGTAGAACTTCATCTTTGCTTGACATGGTAGTACGACTAGCTGTAGCAATAAACTTTTGTCTCAAGGTACAAGTCGCACTTGCTAGTTGAGAAGATAAGTTGAATGAGGCACAGAGCATAAGAGTTCAATGTCGAAGTCACTGGAACAGACAACGGAATGCTGTATTGAAAGACTAGGCAGCATTGCTTAAGGTTGTTGTGTTCTAGAAATATGGAAGAGATGACTGATTGTGATTTGGGGGAATTTTGATTGTTATTTGGGGACATAATTGACCAAAAATATTAGAATATAGTTTGCTGGTCATCTAAATCTTAGCTTTTGCAAGAGGCTTTTCCAAGAAGCCTAAAAATATAACTTCACAAAATAAGTTAAAAATTGCTTTTTGGAGTTAATAAGCTATTTACATAAGCTTCTCCAAATACTATTTTTACTTACATATAAGCACTTACAGAAAAGCTCAAATAAACCATAAGCTATGCTATCAAAACGGGGCCTAAGTAGCCATTCCTCCACTTAAATGAGTATTGCATGTCAGTTTTAAATTCATGGACGCTATATGTATAAACAAACCGTTTCTATTAAAGATTATCCTGAAACTCTAGAATCCAGCAAAAGAAGGAATAATCCTTAAAATAAAATTTATATTGTAGAAAAATAAGCTCCCTCATATTAAGCATAGTAGTCCTATTTATATTCGTGATAAGACTTGCTCAACAAGAAATAACATTTTTAGAATAGTCCTAACCCTTAAAGTGTCTAATTAGAATTCTAATTCTACTATAAGTTTCCTAAAATTGCTTAAAATAACTAAATAAATCCCTAAAAATTATACCTACAAAAGTTACATAAAAATTATCAAAAAAATCAATATACAATTATAATTGACCCCCCTTAATTGTCGTACATTAATCTTCCCCACTTGAAAAAAAACTCGCCCTTGAGTTGATTGGTTGATCTTGATATCTTCCACTCGATATGAAAAGATATTGGAATACTTGAAGATCTTGAAATTCTTTCCAAATTCATTATCCTTGATTTCTGCAATTAATTCCCGATTTACTTGCACCTTCAATTGATGTTCCCAATCAATCAAAGATTGAATCGAATTTGCATATAACAAACCAAANTGATTGGTTGATCTTGATATCTTCCAGTCGATATGAAAAGATATTGGAATACTTGAAGATCTTGAAATTCTTTCCAAATTCATTATCCTTGATTTCTGCAATTAATTCCCGATTTACTTGCACCTTCAATTGATGTTCCCAATCAATCAAAGATTGAATCGAATTTGCATATAACAAACCAAATCCAATAAAATCAATATGCTCATCTTGTGGACGTCCAAAAGATCATGGATTTTCAAAACTTTTCCTTCACTTCGAAAATTTTCCTCAAAAAGATCTTTTGGAATCTCAATAAATTTCAAATTTAGATCATACATCTATCTTTCACCAAGTGTAGTGTATATATATATATATATATATATATATATATATATGTATAGTGCAAAAAATTTGGAGGATAAATGGTATGGTAATTAAGTTGTTGTATCTTGATTATTAAGACAACGTGTTTAGAATCCACTACACTTGGTGGAAGATAGATGCACGATCTTGATTATATATAGTACTAGTACTATTCCTGCGCCGATGCGCGGGCCACAGAGCGGCGGGGCGCGGGCCCCAAGCAACAGGTTGTGAGATTTAATTTATGTGATTATAGAAGCATAAATTCTCAAGTTACAATATTGTTTGGTGCAAAATTATGGGCTGCCTCCTATTTTTGTATGTGTGCCGCACTCACTTAGGTCTCTCCAAACCTAATTGTGCTAGAGTTTAGGTTTCCTCATTGCTAAACCTTGGCTACAATCTCTTGGACCAAATATGTGTTCAAAGTTATATGCATTGGCTATATAAATAGGTCTAAAAGGAATAATTATTTAGCCGGCAATAATGCTTGACCGAAGGCTGATATATGCTAATTGAAGCTGTATTTCAATTAAATATTGTGGCATTAAATAGCTAAACCAATAAGCCTTTAGAAGCAAATCATAATAGCAAAAAGAGAAGCCATAACCGAATGACCATGCAATCTTAATAGGGAAGTTTCAAAATAATACTACATAAATCATGGAATAGACACTTCCAATAACCAAAACTTTTTCATATGTGTACAATTTGTTCAAATTTTAACTATATGAAACCTAATGCAACAAATAGTAAACCCTAAGATTATATTTCAAGACAATGGAAGAATTCTTGCTATCATTAATTATAAAAACCTAATATTCATCCACATTGATCAATTATACTAATTTATTATAAAGCAATTATAGAAATTTCCTTTTTATCATATCGGTTTTAAAGAAGGCAATTTGAGAGAAATTCCTAAATGGAGAAATTGTAGATGCCATTAATTATAAGAACCCAAAATTCCTATATTAACCAATTATACTAATTTTTTAAAAGACAACTATATGCATTTCTGATTTATACATATCAAATTTTGACCCGAATTATTTTCCTAAATTTTGAAATTATTCAAATATTAATAAAAATTTCTTTGTTGACCCTCATTTATAGATTTATGGTTTCATATAAAATTGTTGTAAAGAGACGGAATTCTTTAAGTGTTGCAATATTTAGTTTATAAGTTTTCTTATTTTTGTTTCAAATATAATTACTTAATTGAAAATTTCAAAATCACGCTTTGCGATTTTTAATTCCCACAACGATAAATTGCACCAATTTTTACTAATTTTTATACCTATTTTTTTTTAAAAAAAAAATTCATTGATTCCTTACATGATTTGAAAAATATTTAATAATGAAATAACTAAGTGAATAATAATATACGGAATAGGAACTTAAACTTAGCAAAAACTTACACCATTAATCGTTAATGCAAAGGATTTCAAATAACATACATAATATTGGCTCATATTTTGCAATGAGTGAATCCAAATACCATAAGTTGCATCAATAGTGCATTATATTATTCATGTTAACAAACCTAATTTCTAGCCTACTCCAGAAGAATCACATTGTTTGCGAAAGTAGTTAAGCAAAACACATTTTCTCCGACATGTTCAAAGAGTATCGTATTTTTCTCTTCGATGTGATTGTCCTCCATAAATTTGCTAAGCCATTCATCGAACTTGACCGTGATTAACACATCTTGTGGTATATACAACACTCTCACCTTCCATATATTTCTGTCCCAATATGTAGTCATAAGTCAAGTTGTTTCCTCATCCCCCATGTATTCATTCCATAACTCAAATGGAATGGGCTAGCATAAAA
>QAOA01005603.1:135796-150207 GCA_003255065.1 Cercis canadensis
TAATCTCAATAATTTCAAAATTTGACCAATAAGATATCTGGGATTTCTGGATTTTAATTTGACAATTTAAAAATAATTGGTAATTAAACTTTTCCTCTATGATCTCACTCATTTTTCTTTGCCCTTATCACGTCACTAGAATGGAAGAAAAAGGCAATTCAACCGCAGAGGGCAATCCCCTCACTCCACAAATAAAGCTAAAATCATTCTCGAGCTTTCGCAATTATGCCCAAGCCCTCTTGCACACACCATTTCGTTTAGCGGATCGGGTCACGGGCCGATCCATGGATGAAACGGAGCTGGTGGAAATGAAGGGTCAGAGCCAGCACGATATGAAGAAAACGCTGTCGTGGTGGGACCTTATATGGTTTGGAATGGGTGGCGTTGTCGGCGCCGGCATCTTTGTGTTGACGGGGTTAGAAGCCAAGATACACGCGGGTCCCGCAGTTGTTTTGTCGTATGTTATATCTGGCATCTCAGCCATGTTCTCTGTCTTTTGCTACACTGAGTTTGCCGTCGAGATCCCAGTGGCGGGTATGTAATTTTACTGTTTTCCTGCCGTCTTTTATATTTTATTTTTGCTGTGAACTCTGCCGTCTTTCTTGTTGCATCTTGCATGGCTGTTGCTTATTGTATATCTGATAGCTTGGTTGACAATGAGTCAACCTAAGCCAAGTACATGCAGCTGTTTTAGGTTGTAATTCTATATTCAAAACTTGTCTCATTCATTGACTGATGAATCACTACAAGTGACCGAGATATATGATTTAAATAACAGAAAATTTAATATTTAAAAATTGTATTTAGAATAGTTAGAAAAGTTATTATTATTATTATTATGGTAACAATAACATATTGAAATTAAGTTTTTCTTAAATGATCTTAAAAGTACATTCTCACATTAATTTGGTACATTTAGAAAAAAAAAAAAATTCTTTAAATACTATAACCCTAGAACTGAAAAAGTTATTTACACTTGTATCTTTTGCATGACAAATTTTTTACTGTAAAACATTAAAACATTAATGCACTTGTAAACAAATTTAATTTATATTTTATTATTTTTGGCATGAGTTTCTCAAAATTTTATCAATTTAAAATGTGGTTTCTCTTGTGCTTCCCATGTTTATGATGGTTAGGTCTATTGTCTAACATTTGTATGTTATATCGACATAGTCAAAACAATAATACTCTATAGTTAAAGTCATATATTCTCTTATTTTTATAGGGGCATATAATATACCTTCCAAATACAGTAGGATTGTCTTAAAAAATATAATAAAAAAATTATTGTTTGGGTCATAAAGTTTGTAAAAAAAAATCATTAATTCCTTATGCATATTAATTTCAATTTGATTCCTTCATCATTGTTTATGTGAATAGTGAACTACCCGTTTTACACCTTGGTAATTGGGAGCTGTAAGTGGGTAACCTTAGTTTCTCCTTCCCTCAAAACTATGTGGTTATATGTGATTATCCTTCACCTAGTATGTAGCTATAGCCCATACTGTGCCACAATTTATTTCTTTACATGGAAGAATAATTTTTGCACAAACAATGATCATCACAAATGAGATGATGACTCCGAAGGAGCAAGGTTGATTCCAAGTGGATGTAAATTTATCCTAGCTTAACTGATTATCTTTCTAACCTATGTGGCTATCTTTTGGTATTTCTCTCCCTAGAGCTATTTGATTATCCTTTGACTCTATGGTTATCCTTATTGCAATATATAACTAGTTAATCGTCACAATATATGGGTATCCTGTGAAAATAGTCATAGGAACAAAACATGTAGTTTATTGTTTACATAAAGAGTGCTAGAGAACCAAATTAAAATTAATATGTATTAAAAAACTTAAGAGTCTTTTTAACAAATTTTATGATCCAAACAATAATTCTCTCAATATATTTCTCTTTTTGGGAGCCCAACAAAAAGAAAAACTACATTACAAGAGCTCTAGGAAGAGCAACCTACCAACATCTTCCCTAAGCAACTCCCGTAGACAAGGGAGAGGTTTCATGAACTGCATAACTTTGAAATCATCCTCATGAGCCTCTCTTGCTAAAACATCTGCACATCAATTGCTTTCCCTGAACTGAACGCATCAGAGGTAACCAATTCCCAATCCTGATCCAGCATGTCCCTGATTTCTTATGTATAAATCAAGTAATGAATAAAAGATTGAAATATATTAAACCTGTAAAATATTTGACCTTTTCTTATAGCATTGATGATCTACGGTTGCTGTCCCAAGGCAAGAATTCTTGTCTTGTTTGCTATTTTGTTTTCTATATATATATATATATATATCTCTATAGACACTTTAATTTCACTATAAATTTGAATTTGTTTGGAAGTATGTATAACAAACTAACAAAACAAAATCTGATTGAGCTCAAACATAGTAAGTGCTAAAGAATATAGACCATAATATTATTGTATGTGTAAGTAAATGTAAGAGAAATAAATATTCTTAAAGTATTAAATTAATTTTTGGAGGTGGCTTTTACATATTATAAATATACAAATGGTAACTTGTTTAAAACTATTTGGGATTTTTGTAATTATAATTATCTGTTAATATCAAATACTTTTACATCCCAATTAATAAACAATAGGATAACATATATGTTGAGTGATTTTAAGCAATCAATGAGGACAAAAAAGAATTATGCGTGGATTTAGAAAGAGGAATATTTTGTTAAAAAAGTAGAACCAGAAACAAAAGAAACCCAATTCTTGAATTCTTTAAAAGCCTCAATTTTTACTTAATAAAACACTTTTAAAAACTTTGAATAGCTCATCCAAATATAGAAAAAGAGCTTTCTTTTAGGAAAAAAAACTTATGTGGCAAAACACACTCTATGTCCTAGACAAATACATTGCAGAAAAATTTTGTTTGTTTTCTAGGTTTCTCCCTTACTCTTTTTTTCTTTTGCCACGTTTCTTCCTTACTTTAATGTTAAGGAATAATCTCAAACTATCCACGTTAATTTTACATTATATTTCAAAATAAAGTTGACCTAGTTGGATGGGTTATGGTCAAAATTTATATGTAATTGGTGATATATGTCATTCTCTTCAGGTGGCTCCTTCGCCTACCTAAGAGTGGAGCTTGGTGATTTCGTGGCCTACATTGCCGCAGGCAACATCCTTCTTGAGTATGTGATTGGTGGCGCCGCCGTTGCCCGCTCTTGGACATCTTACTTAGCCACCCTCTGCAACAAGGACTCTGATTTTTTTCTCATCAAAGCTCATCACCTAGCTGATGACTACAGCCAACTTGACCCAATTGCTGTTGGTGTTCTGGCAATTGTTTGTGTTGCAGCCATTTTCAGCACCAAGGGTACCTCACGTTTCAATTACATTGCCTCAATTGTTCACACTGCTGTCCTTTTGTTTATCATAATTGCTGGCTTAACCAAAGCCAATGCTCAAAACTACAAGAACTTTGCTCCGTTTGGTGCTCATGGGATCTTCCAATCCGCCGCGGTGCTATTCTTTGCTTATGTTGGATTTGATGCTGTGTCAACAATGGCAGAGGAAACCAAGAACCCTGGCAAAGACATCCCCATTGGTCTTGTAGGTTCCATGGCGATAACTACACTGCTATATTGTTTGCTAGCAACAACACTATGTCTTATGCAAAATTACACTACACTTGATGACAAAGCTGCTTTCTCAGTAGCATTTGAAGCTGTTGGTTGGGGTTGGGCTAAGTACATTGTTGCAGCTGGAGCATTAAAGGGAATGACTAGTGTTTTGCTTGTTGGTGCTGTGGGTCAAGCTAGGTATCTCACACACATTGCTCGCACTCACTTGTTGCCCCAGTGGTTAGCTAAAGTCAATGACATAACTGGGACACCTATTTATGCCACAGTTGTTATGATTGGTGCTACTGCAATTATTGCATTCTTCACTGAGCTTAGTATTCTAGCTAACCTACTTTCAGTGTCCACTTTGTTCTTGTTTTCCCTAGTGGCCTTAGCCCTTTTGGTTCGCCGCTATTATGCTAGTGGAGTGACCTCAAAGGAGAATTTAATGAAGCTCATTGTGTTTATTCTTCTAATTCTTGGCTCTTCTATTGCTTCTGCTGTTTACTGGGCAAATAGCAAAGGTTGGGTTGGATACATAATTATAGTACCTCTTTGGTTTGTGGGAACAATTGGATTATGGCTAGTGGTTCCACAAGCAAAGAAGCCTAAAGTTTGGGGGGTGCCATTGGTGCCATTCTTGCCATCAGCATCGATTGGCATTAACATTTTACTTCTTGGGTCAATAGATATGGCTTCATTTAAAAGGTTTGGCATGTGGTCCGGGGTTCTGTTGGTTTATTACTTGTTTGTTGGATTACATGCTTCCTATGATGTAGCAAAGGCACGAAGAGAGAAAAAGGAGGACCGAACCCAGTTGAAGTTGGATGAAGAGAAGGGTGTTTCTTCAGTAGTAGATCATTCTCGGTCAGAAACTTAAATGTATAACAGGGCTTACGTGTTGGTGGTTGAGAATTTGTTTGTGCTCTCTTGGAAACATGCAATCTTGGTTTCATTCTTCAATTATGTGGTAAATAAACCCACAATACATTAGTGGTGAGCAAATTGAGGAGTTTTCAAGAGGTCTTAGATTCTATCTTTTCTATTGTCATGTACCATGCATAGAATTACAACTTATGTGTGTTAATAATTATGACATAATAAAGTGTAATTAACAGTAAGTGATTATGTAGACTAAGGTTGTGTTTGGATGGAGTATTTGATAAATTATTGTGTATTTCAAATATATGTAATTAAAATGCAGCATTGTAAATACATGTATTTATAAAATATTTTGTTTGAATACAATTTATTTTATAAAGAGTAATTTAACATAAGTTATTTTTTAAAAGTTACCAAATCCCCTGGGTCTCGCATACCCATTTCCCTCTCCTACCTAGAGGTGTCAAAATGGGTTGGGCCCGTGGGGTTGGCCGGCCCCGCCATGCAAAAGGATTGGGTTGGGTTAAGGTTTTGCTGGCCCGTTTAGAAGCGGGTTTCTGAGCCCGCCCCGTTTGAGTTGTGGGTTGGTGGTGGGGCGGGCTGGCCCGCCAGTCAATTTTTTTTTTTTAATTTCTAATCTTTATTATAAAAATTATGTTGTCATGTTGGTATTAATCTTCTTTGACTTATTTTTTAATGATTGTTTATTACTTTGTTAGACTATTTAATTAATTTTGGTCCTCTTAAATAATTTGAATTACGTGATGGAAAATTATTTATCATTGATTTGGTATTTAACATTGATTTAAATTGTTATTAGTAACTAATTTGTTGTTTTTTTTTTGGCGGGCTGGCCCTCCTAACCCACAACCCACAGTGGGTTGGGTTGAGTTCAGGTTTTCTCAGCCCGTCCCACCCCGTTTGGGTGGCGGGTTGAGGCGGGGCGGGGCGAGTTGACCAGCCATTAGCTCTACTCCCACCTCCTTCTTTCCTCCCAAAACTCGACGCTTAGCTTCAAAAGCAAATTCAAAGAAAACAAGCCCATTTTCCAATCAGAGCTTGGTTCGTTGGGATAGGAGGCGATCACCATTGATGGCGGTTGTTGAGAGGAACATGGTAGTGAAGGGGACGAGGGGAACAAGAACAAGAAGAGCATGGTACGGTGTTTCAGCTTAGGTTCTATTATAGTATTGGTGGCTCTGGCGGTGTCAATGATGTTTTTGCCGTTGACTAGTCATATCACTAGGATTGGCCAGTGGTTTCTTTCTCCTTATATTACACGTCACATATTCAATTATAGAATTAATGAAGTAATCTCTCAATTTTTTTTTTTTTTTTTTGTTTTTGGTAAAAGGGAAGTAATCTCTCAATTTGCAAGTCGTAATCCTACCTGCTCTGCTTTCATTATCTTAATCATTTGATTTAATGCAATTTACAATTTCCACCCGCAGTGTACGGCATGACAAAATCGTTGTCTCTACCCATTGGATGTGTTTCTTAATCTTTATTTTTAAAAAAATATTCATATATCCTAAAATCCCGTTGCGTTATGCTTCACTACTTCATATGTTCTTTGTGCGTATGCAAATTTTAATTCCCACTCCCCGGATCTATTATCATACATCATAGTATCCTGCACACATAATTAAAAAAAGAAAAACCAAAACTTATATAAAAAATGGAAAAATATATTCTTAAATATATTGTTTTGATACTCTTTTTTTTTTTTTTGTAGGGGTATCATTTTCATAAATTAAATGCACTCTAAATAAATATTAGATATAAAAAAGCAAATGAGTAATGGTATTTAATTTTAACCAGAAAAAATTTGTCTTAGTTATTAGATGAAAAAAATAATAAGAACTAAGTATTTATCTTATAAATCTACCCCATCCAAATACATTAATAAAAATCACATGACATGACTAGTCATTAATGTGAATTATATATTAGTTTTCAAAAAACGAAAAAGAAAAAAGAATGACATGAGAACTAGGAAGTGTAGACAAGGCAGTCTTTGTTTGATACACTATAGACATGAACACAGTCACGACACATGTCCAACACGTATACAGACATGTCCAAATAAAAACATAATTAGGCTTAGACACGCAGCTAACACGGCATAAACACAGACACAGTTGGACATGATTGGCTCATTTTTGGCCTTTTTTTTCCCTTTTTTTTAAAAACTTTTATTATTTGTTTGTATGTAGTAAATATATTAAGAAATGAATATATTAAAATTATTAGGTGATATTCCTCTCTTTTGTTGTGAAGGAATACATAGTAGAATAAATTGATAATATCTCTTGTATTTGTATTTATGTTAGAGGGGATATTAATATTTCATATAAGTAAGGTTCATGTCCCTTTTTTGGTGAGAAAATATGATAGAAGTGAATAAAATCACTAACAAATTAAGAAATGAGTTGATGATAAATATATCAATATGATATTCTGATGTAAATGTTCAATCTTTGAAGAAAATATGAATCTATTTAGAATTATATTTGTATTGTTTGATTAAATTATATATATATGCCGTGTCTTGTCTTCTATCTTTTAAATTTTTTCGTGAACCGTGTCTCGCGTCTGTGCTTCCTAGCAAGCGAAGAATGAGGCCAAATAAATTTCTGATGAGTAAACAGATTAGGCAAATGAGTTTATGGCTTCTCATTTATTCTACTTGGCTAAAAATTGTATTGAAACCCTCTCCAAAACCAGCTGGTTCATTAGAAACCAACAAATCATCAAAATACAAAGTAAAACTATAAAGTTTTATAGCCTTTTCATACACTAAAGATGCTGCAAATTGAGTAACATAATTTCATTTCTCTTTATTTTTTGTTCCATGACTGAACGAGTTTGAGCAATGCAACAGAGGAAGACCCACCTTCAGCTTCAAGCAAGGCAACCTTAGCTTCATCTTTGGCAGCCATGACTCGGTTCCTTACCAGCTCACCTTTCTCCGATTCCATCAGTTCTCTAACTCACTCCTCCACCTCAGTTGCCATCACCAACCTAGATTCCAGTTCATGCATCCATAGCCCAATCTTGATTTCCTTTATTAACACTACCCTATTGAATCTCTACTCCGCATACAGTGGCCAAGCAATCATGAACACACCAGCACACACCGCTTCAAGCACCGAGTTCCATCCACAGTGAATCACAAACCCACCCACTGCTTCATGATTCAGCACCGCCAACTGCGGCACCCTCACCACAGGACCCCTCTCTTTCGTCCGATCCAGGAAACGCTCAGGTAGCAACGAATCCAAATCCGGGTCCTTCTGGGAATTATCCTCAAGGTTCTGGCTTTCCTCAGATGGTGCGCTGCGCACTACGCACAAGAACCTTTGGCCACTTCTCTCCAACCCACTAGCTATTTGCTTTAATTGCTCTTTAGAAAACACACCCAAACTCCCAAAATACAAAAACACAACGCTCTTGCTCGGCTGCGAGTCCAGCTACTTCAAACACTCATGCCCACAACTTGTTTGATTATTTGTCGCTATTAAAGGACCCAAGCAATAAGCTGGCGATGTTGGACTATCAGGTATGCATAATTCATCGGACAATGCTTTGAGACTTGTGTGTTCTAGAGCTTCAAATGTGTTTATAATAATCCCAGCTTCTTTGAGAATGGAGAAGAAATGGAGGGTGAAGAAAGGATCCAACAGAGAATGGAGAAGAAACTGGAGGAGACGGAGGAGATGAACGTAGAGAGAGAAAGTTTTTATTTTTAAAATGTCAAGTTACTATATATAACGGTTACATCAACACTAACATGTAGATTTTTTTATTCAACTTAACTAACTAATTTTGATGGAGGACTAAATTAACCAACAAAACATATATTAAAAAAATTAAAAAAACAAAAAAATAAAAAATTAGGCATTTTGACATAGAAATTATACTTTTATAAATTATTTACCAAAGTATAATACTTTCAAAACTATTTCCTTTAATATTATAGTTTTTTAAAAATAAAAAATAAAAAAAATATTTTTCGAATGTGGTGAGCCCTACCGGACACGCTGTGTCTCGTGGAAACACGTCGTAGGGTCCACAACGTGCCCCCATTTGTCCAATCAGAAGGTGACACGTGGCACCTTTTGTACGCAATTTTTTTTTTCCTTTCTTCCCTCTTCTTCCACATGGACCCGGATCTGGTCATTCTTCTTCCTCTTCTCTTCTTCTTCTCTCTCTTTCTTCATCTTTCATTGTTCTTTCTAGGCCTGACACACTCAAGCAATAAGTGGACAAATGGGGAGGGGAGACACCGTGGGCCCCGCGACATGTCCGGTATGACCTACCACATATGAAAATGTTTTTTTTTTTTTTGTTTTTGATTTTTAAAAAATATAATATTGAAGGAAATAGTTCTGAAAGTGTTATATTTAGATAAATAATTTGTAAAAATGTAATTTTTATGTCAAAAAGCTTAAAAATTAAAGTGATATTTTTAAAAAAAAATTAAAGATCAGAATGAGATTTTACTCTCATATACAGTTATGTTATGCATTTATATTTTTGAGGAAACTTCATGTAATTGTAATCGTAACTTTTTACTTACTACTCTATGTTGTCTAATTATATATAGCTTTAAAATATTTTAGTAATGTTTTCTTAGCGGGGGAACATCCCATAAAGTACAAGTAGATTTGAGAGAAGTGTCCTCAAGTTAACGCGTTACCCGTTGAGATCATTACATGTGTATGGTGCTGATTTTACATATGATGTGCAAGTGATTTTTCCATCTAACTTCATAAATGGCCGGTGAAAGGGGCCTTTTGACAGAAATATTACAATTAGTAAAAATATTTACACAAATATTACAACTTTCAAACTATTTACACAAATATTACACTTTTTAAAAATTCAAAAATAAAAAAAAAGTTTTTCGGACTCGTGGGGCCCATCGGACACGCCGTGCGGCCCACGGCGTGTCCGAATGAGCCAACCCACGTCCATCCCTCTGCAGCAGCTTTACGTGTACAGGTCAGTCAACTTTGTTGACTTCGCCTGCATGTTTGACACGTGGACATGCAACTGTTTGCATAATTGTTTCCTTCTTCCTTCTTCCTCTGCCCGTCCATCTCCCTCATTTTTCATTCTGGTTTTTCTCTCTTCGGCCTCCTTGCTTCTTCCTTCTTACTTCTTCATCACTTGTTTGCTTTTCTTCATCTTTGAAGCTGATTATTGAGTTTATCTGTATTAGATAATATGGTAGATCAACATCTACTACCAGGACCGCAAGACTCAACTTTATTGATTGAACAAAGAAATCACATATCGACAACAGTATGGGACACTGGAGTAAGTATTTTTAAACATTGTACATGATTGTAGTTTTTAAATACTGGAATAAATATTATAGTGAGATAATTTTTTTTTTTGAATTTTTGTACAAATAATTTATTGTAGTTTTGTCTAGTAAACACTGTAATTTTGTAAATATTAATTGAAACATGTTGATATATTTGTTCGGCCTCGATCTCACGGTAGAATACGTAAGCCCGATGATCGGGTAATGGAATATGTTAGAGTAGCAGGTTTTGGTGGGGTTACAGAAATAGAACCCACAAAAATAAATGTTCAATTAATATCTGTATTAGTTGAACGGTGACGACCAGAAACACATACATTTCATATGTCTGTTGGTGAGTGCACTATTACACTACAGGATGTTGAGATATTAATTGGTCTACCTGTTGATGGGAAGACAGTGAAAGAGTATACTGGTTATGATTGGAGTAATATTTGTCTGGATTTACTTTGTGTATCCCCACCAGCCTCTGCTTTATCTAGTGGAAGACTAAAATTAAATTGATTATTACGCACATTTGATCAATGTCCATATGATGCGATGGATGATGTAGTGCAGAAATATGCCAAAGCGCATATACTCAGTCTGATCGGTATGTGGTTGATGTCTGATCGAATTGGAAATTATGTGCATGTAATGTATTTGAAGTTGTTAGAAGATTTAAACGAAGCGGGGAGATTCAGTTGGGGATCAGCTTGTCTTGCTTCTCTGTATAGGAGTCTCTGCAAGGCTTCTCTTGGGGAGGCTGATAACTTCGTAGGCTGTTGTTTTTTACTCTAGTGTTGGGCATGGGAGAGATTCCCGTTGATAGCTCCGAGGCGAGTCGATCGTGATCTGACTGGGCCACTTACGACCAGGTCAGTAAATATAACTTTGACATTTTTTTTGAATTATTTATAATTAAAGTACAAGAACACTTATTTATGCGTTTTTTGTATTATATCAATTATAATACAGTGACATTAATTTGTATAGTATGACTCATACCTAATTAATTCAACACAATTTTTGTGTCGTAATAAAACTAATTAATTATAGTATTATATTATAATATATTCTTAGGTGGAAATCTCCGTTAGATTGGACGAACATTGTGTACGGCTCGGACCAGAAGACATATCGTCGTGCTTTCGATTTGCTTGAAAATGATGACATATGAAGCTTTTTTACTAGTAACAACTTCATGTTATTGATTAGTTTATTATGTATAGAATTGAAATATTAATCATGTTATTGGTATTTGATATAAACAGATTGTATGACAGCCATATAACAGGGCATTGATGGCACTACTACCAGGTTATTGCTTTACAGGAAATGAGATTTGGGCTGCTAGGGTGCCATTGATATGTTATCACATCGTGGAGCACCATAACCCAGATCGAGTCATGCGCTAGTTTGGGAGTTGGCAGAATATTCCTTGAGAGGTCGCCATTTTTAATAGACAGCTCCACAATATCAATATGAGAGGGAAGCATGATACATTGTGGACATTGCATCATTTGGAGCATAACCTCTTATGGGATCATCGACGTGACTACATTGTCAACTTAGATGAGCCATTTGGAGTAGATCCCGAGTACATGCCGTGGTATTTACGGATGACTCGCCAATGGATGAGCCTTGAAAATGCCAGAGCCACTAGAGAGGTTAGTGTATAGTTATATCATTTTAGTTAATTTTATAATTCTTTTATCATTCCAAGTTTGATTTATTATGCAAATTCATTCTCATCATGCCACACAGCATGGTCAAGTGACACAGCTTAGTTGGGGGACTCAGTCGGATCAGGAAACTCATGCAGGTTGGGAGACTCAGTCGGGTCGGGGAACTCAGGTAGGTTGGGAGACTCAGTCGGGTCGGGGAACTCAGGCAGGTTGGGGGACTCAGCGGGGTTGGGGTACTCAGGAAGGTTGGGAGACTCAATCGGGTCGGAAAACTCAGGCAGGTTGGGGGACTCAGCCGGGTTGGGGTACTCAGCCGGGCGGATCTGAGCAGGGGGCAACTCAACCTGGGTGGACTTATCAGCCTGCTGATCTGTCTCCAGATTGCTATCAGGCATTTGTTGCGAGTTTAACTGGGGTCTTTGTACGGTATGGTCAGTTACCACTAGTGATACACCCTCAGATGGCTCCTGAGGCGACCATGTCATCGGGTAGTGCATCTGTGTCATCAGAGTCACGATCGTCGTCCTCACGAGCGTCGTCATCACGACAGCAATCCACAACACACTCTACCAGGAACCCACATCGTTCTAGCTCGAGGGCAGAGAGCTCATCACAGGCTGCACATCGCACGGATATCCATACTCCCTTGATCGACGTGCCATACCAGCCTGACCCTGTTCAGTTCACCCAGGACCAGTACTTCTTCGGAATGCCAACATATTCAAATTATGCGGTACTATCTCTTGCATATCACTTATTTGGCGTTGATTCTGCTGTTCCTCCATCAGCGATTGACTCATACGCGGGAACTTCTTCACAAATTCTCTTCCCTAAAGATTGGACGTTGCCCACCATGACTCCACCGACAGGTCCACCGCCCATAGATCTGACTATGACTGGGACGAGACTGTTTCCCTCTGGGGAGACATATGATGATATGACACCACCAGGGATACAACCTGCCGAAGAAGTCCTACCACCACGTGCGAGAAATCCTCCTAGATGTGGAACAGGGGGACATTTGTATCGACATCGCCATTAGCATTTTTTTGTTGTTGTTTATGAAATATTAATGTTAGTGTAATATGTACATGTATCCCTTTTTTTTTTTAAGATTATCGTCATGATTAATTTTCAATATGGTTAGAAATTAATATATAAGCAAATATCACAATACAAAATTGACAAGTAATTAAAATAATACATAATATGACAAGTAATTAAAACAATACATGACAAGTAATTACAATTTGCATAATGGTACTGAGTCATGGATCAGACATTCTTCTAAGGGGGCACTTTCGCTTATTATGATCTTCTTGTTGATAAAGACTACATCGTAATCCTAAATTACTGTTTGAATTTGGCCAATCCATCTCATTCCGTATGCGATTCACAACATGACGACCTTTCTTCCTCAGCATTGCAGGGTTGGGACTAACATGTACCCCACTGATCTCAGGCCAATTTTTTTGTCCACCAATAGGCCTAAATTTACCTTCATACACCTTGACTAAATTATCAATAGAGTATACTGGATCCACATACGACCACTCATCAAGCGAAGCAGAAGCACAAGCAGAAATTGTGTGTGAGCATGGCAAATGAAGGGCTTTGAACTTACCGTAACTACATCGTCTCTCCATCAGATTGACAATAAACGTGCGACTTGTTGTCCTGGTCCTCATATTAAATCTCTCCTCCACCTCAAACTCTCCGGTGTTCCTATCGAACAATCGAGGCTTATGTGATGATGCCTCCCGTGAATTATCACGCATCTTAACCATTGCAAACTCGGTCCACCGTTGCCCACTAGCTTTCATCATACCAGCCTGATCTCTCTTCTTGGTGAAAATATCATTCATCCTGTAATATGTTGCTCTAACAAGGGCAGTAATTGGCATGTTGCGGACACCCTTTAACGTGCCATTAATATTTTTCGCCAAATTAGTTGTCATCATGCCGTAACGCCTCCCCTTTGTATGTCCTTGTAAAGTCCATTTCGACTTTTCAAGATCTTGTACATATTTCCATGCCCGGCTGTCTTCGCATCTAACTTGTATATCTCTCATAAACTTTTTGAATTTAAGAGATTCAAATTGACTGCCTGTCAAATTATTATACAAAATTTTAATTAGGCAATAGAAGTTTAAAACAAACACAATAAAAAAGTTATACATACCTGTTGCGTAGATTTATGTCTTTAGAGTTTTATTCTTGAAATGCGTGTTCCAATTGCTAACGACATGTCGCAAACAGAAGAAATTGTACGCGAGTGGTGGACTCCATCCCACACTAGGATCTGCAATCGAAGATAAAATACTAACATGACGATCAGAAATTATCGCCAAATTTTGACGATCTCGAACCACGTGACGGCGAATTAAGGTCAAAAACTATGTCCAAGCATCTTTCACTTCACCTTTCACAATAGAAAATGCAAGAGGCAATTGTGACTTATCACCGTCCTGTGTTGAAGCAATCAGCAATGTCTCGCGATACTTTCCGCTCAAGAAAGTTCCATCAACTTGAATCGCAGGCTTGCAAAAGGGAAATGCATCAACACATTCTTGAAATGTCCAAAATACACGGCGAAACATTTTCTCCTGAACATTGGAATTACTGTTGATCTGATTATTATCCAAAAACCATTTGACAACAGTTCCCAGATTTGCCGTAATCATCGCTGCCATCTGACGGGTGCCGAACCGTACAAAATTAAACTACTAATTGCAACTAAATTGTAGTATAGGATGCAACCAGTGTCGTCTCCCAAGGATTCACCAGAACAACTAATCTTTTAAGAACTTAAGCAAGAACAGAATAAGGGGGGGTTTTGTGTTGAATGCAATATACTAAGAATTAAGAAAGCAGTAAATTGAATTTATCAAATAAGAGAAAACGCAATCAACTCAAGCAGGCAACCAAAC
>QAOA01005603.1:150767-174335 GCA_003255065.1 Cercis canadensis
AGGTTAGTGTATAGTTATATCATTTTAGTTAATTTTATAATTCTTTTATAATTCCAAGTTTGATTTATTATGCAGATTCATTCTCATCATGCCACACAGCATCGTCAAGCGACACAGCCTGGTTGGGGGACTCAGCCGGATCGGGGAACTCAGGCAAGTTGGGAGACTCAGTCGGGTCGGGGTACCGAGGCAGGTTGGAGGGACTCAGTCGGGTCGGGGTACCCAGCCGGGTTGGGGTACTCAGCCGGGCGGATCTAAGCAGGAGGCAACTCAACCTGGGTGGACTTATCAGCCTGCTGATCTGTCTCCAGATCGCTACCGGGCATTTGTTGCGAGTTTAACTGGAGTCTTTGTACAGTATGGTTAGTTACCACCAGTGATACACCCTCAGATGGCTCCTGAGGCGACCATGTCATCGGGTAGTGCATATGTGTCATCAGAGTCACGATCGTCGTCCTCACGAGCGTCGTCATCATGACTGCAATCCACAACACATTCTATTAGGAACCCACATCGTTCTAGCTCGAGAGTAGAGAGCTCATCACAGGCTGTACATCGCACCGATATCCATACTCCCTCGATCGACGTGTCATACCAGCCTGACCCTGTTCAGTTCACCCAGGAGAAGGACTTCTTCGGAACGCCAACATATTCAGATTATGCGGCACTATCTCCTGCATATCACTTATTTGGCGTTGATTCTGTTGTTCCTCCATCTGCGATTGACACATACGCGGGAACTTCTTCACAAACTCTCTTCCCTGAAGATTGGACGTTGCCCACCATGACTCCACCGACAGGTCCACCGCCCATAGATCCGACTATGACTGGGACGAGACTGTTTCCCTCTGAGGAGACATATGATGATATGACACCACCAGGGATACAACCTGCCGAAGAAGTCCTGCTACCACGTGCGAGAAATCCTCCTAGATGTGGAACAGGGGGACATTTGTATCGACATCGCCATTAGCACTATTTTGTTGTTGTTTATGAAACATTAATGTTAGTGTAATATGTACATGTATTCCTTTTTTTTTAAGATTATCGTCATGATTAATTTTCAATATGGTTAGAAATTAATATATAAGCAAATATCACAATACAGAATTGACAAGTAATTAAAACAGTACATAATATAACAAGTAATTAAAACAATACATGACAAGTAATTACAATTTGCATAATGGTACTGAGTCATGGATCAGGCATTCTTCTAAGGGGACACTTTCGCTTATTATGACCTTCTTGTCGACAAAGACTGCATCGCAATCGTAAATTACTGTTTGAATCTGGCCAATCCATCTCATTCCGTATGCGATTCACAACAGGACGACCTTTCTTCCTCAGCATTGCAGGGTTGGGACTAACATGTACCCCACTGATCTCAGGCCAATTTTCTTGTCCACCAATAGGCCTAAATTTACCTTCATACACCTTGACTAAATTATCAATAGAGTATACTGGATCCACATACGACCACTCATCAAGCGAAGCAGAAGCACAAGCAGAAATTGCGTGTGAGCATGGCAAATGAAGGGCTTTAAACTTACCGCAACTACATTGTCTATCCATCAGATTGACAATAAACGTGCGACCTGCTGTCCTAGTCCTCATATTAAATCTCTCCTCCACCTCAAACTCTCCAGTGTTCCTATCGAACAATCGAGGCTTATGTGATGATGCCTCCCGTGAATTATCACGCATCTTAACCATTGCAAACTCGGTCCACTGTTGCCCACTAGCTTTCATCATACCAGACTGATCTCTCTTCTTGGTGAAAATAGCATTCATCCTGTAATATGTTGCTCTAACAAGGGCAGTAATTGACATGTTGCGGACACCCTTCAACGTGCCATTAATATTTTCCGCCAAATTAGTTGTCATCATGCCGTAATGTCTCCACTCTTTATCTCCTTGTAAAGTCCATTTCGCCTCTTCAAGATCTTGTACATATTTCCATGTCCGACTGTCTTCGCATCTAACTTGTATATCTCTCATAAACTCTTTGAATTTAAGGGATTCAAATTGACTGCCTGTCAAATTATTATACAAAATTTTAATTAGGCAAGAGAAGTGAAATTTAAAACAAACACAATAAAAAAGTTATACATACCTGCTGCGTAGATTTTTGTCTTTAGAGTTTTATTCTTGAAATGCGTGTTCCAATTGCTAACGACATGCCGCAAACAGAAGAAATTGTACGCGAGTGGTGGACTCCATCCCACACTAGGATCTGCAATCGAAGATAAAATACTAACATGACGATCAGAAATTATCGCCAAATTTTGACGATCTCGAACCACGTGACGGCGAACTAAGGTCAAAAACCATGTCCAAGCATCTTTCACTTCACCTTCCACAATAGCAAATGCAAGAGGCAATGGTGACCTATCACCGTCCTGTGTTGAAGCAATCAGTAATGTCCCGCGATACTTTCAACTCAAGAAAGTTCCATCAACTTGAATCACAGGCTTGCAAAAGGGAAATGCATCAACACATGCTTGAAATGTCCAAAATACACGGCGAAACATTTTCTCCTGAACATTGGAATTACTGCTGATCTGATTATTATCCAAAAACTATTTGACAACAGTTCCCGGATTTGCCGTAATCATCGCTGCCATTCATCTAGGTAAGAGATTGTAGCTCTCATTCCAATTGCCGAACATTTTTTCGATGCACTTTTGTTTTGCCAACCATGCTTTTCTGTACGATGCGCGGTACCCATAGTCATTCAATATTCGTTCTTGAATCAACTTAATTGACATATCTGGACTCTCCTCAATCATCCCATGAATGCTCGACGCTATCACATGCATGTCCAGCTTATTGTGATCTTGCATTATCATGGCATTTGTGCAAGTATGAGGACCGTTGTACTTTGTAATCTCCCATTGTCCGCTCTTACTTCTTTGGGAAGCTCGAAGTCTCCAATTACAATCACTCTTCTCCTTGTTTGGACAAATAATACTCCACACTGTTGGATGCGACTGCCTAACAATGAATGAATGATGCACTTGTAGTGAATATTCTTTGACAGCAATTTGAACATCATTTTTTGTTAAGAATTGTTGCCCAACTGACAACTCTCCACCTCTGTTCCACGCTCCATGTCCATCTGATGTGCCAATGTCATCACCAACTTGCATAGCATCCCAATTAATGTCTGAATAAACTTGTGAAGGCTCACTGTACTGCAATGGCTGGACAATTTCCGGTATAGGTCCACCGGATTCATAGCCCACTGGACATACATTTAAATCTAAACTACGTTCACTTTCTTCGTCACTATAGGATTCATCTTCCTCTATGATCGCATCTTCATCATCTTCGTCACTAATAAGAGGATCAATTGGAGAATTAGCACCACTAATTTGAAAGTCGTTATGTCCTTCCATATTTACAGCAGTTTCCTGTTCCTCGATGCCCCGGCCCTGCAATATATTTGAATTAAACCAAGCATCATCCCAACCATACTCATGACTTTCTGGTGGCTGAGGAGTTTGACTCGAACTAGGCATGCCAGTTTGAAATTCAGCTGAGTCAACATGTGGTTGATAACATTGATCAAAGACAAAATTTGTGTCATTATACCCCTGAATTGAACAAGGTATTGAACCTGGCATTGAACTTAGCCCACCTGCATTAACTTCATCGATCTGAACATCGGTATCACCATGCTGTGCAGCGTCCGTCTCCACATAAAGTTCTATTGCTCCAAGATTAACATGCTTTGAATAACTTTCATACATGCACATTACATCCTCATCACCCATGAGGTCAATAGCACCATAATACAATGGGTTGGCAGACATGGGAAATCTATATTTCATATTAGATATTATTGTATTCGGAGCAAGACGTAATTTTCGGTGTATTACTTCCTTCAAACTATGTAGTCTAATTCGATGATTCAACATCATGCATACAGGATTAGCACTTTCATACGTGATTCCTTGCTCTCCATTATACACTCGGCCATTATAGTATATGAAAATCAACATATTTATCCTAAATTTTAAACCAAATATATCAGATACAATTAACAATATTAAGCTAAAAATATATAATTACTAAATATTATCTATCTTCTAAAAAAAANATACAGTTGCTGGTGGGCGCGCATTATATTCTCTGGAAACTTTCTGCTAAACTTCAGAAGATTGTTTTACTTGTACAGAATCAGATTCCTACCAAGCCTTCTTCAGTTTTTGGCATTCCTGAAGGCGACCTGTATGCTTGCCATTTTTACTGGGCATACAGGGCTTCAGTGGAAAAAAAAAAACTTGATTTTTAGTTCTAAAGAGAACAAGCATTATGGGATGTCTACTTTTAGAGGCATCCAATTTGCTCTTTGTTTTCTGTATATAAATGATCTTTAATCCTTTTTCTTTGTGATTTTTCCCTTTAGTTGCGAATATTGCAACATGTATTGAGAAATGACAATGTAAATATTTGTTGGGTTTATAGTGCAAATTGTTGTGTAAGGCTGTTTGGCATGTGATTTGATGATCCCAGTTCTTATTTCTTACACCTATGCTATTAAGGTGTACCATGATGAATGTGTTTTCGGGCATTTTTTTCGTAAATGTTTGTTCCAACAAGTTGTTTGATTCATTGTTTTCTTTTGGTCTTAATGATTGTGAAGATTAACTGAATTTTATTAGATCATGATGGTCGAGTGGAAAAAATTATATTCATATTCGTGTGTTTAAAATGTCAACTAAGTAAGATGTTACATGTTATCACAAGTTCCTGACAAACTTAAGCTATCAATTTTTTATCAAATTAAATTTAATTAACTTAGTATTTAAATAAAAATATCATATTGTCTTCAATTTGCGTTCCCTGTATTTTTCTTAATCATCAATCTGTTTAGATTCCGAAAGTTATTTATTGTGAGAACTATTAGAAAGGAAGACTTTGCGCAAATTGTTTCAATTGTTTTCTAAAATTGGTGTCGATGATCTTGAAAAATTGAGTTGTAGGTCAATTTTAAAATAGTTACAAAATTTGAATTTAATTATTTTAAAGAAAATTATTATTTTTTTAGTTATTTTTAATTCAGCAATCTTTTTGTATCGCTCTACAAGAAATTAATTGTTTTGACTTATATTATGTGACTTTTTTTTTAGATCATTATAATGACTAATTTTACAATATGGATCCTACCATAATCCCTTTTATAAAGATGATGGAATAACATTACTTACTTTTTGAAATGAATGTAGCATAGTAATCACCAAAAATTAACTATTAAATTAGTAATTAATGTAGTTCAAAAAGTAGTTTAATGTTCCTTGTTTAAAAAAAAGTGAGAACTCTTTTTAACAAAAAAAAAAAATTAGATGGATAAATAATTTGTGTGATGGTTATTACCTTAAACTAATTTAAGGTTTAAATGTGTTTTAAGTTTCTATAGTGTGACTTAATTTTCAATTAAATTCTTATGATATTTTTTCATAGATTGAGATCTTTTAACTTCTATTTTAATTTAATTAGATCCTTGTTATCAACTCTAATTATAATATCATGAGTTTAATAATGACATAGCTAACATCTTGCCTATATAACAATATCTTTATCATATATGGTGCCAACATGGCAAAGAAAACTCCTGAACCATAATTCACAGTATTATAACTAGAATCGACCGTAATAACTTAAATTAGATTAAACTGAAAATTATAGGATCTCAATGAATGAAAAAGTACTTTAAGAATTGAGTTAAATAATTTTACGGAGATTTATGATACTACGTAAGTATGCCATACTATACTGACGTGGCAAGCATACATAATTTTTATATTTTATTATATATAAAATATAATTTATTTAATTTTTTAAACAAACTTAAAAATAGTTAATTTGTACACATGTCATTCATTTATTGGTTATTCCTATATAGTATGACATACTACATAAATACTAAAAGTATCTAAAAATAAACCTCCATAATTTTATAACTATTTTGCTTTTATTAACCCTTTCAAAAAAATATACCTCACAAGTCACAACACAAACACAATCGACGACGTTCTGGTTTAAGCTCCCTGTTTCACCTTCTTCAAGCCCTTCCCCATCGGTGCTTCTACAACTGCAAGCGGCTACCATTTTCTCCGGCACAGGCATAGGCTCATGCATCGGATGAGGGCCTTTGGTTGAGTCTCTGGTTGCTCTGACATCAATTGCCTCCAATTCTTCGATGGATTTATCCGTTTGTTGCGAAATTCTCGAATTCGACCCATATGTTATAGGGAAGAAAATTCATGTCCTTTCTTGGAATTTCATCCCCTTGAAACCTTGCAGAGGCTTCTTGGAGGTTATTAAATGGGGTTTTCCGGATTCCGGTGGGGATTTCAGAATTGGGCTCAATTGTTTGAAGGACCCTTTGGATTCGTTTACGTTGGTGCGAGCACTTGTGAAGATAGTTCCAGAGCTTAGCATCGTGTCTATGGAGTATTTTTGTAAGTGTAGATAGTTCCAGAGCACTTCTAAAGTTTTGGTTTGTGAATGGTGAGTGTAGATTATGGAGTTCAATGGGTTTTTTTTCAAACCCTTATGGCATTAGAGAGCCACACGTGCCACATCGCTTGTCACATAGGAAATTAACTCAACGATACATGTGAATTTTTTTATACATTTACATTAGCCGGTACTTACGGAAAATTAAGTTGATGAATAAAGTGATTATTTAATAATTAAAATAGCATAAAAAATAAATTAATAATTAAGATAATATTTAAAAAATAATTTTTAGGTCAAAAAAAAAATTTACTTTTTAATCAAAATAGTCATATTTATGTAAATACTTTGAAAACAGCTCAACTTAAAATAACATTTCTGGTCAATTAACCAGTTAAAAAATTACAAACTACAATAATTTGTAGGTTTTTGATGTATTTGGAGGATGCACTGGTTGAGGTTGAGGATGTGCCAATGTAGGCAAGTAGCTCTACAGAAGCTAATAGGAATTAACTGGAAAATAGAATTTGTGACGAGCGATTCATAAACAAAAAAGAAGGACTCGATCATGTCATTTGAGTCATATTGTTTAAATCTGAACCGTCAATTTCAATAAAACTATCTGAATCATTAAAACAAACTAATGTATGTTGTTATAAAATTTACAGATAACAAACTAATCTACCCTGTAAAATTTAATGTTGCTACTCAAATTAGAAATTATGTCCCGACGTATGTTACCACTATTCTATATGGGCTATACTTAGATGCTTTTCTCGCCTATATACTCAAAATATGAATCATCCTAGCTGTCCACCATGAAATCAATCTGTCTTTTTGTTTATGTCCATAGCTCCCAAGTGGTAACTCTCCAAGTCAGCATCAAGATCTTTTGCAGTCACTTTTTCTTTTTCAACATGGGCCCTCTCTTGTCTACGACCATTTGGATTATGGCCACGCCCATTGCCATTGTGGAACCCACCACCTCCACCCCTTCCTTGTCCACTATGAAGAAATAGAAAAGAAACATGTAATCAAAAGTAAGAAATAAATTATTTTGAAGAGAGAAGAGGGGGAGGAAATCTGACCATGCATATGGCATCACCAAGGTTAGAAATAAGGGCAAGGGAACTCAGATAGCCAAAAAAGGAGCAAATATAACATTCACAAAATCTTCTCTTTCCAGCACTCAATTGACACCACAGTAACAGACTAAAGGAAAAGGTGAAAAGAAAATAAAGTCTACGAACGGTGATTGAACATCTTTCAATAATGGATACTCATTGCCATCCAGGTAACAATTTAGACAGCAGCAAGGTAAAACTTGAACAGTTGCTTAGACCAAAAAGGAGATTTATTGAGTCATGCAACTATAAAACCAAAAACTTTTCAAATCTCCGAGGCTCCTACATTTTTCTCACAAGGAACATAACTTTTAATTTCAAGTAAAAACATGCAGAAGCTTAATTAAAGGTCTATAAGTATTTTAAAGGATGCTATATGAAGAAATATATATCCAGACTTCAGATTAGATATACTAAGAAACATTTAAACAAGATATTAAGAAACTGTTCATGGAAATGGGGCTCAGAGAACTCCATACCTTCTAAAGTCACCCTTTGGTTTTCCCAGTACGCTGTTTGCAGAAGGAGGCTTGACAAAAGGACTAACCACATTCACTCCAACAAGCTCAATGTTCAGTGGCTTTCCATCGAGTCTCATATTGTTGTATCTCTTGATAGCTGCTACAGCATCAGACTGCCTTAAAAAGACAACTTCTGCTGTTCCTTTTGATCTTCCACTTTTGTCATAATGAATGGAATGTCTTTTCAGCTCACCAACCTCAGAGAAAAGTAGCTGCAAAGGAAAAGCAAAACTATATTGAACAGGTTGTCATGGGAAATGATACTTACCAAAGAGAATGAACGTAATTGAACAATTAGCAAACATTAACAACATTGCTTTCACGAAGGGATACAAATTAAACATCTTCTAAACACAAATGTGCTCAGAGATTTGACAATAGCAGCAAACTGCGGTACTAACAATAAATAGACCAACCAATTAGAGTATGCAAATGATAAATTCTACTTGAGAATTCTAACTCATCATTATGAAAATCTACTAGCACATTGTGTACAACCATTGGTAAGCCATATGCACCCTTCAAATTGTATTCATAAAAAAAGAAACAAATTGGACATGCTTATGGATTAATACTCTACTATCCGCTTGCCTGTCCAACTCTCCAAGTTGTTTCCATGTTATATTGACCAAACTTGTACCAGGAAAGCAAGGTCTGGTATGGAAGACTTGAGACTCAATCTCGCTTGTGCTTTTAACCCTTGAACTCTTAAGAGTACAATTCAATCTAAATTTAACATACACCACAGAAAGAATTCCTATAGAACACACAGAAAAAAAATAAAAAAATAAATAACGTATTTTAAGTGAACTAAGAAAAAATCAGTAAACAAAAGGAAAGATATACTTTCATGGCCACAGAATAATACCTTAATGTCATCGTTAGAAACCCCATAGTCCAAGTTAGATATATACAGCTTGGTTCCTACCTCAGCACCAGACCCTCCATCCAAAAACATTGTTTGCATAAACTGCATTGGCTGCAATTGTTCATCACAAAACTTGTTGCATCAAATATCTAAAAGGAACAAGGTATGCTTTAACACTACGACCCCGCTTGGCTCATCCACAACAAGAACCAGAAACAAAAAAAAAAATAAAACACCAGAGCAAAATACCCATCTAAATTTAGCCTATTACCACTACATTACTTCGCTGAAACTACTTGTACCATTTTTCTTCTCTCGCAATACCAAACCAAAAAACTGAACACAAAAATGCTATCTACTCCTTCTTCATCCTTCAGGCAACAAAGTAAGCATTTAAAACATAAAAAAAGAGTGGAACCCTAAAACACCTTCGGATTGGAGTACGGCATCGTTCTGGACGGCTTCCGATCGGCGAAACGACGGTCCGGGCCAGGGCCGCGGTAGTTGCAGCCTCTGCCACGGTGGTTAACACCGTTGCCGGAGGATCTCCTACTTTTGTCGATAATGTCGTCGAGAGTCATGTCCAGGTTATCCGCCATTGTTGGTGGAAAATGCAAGTGTTGCTATGGGCTAGGGTTTTGGGAAGAAGAAGATTGGTGGGGTTCCTGAGTAAAGCAGAGAGGGTTTGGGTTTTGCAGTAGAGCATGAAGAGAAGAGAGGGTTGAAATGGCGGTGTTATTGGGTGGGGACATGTAAATTTCATCAAGTGTCCCAGGATTGTGACACGTGGAAAGAGGGAAATTTCATGTGCGAAAAGAACACAATATTATCCCCTGCCCTATGGCTATGATCATATGAAAGTATCATAGATGCAATTTTATGCATATATATTTTATGACTAAAATTAATATAGATATATAGTAGGGCAAAAATAATACATTTCTACAAATAATTTATACAAATGGAGCACATTTAAAATTATTTACGTCAAATGAACACTTCTAAATCTGTTATTAATTTCTCATTCAAACTTAAATATGTTTCTCATTCAAACTTAAATATGTTTCTGCTTTTGTAAAATATGTATTAACTAAATACGCTTTAATGAATTTTAATTCAAAAGCGTGATAACTGTTCACAGAATATTCTATTAAAAAACGTAAAAAGATATACACTTTTTGAGAAAAGTGTATTCAGAAGTAACACGCTTCACAAAAAAAGTAATCACATTTTTAGGAGAAAAAGAGCCCCGTTTTTGGCCTAAATGGAACAATTTTTTTTGCTAGAAATTGAACAGACTTCAGGAAATGGGGAACACACTTTTTAGAAAAAAGCGTGTTCCAAAAAATTGGCTTTTATCTTTTTTGAAGCACTTTATGATCACTGTTCCTGTGGTGCCACATTAGCTTTAGCATATTTCATTTCATAGCCATGACATGACGCGTGTGGAAAGAAAATTGCAAGTCAAGTTCAATTGCAAACATGACTTAGCCTTACGCATAGACCTTGTCAATTCACACGAGCTCTGTGGGGTCCAAATTGGTTGATAAATGAACAACATCACTTAGGTGGTGTTTGGTAGTTGGAATCTTTTAACATTCCTAAGAAAGTGAGATGAAAATAAAAGCTTCCCATGTTTGGTAGAAGTGATAAAAAAAAAAATTTCAGACATAAAAAATACCAGGGAATGGAAATTTACACTGATTATGGAAAAAAACATTCCCACCTCTTGAGTTGGGAATAAGCCTTTCGTGGGAATGGAAAACAAAATTCCTTCTTTGCCTTCCTCATCATCCTCTTCTGTCGCCGCTCCTCCCTCATCTTCTGCGTTAGGTAGTCATTAAGGTTGCCAACGTCGGAGCTGTTGTTAGCGGCAAAGGTTTGTACAGGGTGGAAGGATACGGTAAAGAGGCTGTGGAAGGCAGCGGAGGAGCTGAGGCTCAGGGTTCTTACAAGAGTTCCGACAAGAGCTCAGGTTGGGTTTGTGGCATCGATGTTGCAGAAGTGCCCAGGGCTTGTGAGGCTCTCTCTTAGAATGGAAAGGTATGGGTATTGTTTGATTCACCGAAAAAGGTGTGGGTTTTGTTTGCCGATCCGATCCGATATTAGAGATTTACAGTCCTAGCAAAAATCCATTACCAGGTGATTAATTGGAAACTGTATCATTTTGACTCTGTCTAGTTATGGTGGGTTATGCGTAGAGCTTTTTACTTTTCTTTTTTTATGCTTATGCCTGTGTTGAAAAGTGAAAGCTACAATTATGAATTGATATCTATTTGGATATTTATTCCTAACTTGTGTCAATGTTAGGAGTCAACTGACTTGGCATGACCTTTGTGTTTGTAGCATGTTGTGATGCTATAAATTATATTTATCTTTCTTATAATACCAGCATGGATCTAACTTTTGTTTTGCCCTATCAATCTGTTATAGCTGCATATTTTCGAAGATAAATTTGGTTCTCTATCCTGATAACATTTCTGTAACATATGAACTAAATTGGTTATGGTTTATGGCTGAAAATTGAGCTCTGATGGAGTAGTGAAGCCCCTTGTGGAGCTGATGGCAGAGCAAGGGATGGGTATGGCTGAAAAGGCAATGGTGGTGCTTAATAGCTTGGCGGGGATTCAGGAAAGGAAGGATGCAATTGTGGAAGAAGGTGGAATAGCTGCTCCTGTGGAAGCAATTGAAGACGAGTCAGTGAAAAGGAAGAAATTTAAGGGTATTTTTGGAAAAATTAAATATGGGAATGATATTATTCTCAAAAAAGTTAAGTGATAACCAAACATGAAAATGTCAACTTTCCTAGCAATCTTATTCTTAGGAATCCTATTCCTAGGGAAGTAAGGATTCCTAGGAAAGATGTTAGCTAGTACCAAACACCACCTTAGGAGGATAGGCATTTCAGGTTCCTCATGCCAAAGGAAAGCGTTGTTCAAGCCAATTCTTTAAAACACACTTTTTCTAAAAGTGTGTTCATCATTTCCTAAAGTGTGTTTCATTTAAGCAAAAAACGTGACTTTTTTTTCTCACAAAAGCGTGATTACCTTTCTTGTAAAGTGTGTATCTTTTTACTTTTTTAATGAGGTACTCTGTGAATATGCTTGTGAGTTAAAATTTGCTAAAGCGTGTTTAGTTAATATATGTTTTACATAAGCAAAAACGTATTTAAGTCGGAATGAGAAATTAATAAAAAATTTAAAAAATGTCTATTTTATGTAAATAGTTTCAAATGTATCCCATTTATGTAAATTATTTGTAAAAATGTATTATTTCTATCAAATTGCCTATATAGTAGCACTGGCCCGCCCTGATGCGCTGCAAAGGACATATAATAGCAAATCTAATTGGTAATATTTTTTTGGGTGTAGTTTTAGAAATTTTAATTTTGTTAGAATTGTAAGAAGCATGCAAATACAATCTAATTCAATTTTTTTCTCTAAGTCTTATAGGATATTTAATTTTTTCTTTCTTCGAACTATACCTTGACTATCTCTAAGATAATACTCCAATAATTAAGCACTTAGTTAGTTGTAAGAAAGTTCATCCTACGTTAAAGATGCATGAGATTTTGGATCTTTTGAAGGCTTTAGATATTCAACAAATCTTATTTTCCAAACCCTTTGTTTTTCTTATTCAAAACCTTGATGCCTATATCAAACGGCTTGTGGTCGAGTGATACTGAGATCATTTTCAAGATTTATGAGTTTCGTGTTCAAATTTAGAATCATAACAAAATTATCCCAAAAAAAAAAAAACCTTGATGCCCATAAAGATATAGTTGGATGTCCCTTTGAAGAGCATAAGGAGGTGTATTAGACAGGCTTCCATTCAGTTAGTTAAGTTAATTAGTTAGCTTCTTAATTAGCCACGTGATATCAGTACATGTCATCATAATTAGTTAGAGAAGTCAGTTAGCAGTGCAACTGCATGGTTAGATTAGATTTGATCTTATTGGTCAATTATGTATACACGTCATATTTCAGTAGCTTATATATTCTTGTATCAGAAGGAATTCATTTTCATTCAATATATACAGAATTCATTTTTCTGCAAGTTTTCTTTCTCTGAGCTTGGTACATATTCTTTGCACCAAGGCTTGATATGATATTAGAGCAATCTTGCTCTTCCGTCTTTCTACATTGAAGCTTCATTATATCAAGTTTTCTTTGCTTTCCTCTGATTTTTTTCTTGAATCAAGTCATCAATGGCCATTTCCACCATCAATGATGCTTTGAATCCTTTCTTCCTTCATCCTTCGGATTCCCCATGACTCACTCTGGTGTCACAAGTGCTCACTGGAGAAAACTACAATTCTTGGCGCCGAGCTATGAGAATGGCGTTGATGGCCAAGAATAAACTTGGTTTTGTTGATGGATCAATTCAAATTCCTGATGGAACTGACACTCAGATTTTCCTAGCTTGGCAGCGGAATAATAATTTTGTTGCTTCATGGCTGCTCAATTCTGTGTCAAAAGAAATCACCGCCAGTGTCATATATTCAGCTACTGCTGTTGATATTTGGCAAGATCTGCAAGAGAGGTATCAGCAACAAAATGGTCCAAAGATTTTTCAACTCAAAAAAGAACTGGTGAATCTTTCACAAGGATCAATGTCTGTAGGGCAATACTTCACCAAACTGAAAGGAATCTGGGAAGAAATTGGTGAGTATCGACCAGTATGTAGCTGCAATTGTAGAGGTGCAAGGCCTGTGATTGAACATCTCCTTCAAGAATACGTGTTGTGTTTTTTGATGGGGCTCAATGACTCCTATTCTCATGTAAAAGGCCAAATTTGCTGATGGATCATCTGCCTTCTATTAACAAGGTCTTCTCTTTGGTAACACAAGAAGAGAAACAAAGAGAACTTGGTTTCTCTGTTGCACAAAATGAAGCACAAATGGCTTATGCATTAGCAGGACAAAGACAGAATTATGAGGGCAAACCTAAGTATGTCAAGAAGGATAGGCCAATGTGTGCACATTGTGGGATTCTTGGACACACCAAGGAAAAATGCTACAAACTACATGGTTATCCACCACGATACACACCTGGATACAAGAAGGGTAAAAACACTCATGCTGGCAATGTTAATCAGGTTGGTGAGTTGGAATTCCTTACTGCTAATTCCTCCCAAGAACAATTTCACATGACTTCGCAGCAATATCATCAACTAATGCAATTACTCCAGCCCTAGTTGTCACAAACAAATCATTTTGAGGTGGATAATGCAAATACCAATACCAATGTGAATGGTATGTGTTTTTCTGCTACTAGCTTAAATTTCCAAGATCACTTGCATTCATGGATTTTAGATTCAGGAGCCACCTCACACATTGCATGCTCCCTCACATCATTTACTTCATACAAATCTCACAATAATCGATATGTTATCCTTCCAAACAAAACCAAAGTTTAGGTGTCAGCTATTGGCACAGTCATGTTAGCTCTAAATTTCATCTTGACAGAAGTTCTTTTCATACCAGAATTTCATGTCAATCTTATTTCTGTGAGTGCTTTGTTGCATCAATCCTCATATATTGTCACTTTTCACACTAACACCTTCCTCATCCAGGACATCAAACAGTCAAGGGTGATTGGCAAGGGTGAGCTGTGTAAAGGATTATACATCTTTCATCCAAAAGGAATTGATGCACAAGCAACCACTAATACAGCTTATGTAGTTTCCAGTTTTCCTTCCCGAAATTTACTTGTATCAAATTCCAATTTCAGTGTCAATTCAGTTTCAGATTCTTCTACTCATGCACATATTTGGCATGCTAGACTAGGTCATTTGTCAGACAAAATCTTGAAAGTTGTTAGCAATAAAATTCCTTGCTCTTGTTCTGCAAATTATACTGCCAACAATTGTTCTATCTATCCATTATCAAAACTTCGTAGACTGTCATTTACTTCAAATAATAATTTTGCAAAAACACCTTTTGATCTTGTTCATTGTGATGTTTGGGGCCCTTATCATCACTGCACATATGATGGTAAGAGATATTTTCTCTCCTTGGTTGATGATTGCACACTGTTTACATGGATTTACATGCTCAAAACAAAAGCAGAAGCTAGTGCATCAGTTATGCAATTTTTTACCTATGTCAAGACACAATTTGACAGTAAAATCAAGCAGTTCAGATCAGATAACTCCAAGGAACTGCAGCTAACTGATTTCCTGAAGACTGAAGGCACCATTCACCAATTTTCATGTCCATACAGGCCAGAACATAATTCAGTTGTTGAAAGGAAGCACCAACATTTACTCAATGTAGCTAGAGTACTGTTTTTTTAGTCCAAAGTACCTATACAATTTTGGGATGAATGCCTCAGCACTGCTGCTTTTTTGATTAACAGAACTCCTTCACCATTGCTGTAGAATAAAACTCCTTTTGAATTGCTATATCATAAAGAGCCACCATACACTGCTTTGAGAGTTTTTGGTTGCCTGTGTTTTGCATCCACCACACCTCTTGAGAGAACCAAATTCACACCTCGTGCCATACCAATTGTCTTTATGGGCTATCCAGTTGGTTATAAATGCTATAAACTATACAACCTCTAAACCAAAAACTTCTTTATCTCCAGAGACGTTATTTTCCATGAACAAACCTTCCCTTTTCATACCATTACCACTTTAGAACCCATTGATTTATTCTTTGACACAATCATTCCCACCTTACATCAAGATGCTGAACCCGCACTTGATTCAACTCTTTTTCATCCAACACCATCCATTCCTGGACATGCGCTTCCAGTCCCTCACCCTCCTCCTACCCTTCTTATGCGAAAAACAGCAAGGACCATCAGGCCCCCTACCTATCTGCAAGACTACATCTGCAATGTCTCCAGTCCTAAGCTAATATATCCCATTCAGCAATTTGTGTCCTACCACAGACTTTCCCCATCTTACAGAAACTTTGTCATGAAGGTCTCAGCTATCTTTAAGCCTCAATTCTATCATCAAGCCGTCAAGCACCCTGAATGGAGGCAAGCTATGGCTGAGGAAATTTCTGCCTTAGAAGTTAATAACACTTGGCAAATTGTTCCCCTTCCTGCTGGCAAGCAACCAATTGGTTGCAGGTGGCTTTACAAAGTCAAGTATAAATTTGATGGCACTTTAGATCGATATAAGGCAAAGTTGGTGGCCAAAGGGTACACGCAACAGGCTGGCATTGATTTCTTGGATACTTTCTCTCCAGTAGCTAAGATCACTACTGCCAGGTTATTACTTTCTGTTGCTGCTGTCAAAAGGTGGACTATGATTCAATTAGATGTCAATAACACTTTCTTGAATGGTGATTTATTTGAAGAAGTGTACATGCAACTACCTTTGGGTTATCCTACTAAGGGGGAGAACATGGTATGCAAGCTCACTAAATCTCTCTATGGTTTACGTCAGGCTTCTAGGCAATGGTTCTGTAAATTTTCTTCCACTTTGCTTCAACATGGTTTCAATCAATCTTATAGTGATTACTCACTGTTTACACTTGGCAGAGGTCCCACACTGGTCATCCTCCTTGTTTATGTAGATGACATTATCATTGTAGGCCCAAATGCCTCATGTGTCCAGCAAGTGCAGAAGCTTCTTCAGACTTTATTCAAACTCAAAGTCCTTGGTAATTTGCATTATTTCCTTGGCTTAGAGATTGCACATTCAGCCAAAGGCATCCACCTTTCACAAAGGAAATATGTCCTGCAATTGCTTGAGGATACTGGTTTTTCAGCATCCAAACCTCTCTCAGTGCCTATGGAATGTAAATTGAAACTGAGCAAAATGTGAGGCTCTCCTGCCTGATGCCTCCATGTATCGAAGACTGATTGGGAGGCTCATGTATCTAACTATTTCCAGACCTGACATTGCCTACACTGTTAACAAACTCAGTCAGTACATGTCTTGTCCTCGAACTCCCCACCTGAATGCTATTCATCATTTACTACAGTACCTTAAATCCAATCCTAGACAAGGCTTATTCTTCCCTTCGAGTTACTACATATACTGATGCAGATTGGGGAAGCTGTCTTGATACCAGGATGTCAACCACAAGTTATTGTGTCTTCATTGGCAACTCTCCTATCACTTGGAAATCTAAAAGACAACCTACTGTTTCCAGGTCTTCTGCAGAGGCTGAGTATCGAGCCTTAGCTAGTGTCACCAGTGAACTCCTCTGGCTCAAGCAACTCTGCAAGATTTTCGAGTTACAAGTCCCTTCTATCATGGTTTTCTGTGATAACCAATCTGCTATTCATCTTCCTTCCAATCCTATGTCTCATGAGAGGTCCAAACATGTGGACATTGATTGTCACTTCATCCGGGAGCATGTCCACTCTGGTTTTATCAAGCTAGTTCATGTTTAGTCTCAACACCAGATTGCAGACTTCTTAACTAAGCACTCCCTGCTCCTCAGTTTAGATTTCTATTGTCCAAGTTAGGAGTATTAGACATTTATCTCCTACCTTGAGGGGGAGTATTAGACAGGCTTCCATTCAGTTAGTTAAGTTAATTAGTTAGCTTCTTAATTAGCCACATGATATCAGTACATGTCATCATAATTAGTTAGAGAAGTCAGTTAGCAGTGCAGCTGCATGGTTAGATTAGATTTGATCTTATTGGTCAATTATGTATACACGTCATATTTCAGTAGCTTATATATTCCTGTATCAGAAGGAATTCATTTTCATTCAATATATACAGAATTCATTTTTCTGCAAGTTTTCTTTCTCTGAGCTTGGTACATATTCTCTGCACCAAGGCTTGATAAGGTGCTATAGATTCTCATGTCCTACCTTGGTTTACCACCAAGCAACTAGGTTTAAAATGTTTATGCAATTATTTAATATGAACATACTATTTTATTTTTCTTTTCGTCTTGATTTAGAATTTTTTTATCACATTTTTATTTGAAAGAATGAAACTTGAGATATTGTTGGATTAATATATTTTGTTGTACTTTTTTTGGTAGCCTTTACAAACAATAAATCTCTAATCCTTACATGAATGAGTGTACTTTTTTTTTTTTTTTTCCTAATATTGTTCTTATTATTTTATGTTCTCATTTTGTTCTCCATTTATCTTTATTTACGTTTAGATTTGATTGAAAAGCAGGGTGGTCCATGTAGGAAAGTAACAATACCAATAAAAGAAATTAAAAATTCCAGCATTGTGAGGCATTCTATATACTCAAAATCAGGTGTGAAGTCAGTATCTTCTCTTTAGTTTCCAAAAATTTATAGGTAGACACCAACATAATATCAAGGCCAAAGTTAGTTCAGTTTTGAACGTGAGTACACTATTGGAAGATTGATTTTTAATATATCTCTTCCTTTTCACTTCCATTGTAATTTCAAAACAAGGGGAAGGGAGTTCCCCTCCTTTCCATATTTAAACTCTTAAACAAGGATATCGTAACTTCTATTCCTTCATTTTCATTCCCATATCTTCGTAAACCATTCCATTTCATCTCTTTTAAACTCCCAAATATAGCCTAAAACACGGGTCCAATAAAAGCAAGTTTATCATATTTTGAAGGTTTAATTATACTTTGGGTCTAAGAATTTTAGTAGAGAAATTTTTTAATGTTGTTGTTTGTCTTAAATGAATAAAAACAATAAAATCCAATCCTTATTTCTTCGTGCATTGTATAGGATCAATACCAAACTTTTTTAATTTTTTTTTAAACTACTCTCCATGAATCATGAGACTATCATTTTTCAGCGAAAAATATTATTAATTTATCTCAATTTCATATCTCCATATGATTTTGAGCCTTAATTAAATTTGAGCTATTCAAAAAAAATTCTAAGGTAATTGATGAATGTAATATAAAATAACGCTGAATTGAAGTATATTAGCATTTTAACTTGACTTACCTTTTCGTTAAAAAATTATTTTTAGTATTTTTTAAAAATTATAATAACTATATAGGATGAAGGGAGAAAATGAAACTAACTCTTCATTTCAATTGCCCCATTCTTGGAGTAGTTATTATTATTATTAATTTTTTAATTTTTTAATTTTTTAATTAACACATGATTAATTAGAGGATAGTATGAGACTCTTATGGAGAGAATTTTTTTTTTTTTTTACACCAAAAAGGAGAGTTGCCTTTATACAGACAGGAGTATTATTATAGAATTAGAATCAATAGATGATAAGATGAGTAATCTAACTCTTACAAGTACCAAACCGAGGACAAAATGGTAATTCAATATTCTTCAACGAATAGTGCCGCCCGTGGGTTCGTTTCTTCGAAAGGCGACCATCTCCTTGCCTGGCAATTTCCACGTTGCCTCGCCAAAGAGAACCGTCCTCATCTCACTCACAGAGAGAGACAGAGAGAGAGAGAGAGAGAGAGAGAGAGAGAGAATGGATGAAACTGATGAGCACAGAGTCACAACCATGGCGTCTGAGCCTGCAAATGAGACCCTTAATCCTGACCCAGAACTTTCCAACGCGCCCTCCAAAATCAGAGAAGAAGGCGAGCTATCTTCCTCCGATAATGGCGACGTATTTTTTCTCCACAGCCCTATCTTATAATACTTCATTTTCTTCTCCGTTGCTTCAATTTCTTTTTTGCTTACTTTTAATCGTTGACTTGTGGTTTGGTCTTTGCTGCATCGCTCTTTGTTCTGTTTGTTTGAGGGGAAAATCGGGGAATGTTGGAAAATATGCCTGATTTTTGATTTCTTTGTTGCATATTGATCTGGTTAGAAGAAGTCAGTAGATAATCTTCATTTTCTTCTCCGTTGCTTCAATTTTTTTTTTTGCTTACTTCTTGTACGTTGACTTGTGGTTTGGTCTTTGCTGCATCGCTCTTTGTTCTGTTTGGTTGCGGGGAAAATGGGGGAATGTTAGAAAATATGCCTGATTTTTGATTTCTTTGTTGCATATTGATTTGGTTAGCAGAAATCAGTAGGTAATCTGAGTTAGCTGGTGGTTTTGTCAGGTTGGTTTGGATTTGATTTATTCTCCCTGATGGAAATTTTTTAAGGGATTTGAGATTCATGAGAACTGCACTTCATTTTCTCTTTTTGATTCGACTTCTGAGCAGTTCAGGGTAGAATTTTATATGCGAAATTGGCCAAAACAGGGGAAATGAAAATTGGAAGACTGTATCAGTGAACTTCAGAACACGGGGTTGTTCTTGTTAATTCTATTTGATGTTTTTTTGTTGTATACTAGTTTATATGCGGTTGACGTTTCAGTGGTATATGCTTGACTGTAATTTCAGGTTTAGATTCATATAATTTGAATGGAAACACCATAGGGTAANAAGACTGTATCAGTGAACTTCAGAACACGGGGTTATTCTTGTTAATTCTATTTGATGTTTTTTAGTTGTATACTAGTTTATATGCGGTTGACGTTTCAGTGGTATATGCTTGACTGTAATTTCAGGTTTAGATTCATATAATTTGAATGGAAACACCATAGGGTAACTTGTCATGTCGTCTGATAAGCACTTATGAGACATGGACATCACATCCCATATACATATTTTATTTGGAAACTGAATCTTTTTTTGTTTGTTTGTTTGTTTTTTTTTTTTTTGTTTTAAATGATTTCTTTGTTGATATTGGATATTGTAAACTCAATTTAATGATATTAAAAAACTTCTATACCTGTATGTTCATGGGTCTACAGAAGGTGAGGTGGCAATGTTTTACTTTTGGGCCTCTTCTGAGCGTCATGCTTCTTGTGTATTTGTCTATGTCATGCTTCATACAGAGAAAATGTGATACATGTTTTTTTGTATACTTTCTTGCAACATTGATATATAAATTATCAGTATGAATTGATTGAATATGGCTTAACTGAATTTTATCCTTCTATGCATTTCTTAGTCATTCTATCATATCTTAAACTGATATCATTATTGTTGATAAATATGTTTTTATCGATGTAATGGATTTTCATAGGTAATTGCTGTCCACCAGGAAAACCCTGATTCCTCTTTTGCACAGCCCAGTGGTACTATTAACCCTGCTGCAGGTTCCAATTCTGTGCCTCTGGTAAACAAAGATGCCCAAGGTGTTCAAGCTGGTAAGTGTTGCTCACTGTTAATTACAGGAAATCTTGAGTGTTTACATTTTTTATCCTCTGGGTCTGGACATTTCCAATACAGCACCGTTCTTCTGTCACCATCTCGAACTCTGCATTGCTCTCCAACTTGTTCAGAGTTTATTTCTGATAACAGTATAGTTATTTTGTCAATTAGTTTGGCCTTGTTCGTGCAATTGGAAGCTCCAAGATCTCTGGATACGTGTTTACTTGATTATTTACATAAATGTTTGGGCTTTATTATGTTTTGGAGCTGACTTCTGTAATCTAACTTTTCTAGTAATTTTATAGAAGTACCTAAACTGCATTTTGGCCATATGCACTGTATCTCAGGGATAGCTTTTTGTGGCAACATTTCTGCAGGCTCCAATAATATACAGTTGCGATCAACCACACAATCAACTTCACAGAAGAGCTTCAACAAGAATCAATTCCCCCCTAAATCTGTTATGTGGTCTACCCACACAGGCACCAATAAAGATCTTGTGATAAGCTTCTCTGATGATGACAGTGGCAGTGACTTTGAAGAGAATGGGCGGGGTAAAGTAGTTGAATTGAAAGGTAATACTTTCAGGTTGGATGGCAATCAAAAGCCGCCTATTTCATCATTGGTGAAATCAAATAAGTTGCAGCATAATGCTAGAAGTATGCACAAGGCAATGCCCAAAAGATTCTCTTTAAGTCGCACATTTGTCTCATCCATTACCAAAATTAATGGCCCTAATTCTAAAGTTCCTGGATCCTTGGTGGGGCAAGGATCACAAGCTAGAAATTTCAATACCCCAAACAGAAGTTTAGCAAGCCGGGAGCGTGGATGTGAACAAGGAGTAGTATTGAATGATAACAAACTTCAGGATTTGCGGCAGCAGATTGCACTTCGGGAAAGTGAACTCAAGTTAAAGGCGGCCCAGCAAAATAAGGAGTCTGCTTCAGTTTTGGGCAGGGATAATATTGCCATGAAACCGAAGAACGACACAGCTAGGAAATATGCTTCAGTTTCCACAGAGATTGCTCAATTGGAACCAAAGGAACCAGATAGGAAGCGATTAAAACTGGGCAAATCTTATGCTAGCCCTCAAACTTTTGGTAGCCAGCAAGAAGTTCTTACAGCAAAATCTAAATTACCATCAAAAGAAATTACAAGGCAAAATTGTAATCATCGGGAGAAAAACAAGGTTGATCATATCCAAAAAGACGTTCCATTATGTAGAGGAGAGTCAACAATTATCAGATCGCAGAAGCGACATGACAAACTTCTTCACAATTCATTACAAGGTATGCCTTGTAGACTGAGAGATGGTTAATAGTTTGCCATCTATTATCTATATGTTAAAATTATTAGCCTGCAAGTTGGCTTAGAAAGTTCATTATAATATCCTGTGAGACTAAATTAGGTTTTAATCTGGTCATAAGTGTTGTTTCTAAGTTAAAAATTTAGATCAAAATAAAAAAAATATGGCATCCAATGTTGTACTTTCCTTTTAGTAACTAATTACCTTTTGGGAGTGTTTGGAACATGGATTCTTTTGGGAATGTAATATTTCCATGTTTGGTACAAGTTTTTAAAAAAAGATTCCTTGGAATGATTTTTTTTCTAGTTTTCCCACAAAAACATTCCCATGGGGAAGTGGTACTCTTGGATTCCCATGGACATGGAAATGGTTTTTTAATGTGAAAGGACCATTTTACCCACCCTTGATTCTTATCAACACTACACCCCCAAGTCCCTCTCAATACTCTCCATCTTCCTATCCATTATCATGCTCAAGAAGGAGTCCTACCGCTGCCGCCGCTCCATCCTCTCCAGCTCCGGTGAGGTGAGCCCCTGCCTTCACCAATTTTACAAGTACTTTCTCTCTCTAGAATTTGAATGCTTCTTAATATGCTGGTTATGGTGTGACCACGATTGTGAAACAACCCTATAACATCCTCCTCCTTTCATTTTAAGCTTCAAGAATCCAAAATCAAAGAACCCCCTTTTTAAGAAGCCAAAGANTACCGCTGCCGCTGCTCCATCCTCTCCAGCTCCGGTGAGGTGAGCCTCTGCCTTCACCAATTTTACAAGTACTTTCTCTCTCTAGAATTTGAATGCTTCTTAATATGCTGGTTATGGTGTGACCACGATTGTGAAACAACCCTATAACATCCTCCTCCTTTCATTTTAAGCTTCAAGAATCCAAAATCAAAGAACCCCCTTTTTAAGAAGCCAAAGACAATTTCAAGCTCAGGTGGAGTTACGTAACTCCCTCTCTCTTTGCAGATTCATCTATTGGTTCTTTGGTCAATAAAAAGAGCAAGGAAATGTGGTGCATTAGTAAGAACCAAACTAAAAAAGAGAAGCAGCAATGGCAGTGGAGAAGATGATGATGAATGTCGTTTTTGCTATTCCTCAAATCTTTAGCAGTAGAGCCTTTGGAGGAAGAGATACCAAATGTTTGGTCACAATTTACAACTTCTTTCAATCATCTTTTTAATTTGTTTATTATTTTCTTATTGGCAAGAAACCAAAAAAAAAAAAAAAAAA
>QAOA01005603.1:174345-186942 GCA_003255065.1 Cercis canadensis
AAAAAAAAAAAAAAAAAAAAAACAGAAATACGATATTTTTAATGCTATAAAATGCATATGAATATGCTTCCATTTAAACGCATTTTGGATTTTTTTTTGAGTTACATTTAATAGGTTTTTTTTTTTTGGAAAATTACCCAAAGTTCCTAGAAATACTGCATTTGAACCAAACATGGGAATGGAAGATTTCCAGGAAATATTGTCCTACACTCCCATGAATGTTTAAGGTCAACTAAACGTAATATTGCAAAATTCCCAGGAATGAAAAAAATTCTGTGTACTAAACGCCCCCTTTAGGTAATATTATCTATTTTGTGGTGTGTGTGAGTTTCCCTGTGTGTATAACCTAGCAAAAAAGAAAAGAGTATTTAAGTCCTTTTCTATTTAGAATCTCTCATAGTCTGATTATACTTTGTAGGTGCTGATGTCAATAATGGTTACAATCAGACTGACAAGAGTGATAGGTTGGTTGACCCTTCCGTTGCTTTCAACCAGAGTTCACTGCCAGAAAATATGACTTCCAGTAGTTTGCCAAAGAATTTAGTAAGTTATATTTTACTATACATGCCATTTGCTCTTACTTGGTGACTTCATGGAATATTTTACCCATTCTGTAACTAGACATTGTGAATTATCTTGTATTTACAAATTTATCAATATGAAGTCTTTTAACGAGAACAATTCTCACTGACTAATGTAATTTTCTATGACTTCTAATGGACTCTCTTTCTTGATTGATTGATTAAAAAGTGACACATGGTCCTGTTCGGTTTATAACCAGTGTGCCTCTCTTCATTGTTGTTTTTAGAAGGGTAGTAGGTACCAATAGGTCATAGGTCAGCCAAGATAAACTTTTGAGAATATAACATTGGCATTTTAGTGTTCTGTACTTTCATAAATTTTAGAATTTCTTCATATCGTTCTGTTTTTGTTACATTTAACTTTGCAGAATAGTTCCGAGTTGATTCATCCTCCAAGTTCCTTGTTGGATAAAGCAGCAAGTCTGACCAACTTGAAAATAGGCATGGACTACAATGAAGTAATATCCAGAGATAAGATGGTGGAGCACTCATTCAACAATGCGTATCAGGTTTTGTTATCATGGTCCTCATAACAAATTTAAGGCCTATGATATGTCTTGCATTTGTAGTTTTCTGTGTTCTTTCTTGTTATTGACTCTTCCCACCACTCTCTCTATCTCTCTCACATTTAGGAACCATTAAAGAATGCAGTTCTTTTGAATTATAATGGTAATACAAATGTCTCAGAGCATAGCAGCACAGATTTACAGTCCTTTTTTGAAATGGAGGAGTTGATAGACAAGGAACTGGAGGAAGCACAAGAGCACAGGCACAAGTGTGAAATTGGAGAAAGAAATGCTCTTAAAGTTTATCTTAAGGCTCAGAGGGCTTTGCTCGAGGCTAATGCTCGATGTACCAGTCTTTATCATAAAAGGGAATTGTATTCAAGTAAGTTACGATCTTTTATTTTGAACAATTCCAGTTTCTCTTGGTCCTCAGGGCAGCACGAACATCTTGATATGGGGCTGGGTTACTTGGGTAACATACCTGGACATGGATATGTAATACCCACATCAAGCTACCAAAGGCAGGCTGAATATAATGATATCAATCAGCCAGGGTTTGATTCCAATAATCAAGGCGTCAACAGTGGACCCTCCAATACATCTTATCACCAAATGACTGGAGCAAATTTGGGGTCTGAACCATGCAGTGAACCAGATGCCAGTACATCAGAGCCATTGCTGCAAAGGGGTGCAGATGGAGTTTATTCTCCTTCCGATGAATTAGATACATCAGCTAATGAAAATGATGAGATGTCTCCAGCTGGACATGTGTCCACTCATCATGATGCTGAATATCATTCCAAACAAGAATCTCAAGCCAAACTAATGGACATAGATACTGCATCAAATACAAGATTTTGTGCTGAGAGCGCCCAGGATTCATTGCTTCTTGAAGCAAGATTAAGGTCTGAACTATTTGCACGATTAGGGACAAGAGCTTCAAAGCATAGCAGTGCATGTAACAATGGAGGGGCTGCTACTGAACGAGGGGCTGAAAATGAGGTTGAAAGTGAGAAAAGCCAGATACATCAAAGAGTTGTTCCATTCCCAAGGGCAGAAGAAAATGATCTTAAAGGTAATTTCATTGGAAAGAACATGCTCAGCCAAGTTCTTTATATAGATATGATCCTGACTTAACCTACTTGAATATTGCTTACGTCAACTGTGTGATTGAAATGTTCTTTTCTGTGCCTTCTACCTCCACTGGGTTCACTTTTTCTGTTGATTCTTGCTAAATATAATCTCTTTGGCTTCTCATTTTTTTGGGTGACAACATGAGGCAAAAGGCCTCAGTTTTTTTATTTTAAATATTTTTATTTGGCTTGTCTTCTATACCATTGGGTATAATTTGGTTTTGATTTGTCATTTTATTGATAATGACTATATATTATAATAATGTCAAAATTTTCAAGATTCGTAGCACTAAACAAATGAGTCTGGTGGAGACTGTTTTTATGTGGCTGGACGACAAATTCTCTTAGCCCATGAATATAAACTTGAAATCTAGATACCTAGGTGACTATAGACTTGATATTGAGAAGGTCTATAATCATGCAATCTGGAAAATGCTTTCATTTCGTTTTAAATATTTTTGCTCTGGTCTTATATGTATTAGTGTATGACCCCCTTTTGTTTGTCTTCTAACTCTTGCAAATATTTGCAAATTGAAACGCTTTTCTGCTTTATTGTTGGTGAGACGTGAGACCAGTATTGAACTTTTCATTTTAGATTTGTTTGCAGATAATGTTTTGTTTGTGATGCAAATATAGGATGGGGGCATTGATTGCAATATTTTCTTCTTGGTACTATGTTGTATATTTTTATTCTCTATCAGATCTCAAAACTGAGTTGACCAGTCCAATTTAGCGCTAGTAAAGCAGATAAATAACATTGATAGATTGCTTGAATATTGGGGCTAATAATGTTGGGTTACCTTTTGTGGGCTTTAGATGAATCTGAGGATGTTCGAGACTCTGTAGTTAAATGTGCATCTGTCTTTCAAGGTGAGGTATGATTACTGTAATCCATAGTATAGTTTCTAGCTCTCAATGTACCCAGTTCAAGAAGAAATGTTAAAAGGTTGTAAGAAACATCCATAGGAATTTTCTATTGGAAGATGCAGAGGAATTCAACACTACTTGGTAAGTGGAAGTAAATTTTTCTACTTGGTTATTAGAAATTTAAATGTTTTCAATGAGGCATTGTCAGGGAAATGTTTTGAAGGCTTCTGGAGAAAAGCATGAAGCAATTACAGCTCCCAGTCTTGCAGAGGTCTCCAACAAAAGCCATTTAATAAAATTCTCCACCCAATATTGGCTATACATTCACCAACTAGGGCAATTTTTAACTTCTGTTACCCTAGAGATTAGGAAAAAGCCCCTTTAAGCATGCAATGTTGCAGCACTGAGATATCTAAAGTAGACAAGCTGTATACCCTCCAAAAATTATTTCATCCGGAATTCGTAGGAGAACATGATGATGTGATAGAATGGATATTAGGCCAGCATGGGAAATGTACTTGAGGAATCATTGAGTTGTTTTGTGGCTGATAACTTGCGCAGACATCAAGTGTTTGTTTTAAGCTGGCATTGTGTGTGTGGAAGAGAAAGAGATGGGAAAAAGATAGGCTGCCTGATATCTCTCTCTCTCTCTCTCTCTATATATATATATATATATATATATATTATTACTTGGTTTTGATTTTTATGGTTGCTTGGATATGCCTGAAAGGATGTAAGGCTTGTTTGGTTGTAGTACTAAATTCTAAAAGTAGTTCTGGTTTCTTGACTGTGGTGGAATGTTCAGCCAGAAAAGGCGTGCAGTGCATTGTGTGGCGTANAAAAGGTGTGCAGTGCATTGTGTGGCGTATGACAACATTGAAACATGGCTTACATTATATAAACTAATTATATTAAATATTTAGTACATTAAATATAATTTAAAATAACAAGAGTATATAAGTAAAAAAAAACTATATATATGAAAAACTTAACTCAGACTTAAAACATAACTCATACTTATTCTAAAAAACAATCCAACATGCAAAGGAATTAAGCATAAAAAAAAAAAAATATCAAACACTCAAATCATAAATGTGTTTGAAAGAGTTTGGGATTCTAAAGATTATCTAAAGAGGTGTACATGGCATACTCATGTTAGCACACATGTTATTAGCTTAAGTCAAAGATGGTGCTCATGAAGTCAGAGGATGGTGGATGTGTCTTCTAATAAGCCAGAGGGTGCTGATCTCTCTTTTCTTTTTTTGTGGGGAAAGGGGTGGGGGAGTGCTAAAGTTGCATACTCAATTTGCTCTAAAGCGTGATATATTTTCCACATCTGGTCCTGACACTCAAATAGCCTGCTTTGTGAATGTGCAAGGGACGACAGATACAGCATGCATATTGTGAGTTATAGCGGGGTTGAATGCAATGGCCAACACAACAAGGGTTGTATATTGCATGGGGCTATGGGCTACAGTGCACTATTAATAACTATGGTTAGAAGACCATTAGATAGGGGTTTCTTTTTCTGATATATTTTTTTCTGTCTTCATTGGCTTCATCTCTGCATCAGGACCCTGTTTCTAGTATTAATACTTTACAAGGTTCTAATATTTCTTGAAATTTTCACTTTTTCAAGAACTCTAATGATAGAGAAGCTACTGACCATGCTTTGTTCTGATCAGCCTTGATTCTTTTTGTTGCTCTACTTTACAAGGTTCTGATATTTGTGTCATATTTTCGGCTTTCAGAGACAGTCTTCTTTTCTTACTGTGTAAGGTTGCTTGGCAGATCTGAAAACTGCATTTTGGAATTTCTGTGAGCAGTGGGTTTGTCCAAACTTTATAAAATACTTGTTCATCTATTTCAGAGGTTGTGGTAGAAGTAGGAGTGTAAAGTTCTTTTACTGTGTAAGGTTGCTTGGCAGATCTGAAAACTGCATTTTGGAATTTCTGTGAGCAGTGGGTTTGTCCAAACTTTATAAAATACTTGTTCATCTATTTCAGAGGTTGTGGTAGAAGTAGGAGTGTAAAGTTCTTTTGAAGTGTGTTTTCTTTGCAGGGTTATGCTGCTTATGGTGTGTTATTCCAGAGCATTAATTGGAGATTTTTTCCTGTGCATCTTTTATGGGATAGAGTAGTTTTATTGGCTTTGCTATGTGTTTTTGCACAGGGTTTATTTTGGGAGCTTTTACTAATTGCTTTGGATTGCTTTTCTGAGATAATGTTATCTTCTTTTGTTTCACTTGTTTCGTAGGTTTGGTTGTTTTTAAGAGTATTTCTTGTCCTCCTTTGTACCTTTGCTTTTGATAAATTCTTTATGAAAAGAAATGCTTCTTGGCCTCAGTTGTGACGAGTTACAAGTTAAGATAGGCTCTACTTAATCTAGCTTTGCTGATCATGCAAGCAAATTACTTATTTGCTCAGTTATTATGTTTTTACATTTCTAGGCAGTGAGAGGCATGAAAGGAGTATCTCTGTGGATCCTGCTGAGATTGAGAGTGAGCACAACATTGGTAAAACATCTTTGAATTCCAGCTGCAGTGCTGGTTCAGGGGATCAAGGACATCAGACTCGTCAAGGTCACCATTTAATGAATGCAATGAACACATCATCTTTGATTTTTAGGAGTGCATTCAGTCACCTGAAGGTACTGTTGCTATTCAAGTCAAAACAAGTCCAGAGTATAGATCAGCACATTAATGCTAATGATGATGAAAATGCAAAGGGTGCCTGTCTCAATTCTGATGAAACAAAGTGGGGCAATATGTCAGCAATCGCAATGCCTGTCACTGTTGGGAATTTATTTTCAGAAAAAAGCTCTTATAGCTTTAGTCCGTCCATTGATCCATTTTGGCCACTCTGCATGTATGAGCTCAGAGGAAAATGCAACGATGATGAGTGTCCTTGGCAGCATGTTAAGGACTATTCTGATGGAAATGTTTATCAGCATTGGCAACCTGATTCTAGTGCAGGTATAAGAAATTATAGCAATTCAATTTCCACATGTTTTGCCTTTATTTTTGGTATATGAGGAACTTTCTGGGAAAAGCAAAGTGAGGATCAGTATTTATATTCTTTGGGGTATTTTCAGATGCTGAATGAAGTATCATTTGTAGGAGATGACTGTAGTAGGTTGGATGACAGTGTATAGAAGAGGGAATATATAGGAGAGAATATGATTTTAGTTTATCCATGGACATAGTTTTTGGGTGTGTAATAATACTCTGTCTGGATTGAGGGATGTTAGGTTTGAGATAAGGGTAATAGCCAATAGGTACAATAAGCTAATGATTGAGTTCTTTTGGCCAGTGTCTAAAAACAGGACTGGTTTGGAGGGTGAGTATATGTAGGACCGGATGACATCACAGATATAATTTTTATACATATACTATTTCATTTACCTATTATATTTGTATAATATAAATTATAAAGTAACAAATTATGAAAAAAAAAAAGTATAGAAAAGTAGTACAAACCTACTTAAATGAGGAGGGTCTTGATTTGATTATTGTGAGGAAATATCAACCTTAATGCATGTTATGGTGCCACTAAAAAAGAAGATTTAAAACTAAAAAAAAGCACCACTTGCCAAAAATTCCAAGTTGACTGAGTGGCAATTCCTTTGGCACAGAGGCTTTACATGCCCAAGTGCTGGGTTTGAACTAGATCTGGGCATGTTTGACCCTTCTCACACCATTTTTAAATGGTATCATCAGACTGGCCCATTGCCCAAAACCAGACTGGTTCACCGGTTCATACCAATTTTGACTGGTCAAACTGCCCTAGTGGTCCAACAACTCAAACTGGACTGTTTCCATGACAGGTTGCTGGTCCGGTCCGGTTTTCAAAACACTGATTTTGGTGGGGGAGAAGGTGGGATGGCACTCCTGCCTTTTATGACACACATGATTTAGAGGCGTGCTCTTTTAATTATTCGTTGAATCCAGAGTTACACAAGACTTGAAATGATAATGTTTTTGAAGGAACATAAAGATACTTGAGTGTTCCTTTTGAATGCTTACTAACAAATCTTAGTTGGGACATAATATTTGTAACTATCTGATCTTCAGAGTTAAAACACACTGTTGGGAAATCTAGAATTCTTGACTGACAGAATACAAGAATTGAGCTCACAATTAGTAAGATTTCCAGAAACTATAGCATAATCATCAACTGTTTAGATCTATGGTTATTGATATTTGGAATAAAAGTTCTGAAGTACCATTTTATTTGGATAGGTAAGTGACTCTAAAATTTAAAATAGTTTTTGATATGCTGCTATGATTAAATTTTACTTTTCTAACACCCCTAAGGCTCTTTATACATTGTTTGAGCAGGTTGTCAAGGTGGATTAACATTGCACCAAAAAAGGTGTAATGGTGTGGCAAAAGTTCCCAAGAATGAAGCTACAATTCTGCCAACTTATCTTGTTGGCCTTGATATTCTGAGAGTGGATCAACTTACACGTAAATCTGTTCTAGCAAATAGAAATACTCAATGCTGGCAGAAGTTTTTTAGCATTACGTTGGCTACTTCAAAACTGCTTCGAACTGGTTTACAAGAAGATAGTCCGTTATTGCATGGTGGTGATGAACGTGTAGAGATCCATGGGAATTGGAACAAACAGTTTTCTTCTTTTCAGTGGCGAAGTGGAGCTGTGGTTTGTTACTTCTAACTAAATCATTTTATTTTTTTTCCCTTGGTGTATTGCAGCTTTTATTGATTTCAAATATAATCTCTTTCATTAGGTTTACTATCATTTTACTGCGTTCAATAATATACTACAGTTCTAAAAGCTTGGGATTTTATGTGTGACCGTTCATGCATCTAGTGTACTTGTGTATATGAATTTATGCACTTATTAGATAATGTATTGACTGTGCCACTTGTTTTTTGGTGCTTGCGACTTTTGACTAATTGTGTATTAATCTTTGAATTGGAAAAGTATTTATGTTTCACAAGAATCTGACTATTTTAGATTATAATGAGAAGGTGAATTCTTTTCCGTTATGATGAGAATTGACAAATATCTTGGACTCCTGTCAACTCCTCTTCGTTATCTGGCTTTGATTCATTGATTGACCTACATGATAAAGTTCAAATTTCTATATTTTTTTCTAGTCCTTTATTTTGTACTAACCTCCCAATTATTTATTGCATACTTAGAATCCAATTGAACAAGCTCTGGCTGATAATGAACAAGCCATTGACATGGCTCTTCTTATTCTCAACCAGGAAATTAATAAAGTGGAGGCTGTAAGAAAGGTAACAGTTGTCCATGCATTGAGAGTATTGATGTTTGGTGTAGGATTGCTTTCATGTATTTCTATTCTTTCTTCATCTCAAATTTGGATCTTGTAGGCTCTATCTGTGCTGTCAAGAGCTCTGGAGACTGATCCGACATCTGTAGTTTTGTGGATTGTTTATCTGCTCATTTACTATGGAAACATGAAGCCAATTGGAAAGGATGACATGTTCTTGTGTGCGGTATGTTTTTCTGTGCTTCCTATTCTTATGTAGATTATGCTCAGGAGAATGGACAATTTTTAAGTATGTGGAGAGTCCTATAGCTGTGTAAACTCTGGAAAACGCACCAATAGTTTTGGTGTTTATCTGTTTATGCTGATAGCAGAAGCTGTAGGTGATGGCAATCTAACTTGCCTGTTTAGGCCTTTGGTTATTCTTAATAATATGCTTCTTGCTGATAGGAATTTTGTTGACATATGACTTATTTTTTCATGTCCTTCCTCTCTTTGGCTGGCTGCATAAATAATTTGTCAGGGCTATTGGGACCATCTACATTTATATTACTCTTCCATTCTTCTGTCCTCCAACCATTTTGCAACCATATCTTTGTTGTTGGTCTCTTTGTATGCGTGTGTATGTGTCATTCTTTTATGTACTTGAATTTTTCTTATCCTTCCTCCCTTTGGCATTTGTATCCTTAGATTGTACATGCCCTACTATTTATTTAATCACCCCAATTTTAACAACAATTGAAGCTATGGCTACATTTATGTCTTCATTTCTGATTGTACCCTTTGACATATGCTATTTGATTGTTTACAATTTTTTAAAAATTTTCCCACAAACAGTTGATGTAGAAGATTCTATTGTGCTTGAGGTGCTGTTTAGATGAATATTTGCCAGATACTTATCACACTTTAAAATTGTCCACTGTCCAGTATCTGTTTCCTTGTTCAATGTCATGAATAATTCAGAACCATCATGTGACTCTTATTTATTGTGGATATCACATGAATGGGAAAAGAATAACCAAATTATGTAATATCAATTTTTAATTTTGGGTAATTGAGTTCATGTTGTTCTAAGGTTCAAACTTCCCCCATAAATACAAGTCTAATTGTATTCTGTCTGGATTTACAGGTCTAGTTAATTCTGTGTAACATTCTTTGGTCATCTCTACTCAAACATAAAGATTCTAGCACTTGCTCTGCATTTCTTTATCCCACAAAATCTGCATTCCTTGGATGAGTAAGGAAGGAGAGGAGGGAGAGCATTTCTTCATGAGAATCTTTAAGCCATTCTCATAGGGGGTTGGCGTTCACTGGATTATGTGAATGAAAAGAATTGCTAATAATTGCAAGTTTAGTTTCTCACATGACACTTGCTCTGCATTCTTTGTCCCACAAAATCTGCATTCAAAAGGGCTTTGAAGTTAAAAAAATCCCTGCTTATGCACTAGCAGCAGAATAAGATTAAACATTTTAAAGACAAGATAATATTGGTAGGAAAGCTATCCATGTGACTTCTTTCTTATTCTTTGTGCCCTCATCCATGTGGATTTTATAGAATCCAGTGAAATACTTTATTTTATTTTAACAAAAGCTCTGAGTCATTTTCCACCTTTCCCCTACTTTCATATCATTTTCTTTTTTGTTGTATTAATAGCATCTTAGTTTTCTGATTGAAAAATGCATATAAGCTTTCTGTGGAAATACTTCACCCCTTTTTCGCAGGTTATGCACAATGAGGAATCTTACATACTTTGGCTCATGTACATCAATAGTCGAAGACAGCTTGATGAACGGTTAGCTGCCTATGATGCTGCTCTCTCAGCACTCTCTCAGCATGCATCTGCTGCTGTTGGGGATGGAATGCATGCAAGTGCATGCATCTTAGACCTGTTTCTGCAGATGATGGATTGTTTATGCATGTCAGGGAATATTGAAAAGGCTATTCAGAGAAGTTATGGGCTATTCCCTGCTACAACTAAATCCAATGAGCCTCGTCATCTATCACTCTCAGATATACTCAATTGCTTAACAATTTCTGACAAATGTGTGTTCTGGGTTTGTTGTGTTTACTTAGTTATTTACAGGAAATTGCCTGATGCTGTAGTACAGAGGTTTGAATGTGAGAAAGAACTCCTTGATATTGAATGGCCGTTCATCCATAAATCAGAAGAAGAGAAGCAAATGGCTATTAAGCTTGTAGAAATAGCTGTTGAATCTGTCGACTTGTTTATCTATAATGAATCAGTTAAAAGTGAAGTTAATCTCAGGTCGGCTCAACTTTTTGCCCTTAATCATATTAGGTGCATGGTTGCACTTGGTAGCTTAGAAGTCTTAAGGAATTTGTTGGATAAATATGTCAAGTTGTATCCTTCCTGCATAGAACTGGTTCTAATGTCAGGTCGTATACAGAAACAAGAGATTGGAGTTGACAGTTTCATGGCGTTTGAGGAAGCCATCAACAGATGGCCAAAAGAAGTTCCTGGAATCCAGTGTATTTGGAACCAATATATTGAAAATGCCTTCCAGAATGGAAGAATTGATTTTGCGAAAGAAATTACGGTCCGTTGGTTCCACTCAGTTTGGCAAGTAGAGTTTCCTCAAAATGGAGCAATGGATTCCACAGATGGTAGTAACTCTTGCGGCTCATTGGAATTGAATTTAAAATCTGTACCAGACACATCAAGTGCTGATCATAACCAGATGGATGTAGTGTTTAAATATCTTAATCTGTCTATCTATAAGTATTTGCAGAATGATGAAATAGAAGCATGCATAGCAATTGACAAGGCAAGGAAGGCTGCCATTTCTGGAGGTTTAGATCATTGCTTGAGAAAGCATACAATGTTTTTACTTAGTGATGCATCAGGTTTAAAGGATGATGGTCCTAAAAGTGCTATCAAGAAGATTTTAGAGATCTATACAGATGATTCCTGCCAAGTTTTCCTTGTCCCTAAGCTGCTAACCAGAAAATTTGTTGATGACATCAAGAAGCCAAGAGTGCAGCAGCTTATTAGTAACATATTAAGTCCGGTTTCATTTGATTGTTCTCTGCTAAACATGATTCTTCAATCGTGGTATGGTTCCTCTCTTTTACCCCAAACATTCAGCGACTCAAAATATCTGGTGGATTTTGTTGAAGCTATCTTGGAGGTGGTACCCTCCAACTACCAATTAGCTATTTCTGTCTGTAAGCTATTAGGCAAAGGCTTTAATTCTGCTGATCTAACTTCAGCCGGTCTATGTTTTTGGGCCTGTTCAACCCTGGTAAATGCAATTTTAGATGCCATCCCAATACCGGCAGAGTATGTGTGGGTGGAAGCTGGAGGGTTACTGCACAACGTTGTGGGCATTGAGGTCATCTCTGAGAGGTTTTATAGAAGGGCTTTAACAGTGTATCCATTTTCTGTCAGATTGTGGAAATCCTTCCATAACCTAAGTAAGACTATCGGAGATGCCAGTAATGTCGTTGAAGCAGCAAAAGAAAGGGGAATTCAACTTGATGCACTGTAAATTTAGGATCAGATAGAATGTCAGGTTGGTAGGTTCTTCTATCAGAGGGGGCCAGGACATGTAGATGGTTTTCAGTAGATTCAATATTTTTTCCTATTTGGCACCGTTTTGATGACAAAGTTTCAGTTGTTGAGATATGAACTTTCATGTTGAATTTGTACAGTTACATGAAAGGAGGTTCCAGGTATCACTAAACTGCAATATCTGGTTACTTGTTGGGTGATGCAGAATAGGTTATATAGAGTCTTGGTTACAAATATAGGTTTGGTGGATTTTCCCTTCCTTTTTATTTTTTCCTTTCCCCAGTTCTTCCACCCTTTCTAGTTTCTATATTATACTGTTGTACCATAAACTTGACATTGTAATTGTTTAGTGTGTTACTTGACACAGATGGAATGGAAAAGGGAAGAGAATATTTTTGCTTCTCACAATTTTATTTATTTATTTTTTCTAATGAATACTTCATCGAAAGAAGAAATTAACCGAGGCCATGATGCGCCATTTCAACATCAGGGAAAACATTAGTGGAGTAAGAATTGATACTCTTGGGAATCCAGGTTACAGAAATAGAAAGGCTTAGATTTAACACTACCAAAAACCTTATCTACAAATTGCTCTCAGTCACTAATACAAATATTTTCAAAATCTTTCTGTGAAAAACTAAATTTCTATAAGAAAATATTATTAATGTATAGATTAATATTAAAAATATTTAAAAAGCTGACATTCTAATTATAAAA
>QAOA01005612.1:0-35295 GCA_003255065.1 Cercis canadensis
CATGATCCCAAAAATAATCCATGTACAAATTTGGGTGTCAACACTACCTATTCACCGAAAACTTAATTGTTTATTAATGTTCTCCACTCTGAATCTTACACTAACGCTACCCTTCAATCAGTACAACTACAACATTTAAAATTTCCCCTACAATATGAAGACTTGAAGACTAGTTCCCAATTTCACGTACCCAACTTAAATATCAAAATGAAATTAACGAGGAGGCTTCAAATGGATTATAGTTTAATCATAAAATTCCTATGAATTTGAATAACGAACATCCAACAGCATTAACTTTTGCTGACTGTCTAAAAATTGTGTTAAATATACTGTTCACAATCCAAAAATCAGAAGGGTACGTTTTGAAATCGAGGAGCACCACAATGTTATTCACTTCACAATTTGTTCCGAGATGAATGGTTTTTTTTATAATTCTCATACACGATCATCATCAACTCATTGTGGAACCCTAATGAACTCCCGAACCCCAAAAGATAAATTTGCATAAATATAGACGAAAATGGTGAAGAGATGGAGAAAGAAGAGGAAGAGAGATTGAGACCTTGAATGTAGAAGCATTCCATGTCTACGTGCGCAATGATTTTGGCATCAGATGTCTCTGGCCTTGCTACTAGTATCACTTTCTCCTTCATTTCCCTTCCCTGGAAAAGAAGCCACCGCCGCCAGGAAGAGAAGCCATCACCACCGGGAATGAGTTATGGGAGGGAGAGGGAAGAGAGATAAGTGAAATGGAGAAGGACATCGTGAAAGGAGGTGGAGGTTTGGAAGAAATAAGAGGAGGAAGAAGAAGATTGGAGAATATATTTTAGAGGATTCTTCGTTGGAAAAATCCCTTAAACGGTGAGTTTTAATTAAAAGAAAATTCTAACGGTATATTCCGTTAGAATATACCGTTAGAATTTTTTTAACAAATTTTTCTTTATTTTTTGTGAATTCCNAATTCCAACGGTAATTCTTACGGAAAATTCCAACGATAATAAAAATATATTAGAATTACCGTTGGAATTTCTAAAAAATGTTATCCGTTGGAATTACCATTAGAATTTTTTAAAAATTCTAACAGTATTTTATTCCGTTGAAATTTTTCGTTAAAAAATAGACTTTTTCTTTTAGTGGAGATGGTAGATTCATCATAGGAAGTTTCTCAAAATTTATCACTGTAGAAATCCAGTTAAATCATTTCCTTTAAAAAAAAAATTCAATGAGTTTAAGTAAAATTATAAGACATAAATTAAACTAAAATCTGCGGTCATAAGAAATAAAAGAGAAAAAGATAGAATTATTCTAAGTTTCCAAACTTTATAATAAAAAACCTTGGAGTGCATAAGAGGTAAAAATTCTAAGCAGTGCTTGACCTATCTAATAAAAATGAAATCATTAAAATAATTTTTAGTATTATGATTATTTTATTTATATTTAAATAAAATAATCAATGTACTAAATAAATAACTACATTTTTTTACATAATAATTATATATAAATAAAATAATCACTTTAGGCCGAGAAATATTTTGATTACTTCACCCAATAAATCAAGTACCTACTTAAATATTTTTTTCCTTTTCACATTATAAGATCTTTTGTTCTTAGATTTAGAAACTTAAACTACATCTCCCCAAAAAACCGTGTAGCAGAATAATTGAGTTCATTTACACTTTTCGGCTTTAACGAAAGAAAGCAAAAAATTACCGAAAAAAGAGATACGCAATCTTTAGGAAAATAAATGAACTTGTTCATATTCTTATTAATACCAAGTCAGCAAAAAGCTCTCAGACATGTTTATGACTCATGTGGACCCTCATTGGCATTCATATATCGTACTCTCGTTGATACATCATTGTCTCTGTGCTCTAAATGTTTTTTTTTTTTTTTTCTCTCACGATGTGATTTTTATAATTTTAGTGTGAGACTAATTTTTATTTTGACTTCAGCATGTCTTGATTATTAGTGCTTTTAACAGAATTTAAATTTTTGACATTATCTCAAAATTTATATCACATAAAACTTAATTTACTAATTGAACTATACCATGTAGTTTGTGCCCTAAATGTTTTTAGATAATGAGAAAAGAGCACGTGAAAAATATTACATTTGTCATGAGATTACTTTATCTTTATCCACTGTGCTAGGTATATACAATACACTTTTCTTTTACTAGAAAGGTCTATGCTTAGTGCGATCTGAATGACACATCCATGCGTTCTCAGCTTTTACATTGACGCAAGCATTCAAAGAAATTGTATATATATTCAAAATCAATTCTCAGCTTTTAGCTTTTACAATGTTCTTGGAATTTTTCATGATTTAAAATAATTTAATTTACTATCTGGAAACTTAGTTTTCAAAAATTATATAATATATTCAAAACCATTATCTTCTTTATTTTTTTTTTACTTATTATTATTTTTCCTCCTATATATAATACCCAGGTGAAAAACTATTACTTACTGTTACTGGTCTAGTCGCGTGAAAATTCAAAGGTTTACATTGGTTTTGGCGTTTGGTGTACTACCTGGGTCACCATTTGATCAGATTCAGAGTTGTGTTGATGATGACTGAAGAACAGGCCTGCTGGTGAGGAACATGACTAAAGCCAAGCTTTATCTGTAGTTTCTTGCATGGTGCCTCACCTCACCCTCGCGAGCTATGTCCTTTGTGTACTATGTGGCGTTTGCTCCCCTTCCCAGAACCAGAGGGCCCGTGCTTTATTTCATATGCATATATTCTTATTTTCATTATTACATACATCATATTATTCTTCACTTTTATTAATCTAAGCTATATTGATTTAAAACTGAACCAAGCTAAGGTTTTTTTTGCTCTATTTAAATGTTGTACTATTCTTTTAGCATAATCTTTTGATGGGCTGAAATTTCTCCAAAGAAAAATGACACTCTAACATAATTTTTCTTGCATTATATTTACTCTGGTTGAGTTGTACAATCAATATCTAAAAAAAGATGTATAAACGGGCTAGTGTTGAGTGTCAGTCAAATTTAAACTATACAAATGTTTATGTTAAATATAAAACCATTCTTGAACTTTCACTTAATAGATATAAAATTATTTTTGAGCTTTCACCTAACAGTTTAAGCTTTTAAGTTAAATTAGTTCTTAACATGATATCAGAACTTCTTTTACCAAGTGGTTAAGAGATTAAATACTTTCACTCCTACTTTTTCAATTAAATTAAAATTTCAGCACAAGATATAAATAGACATGTGTTTTGTTTACACTTTAAGTCCAAAAGGTTTTTGTGTGTAGCGGCATGTAAGCTTAACTTTTTAGGTTTAGGTTGAATCAGAGTTTATACCTAAAAAAATAAGATAAAAGTTTAATTTGTCATCTTCAACTTTACCTTATATGCAATTTATCCTCAAAAGTTTCAAAATGTGTATACAACCCCATAAACGCTAAAAATATGCATAAAACCCCATTTGACAGACGGCCATCCAATTTTGGACGGAAAATAACACTTGACACCTAATTAATCATGATTAATAAATAATTACAGTTAAAACCACATGTGCTAGGCAGATGCGTCTTCAACCATAGAAACAGCTTCTTGCGATTGAGGAAGGAAGTGAAAAATTTAATATTGAGGAAGGGTGTAATTGTTTGTGTGAGATTAATTGCTAGTTCTTAGATATTATGCTAAATCAATGAGGTGAATTTTGGCATTTCGAATTGATTCCATGATATTTTGGAAAATGGCTATGGCCGACAGAGAGGGGAGACTAACAAGGAATGGTGAAGCAAACAAGGATCCCATGAGAGGAAGTTTCCAAATTGAGGAGATTGGTAAGGAGGAGAAAAAATTATTGTCTCGCTTCCTCAAAACCCACCTAAAAAGCAAACGAGGATCTAGATTTGTGAGTCTCCTCATACTGCTTATGGTTTTTATAGTAGCAGTGGACAACTTATAATAGTTGGTGTTAAACAGAAATCAGAAGCATATGATGCTGGATGAGTCAGGAATGACTTGCATGACAAGTCAGTATGCCACATCAGTAGTGACACGTCAGCAATGAAGTCAAGGCAGTTAGTTTAGTCAGAATTAGTTATACAGTACAGCTGTATATTTATGTAATAGCTTCTATGAGAAGCTGGGCGGTTAGTTAGTTCTATATATACACGATAGCTAATGTAATAATGCATACAAGATTCATAATTCAGATAATGAGTACATTTTGATCTCTGACTTCTCTTCATAGTTTTTACATTCTCTTTCTGCTACATTTCATTTTCTGGTTTATTCACCTGCTGCACCAGATTCTGCAAGATCAGAATTCTGCTTCATCAAAGATTAGATTCTTCAATGGTGATCTCAGTTAAATGTTCTTCAGTTTCTTCATCACTTTAACAGTTGGTTCTTGTAACAGGTTCTGTGCCTTACGGAACTATTCGAGATGAAGATTTTTATTGTAGCAGTGGACTTTGAATTTATTGTGGGTCATATGGGTGGGAGACAGAGGAGAAAATCAGGAAGGATAAAGAAATAGTGTTTGGCTATGGAGGAAAACCAAAGAAATTAAGAAGAAAGGGAGAGGCAATCATGGAGGTGGGGCTTTGTTGGTGGGGAAGGGGATGTGTTAAGCAAAATATGGGGAAAAATAGTTATTAACGGTGTCATGTGCACATCACCTGACTTTTTCTGTGTATTTTTCAACAGACACCTGACTTGCACATTTTAGAAACACAAGGGGTTGATATGCACATTTTAAAACTTTTGAAGGTAAATCACATATCAAGTAAAGTTGAAGGGGTAAATTAAACTTTTCTAAAAGTAATGTGAGAGTATCACTATTCATTATGAACCGTACCAAAAATTAAGAAAAGTATTGTTTAGTTTTTTTAAATTGGTTTCAAATATGGAGGAATTTCAATTTGATTCCTCCTATGCTTGTCCAAAAATTTAAATGAAATGATCTTTGTTATAAACTTGAAGAACCAAGAAACAATTTTCTCTAAAAAATTTAAGTCCTATGGGAATATATTATTTGAGTCTAAAGTAGATTTAAAAAAAACTCAAATGTTTTCATCTATACAAATGCCAAAAAGAAGAATTATAGAAGTTTAAATTATAATGCACCACTATTCTTATTGCCATCCCCTCCTTCCCAAAAATAAAGAGAATGATTTTCGCAAGCTACTTGTATTCAGAAATGTACTATTTCTCCGGTTATAAATACTGAACCAGCGGCGTAGACTAAAGCTAGTTAACGAAAGTCATCTTTCCTCTTCCAAACCAAAGCTCCCATTCTCTTGATCTCAAAACCACCCATGGCCACTCTAAAGCACTCACTAAAATCTTTTCTGCTTCGTGAGGAGAACGAGAACAACCCGCTTACCATGTCTGATGCCCAGATCTTGGAGCATATCTACGCAACTCATGTCCACAACCACAGTGACACAAAGTTTGATGTGGACTCTCTCTTTTCCCTTGTTGAAAATATCCTCAAGCGTTCCACCCACATCGTTGACAATGTTTTGCATGTAAATAGACATCCACATCTAACATTTTCTTTTCCTTTTGATTTCTACTTTTCTTTCTGGCCAACTCTTGTTCTTCTGTGATGCTGCAGGGAACACATGGAAGCCCGGAGCACATCGATTACAAGATTCCTCAAGCCAGTTTCTTCTCACCATTGTGTACTCTGAAGCAAATTTCTCACGAGGTCATTCAAAAATCTTTGATTTCCTTCAATGATGTTCACATCTCTGATCAATTATGGGCTAAATTTGTTGAGTTAATAGAAAAATCCCCACATTTGAGCAACCCTTTCGGCTTTAAATGAGATGTATTAAGAATGTGGTAAATAGTGCTAAACATAACATAATTAATATTTTACTTTCGGGACTTCCAATATTGCCATTTTACATGGTCATCAACATAAATATTTTATTTTGTTTGTAAGCATTCATCAATGTGTCACTATAATGATTATAAACTTAACTAACAGATGTGCTGCAAGACTCCTGGTGAGGATATTGCCCATAAAACTACTTTGGCAATCCTGAACAAGCTATCAAGCTATTCGTGGGATGCAAAAGCGGTACTTACACTGGCGGCTTTTGCTCTGGAGTATGGCGACTTCTGGCTACTTTCTCAGCTTCAGCCAACAGACCCATTGGCCAAATCAGTGGCCATTTTGAAGCGAGTTCCAACGCTCACAAAGCCTGCGGCAGTGCGGAAACACCGTCAAGCCATCGTGGAGCTCAACAATTTGATCAAAGCAAGTTTGCAAGTGATTGAAGCTATCTTTGAGTTGGAGAAGCTCACCTCTTATGACATAAAAGAAGTGCCTGCTTTGGCACCTGCCATGGAGCAAATCCCAATTGATGTCTATTGGGCTATTATCACTATTGTGGCCTGTGTTACTCAGATTGATTGCCTCACCTATGATTCGTAAGTTTTTCTAATCATGTGCCATGTTACTTACATGAAAGAAGAAAAAATAAAATGTGTTTGAAAGAAAAAGAAAATAAAAGGTTTGGGACTAACCCAAAAGTCTTAGAAAATCTATTTTATAATAACTGTTTATCTTTATATTAACTGATATTACAGAATGTACTAGATGGACTGTTTAAGTTGATTATTACAATTGCTATAATTTCAGAGAGGATAGGCAAGAATTGTCCCATTTTGGACAAAAGATTAACATTATTCTGAACAAGTTGAGGAAGCAGATCACTCTCTGCATGCAGCAGATAGGTAATAAGTCACAGAAAAATTACTTTCCCTTTCTCCTTCCACACCGAATGTGAAGGTGCTTCCTTTCCTATTCAACTAAGCACGGGAGGCAAGAAAGGATTGATTTTTGTGTGATGCTGCAGAGGAGGCAGAGTATTATAAGAGGCTCAGGAAAATAGTCCAAATCCCCACTGAAATAATGGAGGTCTTTAAGGTGCTAATTTTCTGGAAGAATACTCCACAGCCACTGTTTGATGGTGCTACAAAGACACTGGTTTGTAACCACGAGTTCCTCTCTGTCTGTATCTGTGCCTTTTTTTTTTGTTTTGTTTTGGTTGAAGGAGGGGGTGGGGTTTCAATTGAAGAATTCTTATATTGAATGTGATATTGATAATATGTTTGAATGTATATTATTTGACTCAGAAAACGTAAGATTCTGGTTTGTAACCATGAATTGTTGTATGTCTGTGTTTTCTTAATTATTTTCTTTTTCTTTTTGTAGGAGGGAGTGGGATTGTACTTGTAAAATGTGTTAATACTGAATCCTAGTCTACTATCTAATATATAATGTGAAATTGATTTATGTTTAGATATATATAATTTGACTCATACAGATACAGTAAAAATACAATTGTTCTTCAGAAATGTTCTATTTATTTCAATGTAGGTGGTTCTGGTCCATGATTTCGATTAATTTGTTGCGCAAACAGGTTAATATTGATGTTCTAAGAAAGAAGAATGTGTTCCTGTTCATTTCGACTGTAGATATCACCGATGAAGAGATTTCCATTCTCAGACCAATTTATGATTCAATAAGGACAGGCAACAATTTTAGGATTGTGTGGATTCCCATAGTGGAGGAATGGAATGATACACTGCGTAAGAAATTTGAGTTTCTAAGGTCTAAGATGCCATGGTACGTGGTGCAGTACTTTGGACCTATTGCAGGGTTTAAGTTCATCAAGGAGGAATGGCACTTTAAGAAGAAGCCTGTGTTCGTGGTGATGAACCCTCAAGGGAAGGTGTTGCACCCAAATGCATTCCACATGATTCAAGTTTGGGGGCTCAATGCCTTCCCTTTCACTTTGTCCATTGAGGAAAATCTCACAGCAGAAGCAAGTTGGATTGGATCCCTGGTGACAAACATTCACCCAAACATAAACACATGGGTAAGCATGTGCATGTTCACAAATCACAAATTACAAATCAAAATGTTAATTTATTATTATACACATATATGCAAATCCCTTTAAAGTCTCATGAATTGTTACCAAACTTTGTTATTCAACTAGACCAAACTTTTAGGAACCAAAAAAATAAAAGAAAACATTCAAACAACTTGGCTAAGAGGATTGAATTTCTTTGTGAAACAGATTAAAGAGGAAAAGTACATCTTCTTCTATGGAGGCAAAGACAAAGATTGGATCCAACAGTTCACTAAGTATGCAAATGCCCTGGCAAATGATGCCACCATAAAGGAGGCAAAGATTTCAATAGAGTTGTTTTGTGTGGAGAAGGAAGATCGAAGCATCATTAGCCGCTTCTGGAGTGGAATTGAGAGCTTGTTTGTGACCAAGATGCACAAGACCACCAACACTGTAACTCAAGAGGTGCAAAAGATGCTTTCTTACAAGAATGAAAGTGGATGGGCTCTTTTAAGCAAGGGTTCTACTGTGGTGGTCACTGGTCATGGTTCCACCATTTTGAAGACTTTAGAGGAGTTTGGGAAATGGAAGGAGTTGGTTATCAAGAAGGGCCTTGAGATCTCCTTCAAAGAAAACCATGACAAGGTTGTTCGCACCATTCACAGATGCTCTCACCTCGAAATCCCTAATGTTGCCGGAAAGATCCCTGAGACCATCAAATGCCCTGAATGTCATCATACAATGGAGGTGTTTATAAGCTACAAGTGCTGCCACAAGGAGAGTACTGCTAATGCTGTGCATTAAGATTTAGCTTTCACCATTTGTTCCCTGCTAATTTAATTATGTGCCATGTTTATTTGTTCTGTATGGTAGATCTGAATAGGCTATGTTTAGACTTTGGAGTCAGATCATGATCACTATTACAGTAAGAACTAAGAGTCTTTGTTGTCTTTCTAATCCAATGCCAGTAGACTAGCTACTAGTATTGTAAGAATAAAGGTAATACTTTTTTTGCTAGTAATACTTTTCCAGTCTAGTATATTTTTTCTTTAGTTTCACTTCAATATCCATGCTTTTCATGAATTTAAATAGGATTTTACATGAGTCTAATACGAATCTTACAAGAAACATGGGCTATAAGAACTTCAACTCAAGGTTATGCCATAAGGAATCAGCTTTTCATTGACATAGACCATACGCCTGAAACTTGTGAGCCAGAAAAATGAATAAGAGATAGTAATATATATGTCATTGACACTCTGAACAATTAATGACTACATGGTACATGGACCATATAAAAAAAGAAAAAAAGACATCGTGCATGGATACAGCAAGTGACAGATAGGCTGTTTATTATATATATATATATCTAAAAATCACAGATGCTCTCACCTCGAAATCCCTAATGTTGCCGGAAAGATCACTGAGACCATCAAATGCCCTGAATGTCATCATACAATGGAGGTGTTTATAAGCTGTTGAGTAAAATTTAGAGTATGCAACTCTAAATTTACTAATGTTGGACCCAAACAAGTAAACAAATTACTTGTATTATACCCACAATAAAAGACACTACAACACTTTGCAAGGACCACTCACAATTTGAAGAGAAATACAACACTCAAAGGAAAGCTCACAACTCAAGACACCACTCTCATGTAAAGAGATGCTTCACTTTCTCTTACTCACAAAACAAGCTTAGCTACTCCTATTTATAGGTGATGGAGGAGGTGGGAACTACTAGCCTAGACACATGTAGAATAAGCTACAAAGTTCTAGAATAAACTACATCATATCTCAAGGTTTCTATAACCTTCTAGACAACTCCAGAGTCTTCTAGGATTGTCTAGTTCCTTCATCCAGGTTCTAGGATGCTCTGGAATCTTCTAGAAGCTTCTTCATCCTTCCAACACATTCTAGGATGTTCTAGAATTTTCCAGCACCTTCTAGCTCATGCTAGTATACTCTAGAACATTCTAGAGTCTTCTAGTCTATTCTAGCTATCTCTAAAATTTTCTAGAAGGGAGAAGACAATGCTGCATACCTTCTTTAACATAAGCTACAAGTGCTGCCACAAGGAGAGTACTGCTAATGCTGTGCACTTTATATATGTCATTATTTCGTTTATATTTAAATATGATAACTAAATATATAAACAGACTAACCATATAATATTGAAGAATATTTGAGTAATTTTTCATAATGTTAGACACCTACTTAAAAATTTTATTTTTTAGTACTTTAGAGCCTTTTGTTCTAACTTTTAAAACTTAAGAATAATTTTTTTTTCTTTTTTAAAAATATAGTTTTACAAATCGTTGATTTAAATTTTGTGTGACAAGGACACAGTATTTCTTTTCGTTGACTTTCTGCTTTTTGTTTGGGGTTTTAGACCCACCTGACTCGGTCCTTACCTTGACCAGCTAAAACCCCAAACAAAAAGCTGAAAGTCAATATGTATATATACAATAATTTTTGAGAGAATTTTTGCAAGTTTCAATACTTGAGAGAAAAATTCAAATTGTTTTAAAGGCAAATATTTTGTACATAAGTGCCTTGTATGAAATGATCTAAATTTTTTTGTGCAGTATGCAATTATTTTCTTTATATATGTTATTATTCTATTTATACTTAGATATAATAATCACATATATATCTATAACAACTATGTAACATCGAGGGTATATTGATTATTTCAGCTTGCACTTCTTTAGGAAACAACGACCCTTATAATATCTTGATTTTCTCTTTCAAATATTATAACTTGAGATATGAAAAAATAGAGATTCAAATCTTATCTTAAACTTTGATGAAAGTGAAAATACATTATTAGATTCTATATGAAATATCATATTAATATATAAATAATTAAGATAATACTTAAAGAAACAAACACACATAGCACAATTAATTTAGAGATCTCTTAAAAAAATTGAGGTCTCATGCTTGAATATTTATTTCTCAATATTTGTAGTTAATTAGAAAATCTAGAATTATCTAATTATATGAAAATAAATAATCTTAAATTATTATTATTATTATTATCCCCACTAACCAAATTTTCTGGATCTTCCGCGTTTGCTTTGATTTTCTATCTCTGCCAACCTGATGACAGCTTGAATACTATTAAAAAAGAGGTTTATAGCAATTAATTTGACAGATCGAAGCATTTGGTGCGTTCAGAAACATTATTATAAGGGCTGGAAAACGCGGTGATCTGATCTGCTTTCCCAGATAAGAGATTCTTCTAATTCGTGATTTCTGAAGCATTACTATTTCTTTTGTTGACTATTTCGTTTTTACTGTATAATACAATATTTACTGCTTGCCCTGCAAAACATTTTCCATTTTTCTTCATCTTCAATCTCGCAGTCAACCTAAAAATAATTCTTTTTTTCTTTTAAAGAATAGTTTTACAAGAAAAGAGTTATTGGAACACAAGTCCCATTGCATTAGCTAAATATTACATCTAAACAAAGGAAATGATTTCAGTAAAAGTACACAGAATCCTGTTCATACAAAAGTATAGTCCCATTTGTCAAAACACTGATAGAATACTTTGCTAAACTATCAGCTACCATATTAGCATTAGCTTCCCTAAATTACGCTGTGCTTCAATCCTGGAGATACTTTTGACAATTGATCTGCAAAAAAGGAAAAATGTTCAATGATAACGTGACAATGTCAGCCACAAGATATTTTAATTTGATTCTTCTAATAAAACAAACAACATTTTTATTTTTCTCTAATATAGTGTGAACCAATTAAATATTGTTACCAAAAAATATATTAAAAAAACCATAATTGTTTTTGAGATGAAAACAAAGTTCAACAACCATACTTTTGATTCTTCTGGTAAAACAGACAATTTTTTTCTCAGTATAGTGTGAACTAATTAAATAAACCAATTATTATTAATCACATCTATCATGTTAGTCATTAATTGTTGATAGATATAGATAAATAAACTTCAACAACCATACTTTGAATTTGTCTGCTACATCTATACTTTTATAATAAAATTAAATATAGATAGATGTAGATAAATAATAAATAAATATACATCCTTTAAACTCTTGCGCCCATTTTTATGGCTATAAATAGCCTATGAGAATTGGGGGACAAGTACAATAGCACAAATCATCTTTTGCTTTCAAACTTAGAGTTTGAAAGTATCTTAGGCTAAATAAAAAACATGGCTAAACCCACTTTGTCTCTAGACCCTTTCTCCATGACTAACGATCAGATCATGAAGAAAGTATATGAAACCCACATCCCCGGAGATGAAAACTACGATGTGGAGTCACTTTTGAACGTTGCGGAAAACATTATCAAGCACTCAAATCAAATTGCTGACACTTATCTTAAGGTAACTTTGACTCTCTAAACATCTGCAAAACACCTTGACTGTGCCGTGTTGTAGCCAGTATGTACAATGGCACATATTAGGGTTTTTATATTCCGGTTTATTCTTTGTATTGTACTACTTCTTTGCCTCCTTTAATTTCATGCCTTGTCCACAATCTTATACCGTGCTAAAGGCAATAACCAAAATCTAAAGGGAGCCACTATTTTTACATCCGATTTTACAAATGTTACACCCTATTTAATCTCTAAATATAATATAACTAACTTACCCTAATTTAATATAGAAAGTTTTTAGTCAATTGTAAAAACTCTCATTTCATATAGAAAATTTTTAGTCAAAGTTAAAAACTTTTCATATTAATTGAGGGTAATTTAGTTTATATCATATTTAGATATTAAATAAAATATAAAATTAGCAAAATAGGATGTGAAAATAACGGCTCATAATCTAAAATACCACAATTAATTGTTGATAGATATAGATAAATAAACTTCAACAACCATACTTTGAATTTGTCTGCTACATCTATACTTTTATAATAAAATTAAATATAGATAGATGTAGATAAATAATAAATAAATATACATCCTTTAAACTCTTGCGCCCATTTTTGTGGCTATAAATAGCCTGTGAGAATTGGGGGACAAGTACAATAGCACAAATCATCTTTTTCTTTCAAACTTAGAGTTTGAAAGTATCTTAGGCTAAATCAAAAACATGGCCACGTCCAGCAAAAGTACGATGACGCTTTAATTTACATTACTGAAAATGGTAAATGCATCTACCTATTATATTAATTAATTAACATTGATGACAAAATTAATTGTATATGTGACTATTTGTGTTATTATTCTAACCTACCATATATATCACCATGAGAATAGGAGTGGCTACGTTTAACGAGCCAGGACTCCCTCTTCAAGGAGCCCTTTTGGATGTTCCTAGAGTTCGTTTTCATAATGAGCATCTCTATTTTATTCTCTCTGCAATTAAGTAAGCAACAACCTATCAAAAGATTCCCATAATTTTTCTCTTTAATCAGTATATTATTATATATTGTATTTAACACTTCTCTTTGTGTTACTTTCGGTGGTATATATGTAGGAATGATGGCGTGAATGTGAAAGGATATTTCGTATGGTCGTTATTGGACAACTTTGAATGGTCTCAAGGGTATACTATGCGGTTTGGAATGAACTTTGTCGATTATGAAAATGACACAGAGAGATATAATTTTTCTCTTTAATCAGTATATTATTATATATTGTATTTAACACTTCTCTTTGTGTTACTTTCGGCGGTATATATGTAGGAATGATGGCGTGAATGTGAAAAGATATTTCGTCTGGTCGTTATTGGACAACTTTGAATGGTCTCAAAGATATACTATGCAGTTTGGAATGAACTTTGTCGATTATGAAAATGACACAGAGAGATATCCTAAACTCTCTGCCCAATGGTTCAAACTTTTCCTCAAAAAATAGTCTTTACACATGATAGTTTGCAATAAAAAATAATTAATGATGTGAACTTAAACAAGTGTGTGTATCTTTAAATAATTATTTAGTGTGTACTGATGAATCTCCCGGCATCTTCCTTAGTTTTATGTATCATGAGGTTTAATGTGAGGATCCTATCTCCTTTATGCACTTTCTCTCTGTTCTAGTTTTATACTGTTGATTTGGTTCCATTTGACTGTTTGTTTTTTCAACTTACCCTCCCTGCTTCCCTCCAACTGGAATGTGTTTCGAATTCCATCATTTTGTACTTTTGTGTATCATTGTAAATATGAACCGTTGCAAAGCTTTTTTCTTTCCCTGTTTTTATATAATTTTTGCTACATGTGGAGAAGTATTTCTAGGGAACACATTTCAGGAATTTGCAGAAGAATATTAATGATGATCTTGGTAACCGTAATCACATGAAAACATCACCAGTTAAACGTGGAGGGAAACTGTAAATTATTCCTCTTTTCGTTCAGGGACAACAGAATACAATTTTGGATGTAAGACACCTATTCTTCGTAAAAGGTTAATGATTGTACAAGAGGCAAAGGTGGGGGGCACAGGAGGCAAAAAGGGTGAGTCGGTGTAATGGTAATTTGAAAAGTCAAAAGTGGGTGGGTGTGTAATAATGTCTCAAGTTGGTTTTCCGAGAAAATTCCAATGCTACTCTGTGATGAATTAGCCCTACGTGCCTTTTTTTTTTTTTTTTTTTTTTTTTTTTTTTTTTTTTTTTTTTTTTTTTTTTTTTTTTTTTTTATAGAAAATGAAGAATCTTTTTTGTGGCAATTGATCAAAATAATACAAGTGAATAAAATATTTACCTATATAATGTACATTTGAAAGTATTTATCTTAAATGGACAGTTTTGATTTTTTTAATAATATTCGAGTTTCAGTTAATCACGGTTTATCATATCCAAAACTGTGAATCAACTGAACACGATTCAGGAAAGAATGACCTATTTTGATATATAGTTTTAAAACTAACCTAAACATATATATAATTTATTAAATGACATTATTTCTGTAAATTTGTCATAATAATATAGTATTACAAAATTTGACAAGTGACAACCAATGCAGTCTGTTTAGGGAGAATTGCTAAAACAGAACGTTAAGGAGAATTCTTCAAAAAAAAAAAAACAATCACAGAAAATACATAATAGTTACTGAAAAAAAATTTCCTTACTTTTCTTTTTTAGTAATTCTCTAGTCTGTTTTCCGTGTAGCAGAATAATTGAGTTCATTTACACTTTTCGGCTTTAAGGAAAGAAAGCAAAAAAGTACCGAAAAAAGAGATAAAAGAAAAGGATTCGCAATCTTTGAGGAAAATAAATGAACTTGTTCATATTCTTTTTAATACCAAGTAAGCAAAAAGCTCTCAGACATTATTATGACTCATGTGGACCCTCATTGGCATTCACATTATTATAAGGGCTGGAAACGCGGTGATCTGATCTGCTTTCCCAGATAAGAGATTCTTCTAATTCGTGATTTTTGAAGCATCACCTACTTTCTATATCTAATTATCTTACTATTTTTTTTGTTATTATATTTATGTTAAAATATAATAATTACATTTATAAACATAACAACCATGTAACATTAAGAGTATTTTGATTATTTCAGCTCGTACTTCTTTACGAAACATACCTTTAGAGCTTCCTAATTTTCTATTTCAAATATTATAACTTGAGATAATTATCCATAATTTTTTGATAAAAAGGAAAATTCATTAAAAACCCAGCTAAATACTGAAAATAGTTCTTGGAACACAAGTCCCATTACATTAGCTAAATATTACATCTAAACAAAGGAAAGGTTTTCAGTACAAGTACACAGAATCCTGTTCATACAAAAGTATAGTCCCATTTGTCAAACACAGATAGAATACTTTGCTAAACTATCAGCAACCATCTTAGCATTAGCTTCCCTAAATTCCGCTGTGCTTCAATCACGTAGATAATTTTGACAATTGATCTGCAAAGAAGGAAAAATGTTCAATGATAACGTGACAATATGTCAAGCACAAGATATTTTGATTTGATTCTTCTAATAAACTCCAACAACCATACTTTAAATTTGTCTGCCACATCTATACTTCTATAATATAAATATAGATAGATGTAGATAAATAACAAATAAATATACATCCTTTAAACTCTTGCGCCCATCCTTATGGCTATAAATAGCCTCGGAGAATTGGGGGGCAATTACAATAGCACAAATCATCTTTTGCTTTCAAACTTCGAGTTTGAAAGTATCTTAGGCTAAATCAAAAACATGGCTAAACCCACTTTGTCTCTAGATCCTTTCTCCATGACTAACGATCAGATCATGAAGAAAGTTTATGAAACCCACATCCCTGGAGATGAAAACTACGATGTGGAGTCACTTTTGAACGTTGCGGAAAACATTATCAAGCACTCAACTCAAATTGCTGACACTTATCTTAAGGTAGCCTTGACTCTCTAAACATCTGCAAAACACCTTGACTGTGCCGTGTTGTAGCCAGTATGTACAATGGCACATATTGGGGTTTTTATATTCCGGTTTATTCTTTGTATTGTACTACTTCTTTGCCTCCTTTAATTTCATGCCTTGCCCACAATCTTATACCGTGCTAAAGGCAATAACCAAAATCTAAAGGGAGCCACTATTTTTACACCCGATTTTGCTAATGTTAAACTCTATTTAATCTCTAAATATAATATAACTAACTTACCCTCATTTAATATAAAAAGTTTTTAGTCAATTGTAAAAACTCTTACTTCATATAGAAAGTTTTTAGTCAAAGTTAAAAACTTTTCTTATTAATTGAGGGTAATTTAGTTTAAATATTAAATAAGGTGTGACATTAGTAAAATATAGTATGAAAATAGCGGCTCCCAATATAAAATATGAAAATTAACATCTTAGAATAGTTAATGTGTTATTGGTATTTGGTAGCAATTCATATAGTTAGACTGTTCACATATCCTAAGCCCAACTAGAATTTTCAGTAAGAGATGTGAGAGAATTGAGATTTGAANCTTATCTTAAGGTAACTTTGACTCTCTAAACATCTGCAAAACACCTTGACTGTGCCGTGTTGTAGTCAGTACGTACAATGGCACATATTAGGGTTTTTATATTCCGGTTTATTCTTTGTATTGTACTACTTCTTTGCCTCCTTTAATTTCATGCCTTGTCCACAATCTTATACCGTGCTAAAGGCAATAACCAAAATCTAAAGGGAGCCACTATTTTTACATCCAATTTTGCTAATGTTACACCCTATTTAATTTCTAAATATAATATAACTAACTTACCCTCATTTAATATAGAAAGTTTTTAGTCAATTGTTAAAACTCTCATTTCATATAGAAAATTTTTAGTTAAAGTTAAAAACTTTTCATATTAATTGAGGGTAATTTAGTTTATATCATATTTAGACATTAAATAAAATGTAAAATTAACAAAATATAATGTGAAAATAACGGCTCGTAATCTAAAATACCACAATTAACATCTTAGAAGAGTTAATGTGTTAGCAATTCATATAGTTAGACTATTCATATATACTAAGCCCAACTAGAATTTTCAGTTAGAGATATGAGAGAATTGGGATTTGAACTTGTGATCTAAATTTATTGAGAGATCTTTGAGGAAATTGAGGAAATGATTTTCATTTTGCAATTCTCTCCTAATAAAAGTAGAGACAAAACATACAGTAAAACGTTTGTACAAAACCACAAGCATGTTAATTTTTCTTTTCTTTTTTTGGTAATCACATGCATGCTAATTTNAGTTAATGTGTTATTGGTATTTGGTAGCAATTCATATAGTTAGACTGTTCACATATCCTAAGCCCAACTAGAATTTTCAGTAAGAGATGTGAGAGAATTGAGATTTGAACTTGTGAATCTAAATTTATTGAGATATTTCTATATTAATTGTGCTGTGTTTGTGCTTGTGCTCAATTTCTTTTTGTTGCTGATAAGTAGAGCCCACAACTTAGTTTTGTTCATTTTGAAGGGATATACAATTATATTTAATTTTCAAAACTAAAGGCCTAAGTGGTTTGTTTATACAATAAATAAAATTGAGGAAATGATTTTCATTTTGCAATTCTCTCCTAATAAAAGTAGAGACAAAACATACAGTAAAACGTTTGTACTAAACCACATGCATGTTAACTTTTATGTTAGGATGTCATGAGTAAATTAATGTCTTAAAAAATTGATGATAAAGTTTTATACTAATATATGACAAATATTAACTCCATCATTGTGTGATGCAACAAAAAAAATTATATTTAGTTTGTGACTATCTTTTTTCTCTTTTTATGATATGAAATTTGTGAATATATTTTAACTTCCTAACTAGATATGATTTATTACAGGGTACCAATGAGTCCATTGAGTTTGCACAGAACAAGCCTCTCCCAGAGGGTCTCACTTTACCATTATCTAAAATAAAGCAAATTGGTTATCAGGTTCTATAAAGTTATTATTCTCCATATTTTTTGTATTAACATGATAATTTAGGTTATATGATTAAATGATGGTTCAACACTAATTTTTATTGTGGGAAAAAAGAAAAACAATAAATTTGATGTTTATGATATATAAGGTTTAATCATTGTTTTAAATTGCAGAGTTGTGATTGTAATTATATGGGTTATGATAACAGATGACATGCCAGCTAGCTCATGATCAGGATCATGCTCACCAAACAACAATGGCGATACTTTATGAGCTCAGAAGATCTAACTGGGGTGCAAAAGCGGCAATAACTTTAGCAGCTTTTGCAAAGGAGTATGGGAATTTTTGGCACCTAGCTGAGATTCAAGCAACAACAGCTCCACTTGGAAAATCGTTGGCACTATTGAATGGTGGTTCCATTATGAATAGGCTTCAAGACATAGAAATACAGAAACCAGCTTTTGATGAGTTTAGCAATTTGGTCAAGATGGTATTGCAAGTAATTGAATACATCATCGAGTTGAAGAAGCTCTCTAAAATAGGTTATGACCAAGCAGGGGAAGTGCCAGAACTGTTCGAGGCCATACAAGAGATCCCTGTTGATGTCTACTGGATAATCATCACAATTGTAATTTGTGCCACTCACATCGGTTTTCTCTTGGGTGACTCGTAAGTTCTTGTTGATTCTTGAAAATATAATGAGTGAAGTTTAGTAGTATTTCGAGTCATTATCATGCATATCTTAAAATGTTCAAATACAAGAAATATGCGTGTCTCTTTTTATGGGATTGATTGCATGTGCATGAACAGAAGAGTAATATTACTGCGTTTGTCCCTAAAGGTTACCCAATCATTATGTACTCGGTATTTCATCCTGCATACTTTATGGATGTGTACTTAGGAATTTCTAGCCTTCAATTTTTATTTATTTATTTATTTTTTTAATGTATATACCGTCACAGTTTATAATAGCATTAGTTTTGTTTCAGAAAATACAAGCCCGAATTATGCCAATATGCTGAAAAGCTTAATTCCGTTCTCACAAATTTGATGGAGCACGTGGCAAAGATAGGTTATATACATGCTTAGATGGTTTCTGTTTTGTTCATTTCATCCCTTGAACTAATTAATTATGTCTATTTTTCTCAACATTAAGAACACTGAAGTGATTCTCTGTCTACCGTAGATGCTGCTGTTTCTCAGAAAACCGACTCGTCTTCGACAGAAAACAAGGAAACCAATCCAAACATATATGTAAGTACAAATATTTCAATTCCATTTTTAATTATAAATATAACACATTTGAAATTTCTTTCTTATTAGTTAGAGTAAATTAGATGAATAATTATTGAGATTTTAAAATATTACAAATCTATCTTGAAANATGCTGCTGTTTCTCAGAAAACCGATTCGTCTTCGACAGAAAACAAGGAAACCAATCCAAACATATATGTAAGTACAAATATATCAATTCCATTTTTAATTACACATTTAAAATTTCTTTCTTATTAGTTAGAGTAAATTAGATGAATAATTATTGAGATTTTAAAATATTACAAATCTATCTTGAAATTAGAACATATAATTACGTTCACATCTCTACTACTTCTTATCACAAATACTACTGACCTTTTCACTATTAGGGGTATGTTTAGTGAAGTCGCAATATTAAAGAAGCATAATTTACTCTTGTGTATCAAGAGCAGTGTAGTACCACAAAAAAGTAAATTATACTCTCTTAATGTTACATACCTCCTTAATCCCCCTACCATACATACCTTTGGTTGTATTTTTAGCAACTAAAAATAGCTGGTTTGTAGGCAAAGATAAGGGAAGTGCTTATGATTTATCCCATTTTGAATAGGGATTTATAAGATTTCGAAACCTTATGGAACGTATTGACAATTTACTCTATTTGTTAGTTAAAATTAAAATTTAATTATTTAGCAGTGATTAGCTAGGAGACCTAATTATAATTTCTATATGTGAATCAGTTCGGTCAGAAGAAGAACAATTTCTCCTATGAAAAGAGAGGCATAGATTCGACCGATATAGATGCACCAGCTCAACCCTCTAATATTGTTTATCCTTTGGGTCGAAATAGTTTCCCAGAAGATTTTATTTTTGGGACTGCAACCTCAGCCTATCAGGTATACCTTTTTTTTTTTTACCTAAATATTATAAAATCAACATCTATAACTATGAAACATCTTTCATTAATATTAGCAATAAAAGCACTTGATGTCTTTTTGTTGACGATGTAGATCGAAGGTGCAGTTAAGAAGAGGGGACCAAGTGCATGGGATAACTTCACCCATAATTATCCAGGTATATCTCTTTCTTTCAGAATGTAGCTCTAAGCAGGGATTGGGATCAAATGATGTTTTACCAATTCGATTTTTTCTTTTTATTTATTTTTCTTCATCAACTTAAGGCTATAGTTCCTCTTTTTTTTACTTTATTTTCCACTTTCTTTTATGCTTATAAATATAGAACATGCAGAACAACCTCAAGAAATAGCTATTTCTCTTTCTGTATGTGAAATCCTACGACTATTATTATTATAATTTGTTTCAAAATGAAATGCAATTAGCTTAAGTAGTTACTATAGTATGTGATAACATTATTGAAGATTCCGTGGAAGTTGTCACATGCCAATGATATTTAATAAAGAAAAAAAATAAGCTTCAAGCGTAAATTATGTATGCATATGTAAAGTTTTTTTTTTTTTTTTTTTTTTATTGGTGAATTGTCATGCAGAGAAAATAAAAGATAGAAGCAATGGAGATGTTGCTTGTGACTCGTATAATCTCTACAAGGTAAGTACAAATTAATCATAGGAATATACTGATTATTTTAAACTCAACATAAATAAGCTAGATGATCATAAATAGACAACTGTTTTTGAAGATATATTTATTTTCCTCATTCTTGTTCTACGCAATATAATGATTCACTTCACTACATGTTATAGGAAGATATTCAGCTAATGAAGGAAATGAACATGGATGCTTACAGATTCTCTATCTCTTGGTCTAGGATACTACCAAGTAAGTGAAACTCATAGCATTCTTACCTTGCCTGCTGCATGTTTCATGTTAACCATGTCAATAAACTATGTGCAGAGGGAAAGCTAAGTGGGGGCGTAAATCAAAAAGGAATCGATCATTACAAAAGGCTAATCAAAGATCTCACGGACAATGGTCAAAGACTCAACCTTCATAATTTTGGACATCTTCTTTTTCATAATTAAAAAATTCATCCAACTGATAATTTTAAATAAATTGGTTGAGTTTCATTTATTGCAGGTTTGACACCATTTGTGACCCTTTTTCATGTGAATCGTCCCCAAGCTTTAGAAGATAAATATGATGGCTTCTTAAACGATTGCATTGTGTGAGTGGCACCCCATGCTCACACCCATGTGCTAGCTATTATAATCCTATGACTATGACTATGAAGCAAAGTTTTTAATAAATCAATGGATAATTAAATTAGTTAATTAAATATTGTAACTAATACTTAAATTGATAGTTGAACTTTCCCATTTTCATATGCAGAGATGACTTTAAGGACTTTGCGAACCTTTGCTTTGAAAATTTTGGAGATAGAGTGAAGCACTGGATAACTTTGAATGAGCCACATATTTACTGCTATACTGGTTATGTTGATGGAACTTTTGCACCAGGTCGGATTGGCGATCCAGGAAAAGATCCCTATGATGTTGCGCACAACCTACTTCGTGCTCATGCAGGTGCTGTCGAAGTGTACAAGACTAAGTATAAGGTTCGGCACATCTGATGAGATCTCTGAAGCTCTAATATAATTGAGATTTCTCAAGAGGATATTGTTGTTACTAAATTTCTAAAAAATAAACTTTTAAATATGGTTGCACTATGCAGGCATCTCAAAATGGTGTGATAGGCATAACTTTAGATAGTTTATGGACCGTTCCGTACTCGAAAGATGATCTGGATAAAGATGCTGCGTTCCGAGCTCTAGATTTCTGGTTGGGATGGTAAGTTTCATGAAAAATAATAATACAAAATCAAAAGGTTAATAGAAACTTGATTTGTTTGGAGTTATGAAACATAAACAAGGACACATGACATGAGATGGGACACAACAACATTTAAAATTAAAGGATACCGTGAAGCATAAATGTANGAGCTCTGGATTTCTGGTTGGGATGGTAAGTTTCATGAAAAATAATAATACAAAATCAAAAGGTTAATAGAAACTTGATTTGTTTGGAGTTATGAAACATAAACAAGGACACATGACATGAGATGGGACACAACAACATTTAAAATTAAAGGATACCGTGAAGCATAAATGTATATATTAAAAATTATATAACTATGAAAGTATTGAAATAGTTAAGCATGATAATTGGATTAGATAATTGAGAGGGAAAAGGCTTAGCTCATTTCATTGATGTACAGTGTTAAATATAAGTGTAAGATGCTACGGTATTACAAAGAATATTTGGCAAGTTTGAATTTAAAACTATACAACGAACTAACAAACTTCAAAGATATTTTTCAGAATATAACGCAACTATGGTTTTGGATAATGAGTTTGAATTTCAAGCTTCTTGTGGTGCCAATACTCCAATACATGAAAACATTAAGAGATATATGAAGCTATACTTAAAAATATACTTTGCATGTGGCTTAGCAATTGTCAATATAAAAATTCAAAATTTTTTTTCCAAGAGTACAGTTTAGAGGTGTGTCAAGACGATTGTCAAAGTGTCAAATATACATGTTGGACATGGACGCAACTCTACTTTTGAAGTGTCCTTGCTTCATAGTTTTGAAGGGTCCCACTTTTTCAATTGTTTTGAATTTATGTCTTACTCAATTGTTTTGGTCCATTTCTGGTCTATAATGGTGTTAGTGATTTCCTTTTTGGTTGGGTTAGGTCTAAATCAAGGTTTTTAATCCTAATAAATGTCCCTATTTCATACCTATGAAAGAAAAGTTAATAGAAACTTTATTAAGGCCATGTACGAGCTAGCAATGGATTACAAATTTTGTTGAGTGCAGGTTTATGGAACCGCTTAAAACAGGTGCCTACCCAGAAACCATGAAAACTCGGGTGGGAGAACGATTACCTGAGTTTTCTCCGGAACAATCCAAGCAACTAGTAAACTCATTTGATTTTATTGGGATAAACTACTACACCTCCATGTTTGCTGCCAATTACGCAACTAAAAATGATCCCCCCAGCTACACCACAGATTCTGGTGTCCATCTTACATGTAAGAACAGCTTGAACAGATCTCCAAACTATTATACGCTCTCATTGATTTTATCTAACTGTCAAAAAGAATTGGAAGAAAAATTTTGCTATATATAAATTGATAAAAGTTTCTTCCTTGATTGTTATCACAGATTGGTCTGGTGGAAATGCCATTGGAGAACGCGTATGTATATGACTACTTCATCTGCAGCTTCATTTGGTTCTTATTTGTTTCATAAGGAGACCTCTATTCTTTTCTATGTGCAGACTGCTTCAGGGATGTATAGTTATCCAAAAGGACTTCGAGATCTACTGTGCTACGTCCAGGAAAAGTACGATGACCCTTTAATTTACATTACTGAAAATGGTAAATGCATCTACCTATTATATTAATTAATTAACATTGATGACAAAATTAATTGTATATGTGACTATTTGTGTTATTATTCTAACCTACTATATATATCACCATGAGAATAGGAGTGGCTACGTTTAGCGAGCTAGGACTCCCTCTTCAAGGAGCCCTTTTGGATGTTCCTAGAGTTCGTTTCCATAATGAGCATCTCTATTTTATTCTCTCTGCAATTAAGTAAGCAACAACCTATCAAAAGATTCCCATAATTTCTCTATTTAATCAGTATATTATTATATATTGTATTTAACACTTTTCTTTGTGTTGCTTTTGGCGGTATATATGTAGGAATGATGGCGTGAATGTGAAAGGATATTTTGTATGGTCATTATTGGACAACTTTGAATGGTCTCAAGGATACACTATGCGGTTTGGAATGAACTTTGTCGATTATGAAAATGAAACAAAGAGAAATCCTAAACTCTCTGCCCAATGGTTCAAACTTTTCCTCAAAAAATAGTCTTTACACATGATAGTTGTGCAATAAAAAATAATTGATGATGTGAACTTCTTTAAGTGTGTGTATCTTTAAATAATTGTTTAGTGTGTACTGATGAATCTCCCGGCATCTTCCTTAGTTTTATGTATCATGAGGTTTAATGTGAGGGTCCTATCTCCTTTATGCACTTTCTTGCGCTATGCACTATTTGTAACCCAAAAGTAATATATTATGTTAATGCTATTAATATTGGAATAAATTCATCCATCATATGTATATGCATATTAATTTTAACCAATTCCCACAAAAATGCAAGTGTTGTACGAGCATTCTGGCACCTTTCTTAGTCTTAAGTATTAAGATGTTTAATGTGAGGATCCTATCTCCATTGTTCCCTTTCTTGCGGAATGCACTATTTGAACCAAAAAAAAAGGTTATATATTATGTTAATGCTATCAATATGACAATAAATTCATCCATATATGCATATTAATTTGGTTTTATTGTAGTTTTAGTCCTTATATTTTTGCCATATGAGCATTTTGGTTCTCCTTTTTTTAAATGGGACCTTTTAATCTCTAAAGTTTTACAAAATGAATGAATTGGTTCACAACTCCACATCCCTAACACCGTAAAAAAAAATTAATAATAGTACTGACGTGGCATACACGTAGCACTAATGTGGCAATGAAAATTATTTTATATTCAAAGGTTGACCTAGCACTTACATGGCAGTGAAAATTATTTTTTATTTAAAGACTCTCATTAACATATTATTAATTGTATAATTTATATTTAATTAAACAATTAAGGCCTAATTAAAAATTTAGGGGTTTTTCGTTCTTCCTCCAGCGGATCAACCTGCGCGCCGCCATAAGAGCCACCACGGAAACTGCCGTCCTTCTTACCCTGCCGCCCCCTGGAGGTCTTCTCCCCCTCCAACACCCTATACTTCTGGAGGTAAATCTTCAAGGGCTCCACATCGTCATCACCCAGAGCAAATTAAAGGATGGGGGAGAGAAATTAAGAACATCAAGATTGAAATTTGATACCTGGTATAGGGGCTGTTTTTCACAACTTTTTTGCCGTACTTGCGCCACCTATACCCATCGTCTAGATGATTAACTTCAGTCTTTGTCATGAACGCAAATCTTGGTTCCCTTTGCTTTTTTTTGGTTTTTCTTTTTGGGTTTCAGCCTATAAACCCACGATTTATTAGATTTAGATATTGTATGTAACATAACATAATTGTTGTGAGAAATCCTAACGCAAGTGTACGTTATCGTTTCTAAATAATAAGATGAGAGTGAGTTATCATTCCCACAAGGACTAATGTTATTAACTACCGAAATTGGGTTAATCTTAATTTTATCTAATTAATAAGAATGAAAAATTTTCAAGAAAGAACTTTAAATGAGCAAAAAATAACCTAAGCTAACTAAAATGAAGAATTAATCAAGAGATAAAAGCCTAGGACTCCGATTTCACCATAATTAATCCCGGTTTCCATTCATCTTGTCATTAATATCAAATTATCTTCCTAATTGCTAATCAAGATTTCCTAATTTATCCACTAACCTCTCCCAAGGTCTAGTGGAAATATCTCTAATCACTAACCCTGTATATTCCTATACGAGTTAAAATAATTACAGATTTATTAGGTTCTATGGATCTCTTAATTGATTACCTAAGCCATGGAGCTATATTCCTATCTTACATGCAACCTTAGGCATAAATCTCAATGAACTAAAGACACAAATCTCCTTCCGGTCTCATTGTGATTAACTAATCATCTAAATTAATGGCCAGTTAATTTGAAGCATTAAGAATGGAGATAAATGCTCAATTAGAAAAGATAAACATCAAATTAATTTCATAAGAACTTCAACCGTTCATAATTAGGCTACATCGTAGCCCTAGAGAAGAAATTAATTCATAATAGAAGAAGGAAACATGATTAAGTAAATTCTAGACATTAATCAAGAGGAAGAAGAATAAAAGCTCTGAAGAGAAGCCACCAATCTGCTATCCTAGTTGCTCTTCTCAAATCCTTGTTCTTGTTCTCCTTCTTGCCTCCAAAAAGTCCAAAATTGGATCCCCAAATTAAAACCTAAGAGTTGCTTAAATAGTAAAACCTAAAACTCCTAATTTTAAAAGGAAAATACAAGCATGTGTACGGATGAGGAAATAATGGGCATAGCTACGTTGGTCATGGTCGTCACTACGCCCAGCTACTGCTGCATTTCGTTAGTTTTCTTCCATGAGGCATAGTGACGCCATACTTCGGGTGTTGGGATGCCCAGGACCTTCCTCACTTGGCTAGATTGCTGAATGGAGGCGTAACGACGCCATGCTTCAGCGTAAGGACGCTCAGGATTGATTCCTTCTTGCTTTTGCTTCTCCTTTTTGTCTTTTAACACCAAGAATCTCTACTCTACTTAACAATCCTACACAATGAAGAACAAGAACAAGATTAGGGTTCAAAAATCTCAAGAAACACTCAAAAAGTTAAGCTAAAGGTATCTATAAAATATGTGTAAAATCTACCTAACAATAATCAAAGAAAAAAAAGCGTTCACATAAAGGTTTTTCAATAAAAAAATAATTTTCATTGTCACATCAGTGTCACTTGGCTGCCACGTGTTTGCCACATTAGCACCACCATTAGTTTTTTAACGGTGTTATGCATGTGGACTAATTTATTCATTTTGTGAAATTTGAGAAACTAAAAAATCGCAAGTTGAAAATAAAATGACCAAAATGTTCAAATGACCAAAATAAGAGAACTAAAACTAAAATTATGCCTATTAATTTTAACCAATTCTTCTATCATATTACTGAAGAATATAATAGATCTCCATACTTCATTGTTGATTTTTTTTTTTTTTAACATAATGATATAGAAGTTCAAATCCCTGATCTCCATATATTATTCAAACTCCTCCCTCATCAATTTGACCACATCTAATGGATATTATACTTAGTTAATAAATTTGATTATGGTTGAAATCCATTACTTACTTTATATTGTGCTCCAAATTGATTATTTTGCTAAACCATCAATTTAGAAATTTCTGAACGTTGCATGAATAGTTTTTTTTTTGGAACTACATCTACTNTTTTTTTTGAACTACATCTACTATGTTTTTGTTTAGAGGGCATAGGATTTTTATCATTACTTTGCAACACAAATTTCAAAGCAATTAAAGTTATTCGTGAATAAAAGATTAAAGTATTAGTAATTAAATGTTAAAAAGATTGAATCCTAGAGGGATTTTTTTTTAATACACTATGTCCATATAGAGTTGTGTCTTCAAGATCACCTGAAAAAGGACTTAGTCCCGCTTCATGAAAAGTGGCACGAGAATACCATTAACCTTAAAATAAAATAAAAAATGTTACAAGTGTTAGACTACAAACAGATCATGGATGACGTGTTCATTAAGCTGACGTGTCATTTAAGTTATAAGAATTCTGTTATAAGCATTATAGCTGTCATTAGACAGCTGGCATAGAAGTTAGTTATTTTTGTTATCAGTAATAACTTCTAGAGAAAGGCTGAGTAGAATCCGGCTTCTATATGTTCTGAGTGCTAGGGATTGTATCATTCATTGAATTCATTTTTCTCATTACAAAGATAATACAGAAGAGATTCTCTTCATCATTCTTTTCTCTTTCTGATATGTTCATTCTGCAGAACTTCTTCAGTTTTGCATAATTTGTGTTTGCTTCTCTTCTTGATCTCCTTCTTGATTCATCTTGCTCGACTCATCAATCCCTGATCATTCAGAAGTTTCACATGGTATCAGAGCTGCTTTAATGACAGATCAAAGTGCAAGTTCTGGATCGTCATTTCGTGAATTTGGGAATCCTACTCTTCCAACGTTTGGTCAGGCTTTGACAGTCAAACTCGATTGTGGAAATTATCTGATCTGGAGGAATCAATTGCTGAATATCGTCATTGCAAATGGCTATGAAGAGATTCTTGACTCCAATATTCGTTACATCAAGTGAAGGAAATTTGGTACTAAATCCAAATTTCACTTTCTGGAAGAGAAAGAATCGTTTGGTGATGAGTTGGCTCTATGCTTCCCTAATTGAGCTAATCATGGCACAAATCATGTCATATAATATAGCTTCTGACATTTGGAAGTCTCTAGCAGAAAGTTTTGCTTGCACCTCAAGGGCAAGAATCATGGAACTTAAGCTAAAACTACAAACTACCAGGAAAGGTAATCTTGGACTCTGGGAATATATGTTGAAAATCTGCAATATCTATGATAATCTTCGAGCAATTGGAGAAAATGTGACTGAAGATTATCAGATTATGGTTGTTCTCAGTGGTCTAGGACCTGAGTATAACTCAGTTGTCGCTTCTCTCAGCTTTGCAACAATGTCTATAGAAACCTTGCAAAGTCATCTTCTTGGTTTTGAAGGAAGATTAGAGAGACAGAGGTCTGTAGATGAACAAATCCTAGTTCAGGCAAATGCAACAACGTTTAATCAAGTTGCAGGAAAGAGAATATTCAATGGTAATTCGAGCTCTCATGCTGGGAATGGAAATGCTCCAGCTAGGCATTTTTCCAGCCAAGGTGGCCAATTCAAAAAGAACAGAAATGGCAATGGAGCAAACCAGAAGTCTCTATGTCAAATCTGTCACAAACCAGGACATGTAGTAGTGGATTGTTGGCATCGTTTTGACAACAGTTATCAGCCAAAACCTTCTACCAATTCCACACAGAATCAAGAACCACAAGCCTTCATGGCTACAACCTCAAATGTTGAAGATACACCATGGTTTTTGGACACTGGTGCAACACACCATGTCACAGCAGATCTTGGCAATCTGTCTCTACATAATCCTTTTGCTGGAGATGAAGGAGTCATTGTAGGAAATGGTAAGAGTCTAACTGTGCACAACACAGGTACTACATCCATTTCAACAGCTAAAAGACTTTTATTACTTAAAAATGTATTGCACGTTCCAAAGATAACTGCAAATTTGGTTAGTGTAAGAAAATTATGCCAAGATAATGGTGCCTATGTAGAGTTTTATCCCTCTTGCTTTCTTGTGAAGGATCTGACAACTCGAGAGGTCTTGCTCCAAGGAAGAATTGATCAAGGATTATACAAAGTCATGACTGGATTTACTGCTGGAAGCACTTCTGATTCAGTTCATGCTAAAGCTTTTCAAGTTTTCAGTATAGATTCTAATAACTCTGTCTCACAATTACAATTGTGGCATAATCGATTAGGCCATCCTAATCTTGATGTAATCAACATAGTTATGGCCAAGAGCAAACTAGCTAGATTTTCTTTCAATAAGACACCTATCTGCAGCTCTTGTCAATTGGCAAAAAGCCATAAGCTTCCCTTTGTAAGGTCTATAACTAGATCAATGAAACCTTTTGAGTTGATTCATGCTGATCTTTGGGGATCTCCCTCATGCAAATCTGTTAATGGAGCTTGTTATTTCCTATTATTGATTGATGACTTTAGTCGTTTTTCTTGGCTTTATCTTCTGCATTCTAAGTCTGATGCATTAGTTATGTTCACAAGATTTCAAGCTATGGTTGAACGCTAGTTTGATTGCAAAATCAAAACTATTCAGTCTAATTTTGGAGGAGAGTTTGTGAGTTTCACTCAGCTAGTCCAATCACTGGGTATGGAGCACAGGTTCTCTTGTCCATATACACCTCAACAGAATGACATTGTTGAAAGGAAGAACCGACATGTGGTGGAAATTGGGCTCTCTCTACTTACTACGGCAAATATTCCCACCAAATACTGGCCATTTGCTTTTCAATCCGCTGTCTATCTTATTAACAGACTCCCCACTGGAGTTCTGAATCATAAGTCCCCATATGAACTGTTATACCAGAAAATACTAGAGTTTGCTCAACTTAAGGTGTTTGGCTGCTTGTGTTTCCCTTGCCTAAGACCCTACAGAACTCATAAACTCCAAGATAGATCTGCTACTTGCTGTTTCTTAGGCTATAGTCATAAGCACAAAGGTTTTCTTTGCTTGGATATGACTTCCAAACGTATATACATTTCCAGGCATGTGGTGTTTGTAGAAACTGTTTTTCCATTTCAAGTTCCTTCCACAGATTTCTCTCATAACCCCTCTCAATGTCATGTTCCTATTGTTCTTTCTCCAACACCATCTTTATCTCAAGCACCTTGTTCACCCTCTCTATCTCCTCCTAATGCGTCCCTCACAGATAGTCCTAGAGACATTACTAGTTCTTCTCCTATATCTACTGCCTCAGATAATGCATCATCTCTTCCTTCAGCTCCCATTGTTTCACCATTAGTTGCTTCTGCTATGCCTACCTCCAGAGTCATTACCTGCAGCCAGAATGGCATTTTTAAACCTAAGGTTTATACCACTGCCTATGGTCTTGTTCCTCCTGAACCATCCACCTACACTCAAGCCAGTAAGTCTCCTAAATGGATTGATACCATGACTGCTGAGTATACAACATTACAAGCTAACAGAACTTGGGATCTTGTTCCTTGTCCTACTAGTAAAAACATAGTTGGCTGCAGGTGGATTTACAAGCTCAAATATAAACCAGATGGCTCCATTGAGAGGTATAAGGCCCGTTTAGTTGCTCAAGGTTTCACTCAAACCTATGGCATTGACTACTTTGACACTTTCAGTCCAGTTGTGAAGCCAGCCATCATTCACACTGTGCTCACCATTGCACTCTCTCATAATTGGCCAATTTAGCAATTGGATGTCAATAATGCATTTCTGAATGGTGACTTGCAAGAAGAGGTTTATATGAAACAACCACAGGGGTTTGAGAATGCCTCTTACCCTCATCATGTTTGCAGAATTCATAAAGCCCTCTATGGCTTGAAACAAGCACCTAGAGCTTGGTTTAATAAGCTGAAACTTACTTTACTACAGTGGGGCTTCAAGTTTACTGTCTCTGATAGCTCCCTTTTTGTATTCTTTTCTGCTGGAGTGGTGATTTATTTGTTAGTATATGTTGATGAAATCATACTAACTGGTTCTAGTCTTGCTCTCACGCAGAAACTTGTCACCTCTCTCAATTCTGCATTTTCTTTAAAGGATTTGGGAGCTCTTCATTATTTTCTAGGCATTGAAACTGTCAGAATGTCTCAGCAGCTGCATTTGTCCCAAGCCAAATACATTATTGATCTCCTTCATTAAGCAAGGTCGGAGAATGCCAAACCAGCCCCTACTCCAATGGTCAGTAGTCAAGTTTTGTCCATTTCTGATGGAACTTTGTTATCTCAACCTCTGGTTTACAGAAGCTTGGTAGGTGCTCTTCAGTATTGCATCATCACTAGGCCTGATATTGCCTATTCAGTAAACAAGCTTTGCCAGTTTATGAGTGCCCACATTGATATCCATCTTCAGGCTGTCAAACGAGTGCTGAAGTATCTCAAAGGAACACTGATGTATGGTCTCCTCATTCCCAAGTCACAGCAGCTGCCCTTGGTTGCATACTCTGATTCAGAATGGGCTGGCTGTCCTGATGACAGACGCAGCACCAGTGGCCATGCTGTTTTCCTTAGCTCTAGCCTAATCTCTTGGACTTTAGGCAAACAAAAGGTGGTAGCTCGCTTAAGTACTGAAGCTAAGTACATGGCTTTAGCCAATGCCACCTCTGAATTACTTTGGCTGCAATCTCTACTTCAGGAACTCAAGTTGCCTCTGAATTTTGCTCCTTTGCTGCTCTGTGATAATCTGAGTGCAACCTTTCTTGCAGTTAATCCTGTATTGCATGCTAGGACGAAGCATATTGAGATTGATTGTCATTTTGTCCGAGAACGAGTCCTCAACTAAACCCTCAAACTTTGTCATGTTCCCTCTTTTGATCAGTTGGCAGACATCCTCACCAAGCCTTTGTCCACCAAGCTTTTTTTGTCTAATCGCAACAAACTCAATGTGCTACCTCGCACCTTATGTTTGAGGGGGGATGTTAGACTACAAACATATCGTTGGACAGCTGACATAGAAGTTAGTTATTTTTGTTATCAGTAATAACTTCTAGAGAAAGACTAAGTAGAATCTAGCTTCTATATATTCTGAGAGCTAGGGATTGTATCATTCATTGAATTCATTTTTCTCATTACAAAGATAATACAGAAGATATTCTCTTCATCATTCTTTTCTCTTTCTGATATGTTCATTCTGCAAAACTTCTTCAGTTCTGCATAATCTGTGTTTGCTTCTCTTCTTGATCTCCTTCTTGATTCATCTTGCTCAACTCATCAATCCCTGGTCATTCAAAAGTTTCACAACAAGGTTTTGTAGAATAATTAATTTTAATGATATGATTTGTACCAAATGAAAAAAAATATAGACGTTGATAGCACCTCAAGAGTGGGTGATAGTGTTACTATCATTCTCAAAACTTCAATTTTAGATATCCTATGTTTTTGTTCTTATTGTGAAGTTCTTGTAAATCATTATAATCGAATGAGACAAAAAGTAGTAAAAGACTAGCGAGATTGCATAAATTGGGCCACACATAGATTAATTAGAAAAATCTTTATAGAAAACTATTTTTTTATTTGACATTATTTATGCAACTTAGCATGATAATTATATATATATATATATATATATATATATATATATANAATTCAAAGTACAGTACATAAAAGTTGATAATTATATATATATATATATATATATATATTTATTGGAGGGTGTTCAGAGGCAGGGGAGAAATTCTATCTNGGCTGAACGTTATTGATTCAAATATTTCAGTCTAGGGCTTGGGTATAAATCAATCCATATTCAATAGAATTTCAGCCCAAGCCCAATAAAACTAAAAAAGAAAAAGTCTCAGCCTAATATACTTCATTCTTTTCTTATATTTATTTTCTTTGTTTTTGTTTTGAAGTTTTAAATGAGAAGAAATGTTTTTTATTTTTTTTTTATTTTTATGCAAGCACATATAAATGATAAGTCAGTTTTATCGGTTAAAAACAGACGTAGTTTTTTTTGGTTTAAATGATAAGTCAATTTTATACTACTTATCTTGTATTATTCTATCTTGGACTTTGTGTGTTCTAGGATATTTTAAGTTTGATTCTTGCATTTTTAATGTTTTTTTTTTTCAAGTTTTTAACTTAGAAGCCTACGGAAGCAATTTAAGCGAAATTCGACCTAAAATGGAGCAAGTTTGGTGAAGTCTGGAATGGAGGCAGCAGCTTGGGCGCTGCAACCCCCAGTTCCAGCGCTGTAGTGCAGCCCTTGCACCCAGAAATTGAGAATTGCACAAGAGCTTGGGCACTACAGCACCTGGAAAGAAGGATTTTTGCACTGAAGGCAGTAAGTTCAGCATTGTAGCCCCTATCCATGGTGCCGCAGCACTTGTCACCAACACGAGAGGAGTATTCAGGTAGAAACTTCAAGGCCACAGTGCCTAAACCCAACGCTGCAGCCCTCTGAGGGTCAACTTGGGATTTGATTTTCCAAATTCATATTTTCACTAGGATTTCTTTATTATTTTATTTCCTTGTTCTCTTAAACTTCCTAGGACTTATAAATAAAACTTTTAGAGACTAAATTATGGTTCCACACGTTTTTACACAAGAGGAAAGAAGAGTAGAAGATCAAGCTCCAAGAAGTGGATTTCGTCATTGATTCTCAATTTCTAAGAGTTTTTCTTATCTTTTTCTCTTGTACTTATGTCTAAATTATGTGTGATCATGTTTTTATTTTCTATCATGAACTAAATTCATTTTCTAGGGCTACGTTGTAGCCTAGCTAGGATGATTTGTAATTTTCTACTAATTTAATTCAAGAACTTCGTTATTAATTTGTTTTCTTCTTCTCTATTTTTCACGCCTCTAATTGACTGGCAATTAATTAGTTGATTAAATGATTACAATGGGACCAAGAGGTAGTTTGTAATTCAAGATCATAGAGATCAAGAACATAGATTTCATAAGGGATAGGAATATACCTTGATAGTCTATGTAGATATTTAAAGAACCAAAGAACTTGAAGAATTTATGGGTAGTTTAATTCACATAAGAATATAGTGAATTGTCGTTTAGAGATATTTTTGTTTGACATTTGGAAAGGCTAATGGATAGTTTAGGGTTCTTGGCTAGCTATTAGAAAGATAATTTTTGGTTAATGAAGTAGGAATAACAATTTGAAATAGCTATTGTGAAATTGGAAACTCTAGATATTTCTATTTCATATTTCTACTTGTTTTAATATTTTTGCCTTTAAATTATTGCTTGATACTCACTCTTGATTGTCTAGATGAAATTACAATATACTCAATTTTGGTACTTAATAGCCATAGTCCTTGTTGAACGATACTTCATTCACTACTACATTACTTGCTCGTGATACGTACACTTGTGTACGGTTTTTGCATGACATTAAACTTTTAACTTATGATTAGTCCTAGTTCACAAGAGAGAGAAAAAAAAAAATGAAAAGTTCCATCTTGACAAGCAAGTTTAGATACTCTCAAAGTATTACACCATTTAGATAGTTATTGGAAAGACCCACTGACAATCCAATAAAACAGCATATTGGAATGAACTTTCATTTTCATACTATAATCACTGCACAATTAATAACTACGAATTATTTTGTATCTTTTTAAATATAAATCTAACTCAACTTCTAATCTCATTTCAATTGATTTGAGAATTTGAAAATTTTAAATGAGGAGACGTGTCACATACACCACAATTGATTTGAGAATTATCTAAAAAGATTTAGGTTTTAAGTTCTTTTCTCAGTTAAAAAGTCTTGTTATATCTATTTTTTGGTTAAAAATGGACATGTTTCTTGTTTAAACTTTTAACTTATGATTAATTCTTATTTACAAGAGATAAAAAAGAAACTTCCATCTTGAGGAGTGTTGATACCAAAATTATGTAGTAAGAAATAAGGGAAATCAAAAAATAAAAAAAATCATCATAATAATAATAAAATACAAAAAATATTATTTTTAATAACAATAAATTAGAAAAAAAAAA
>QAOA01005612.1:35851-134940 GCA_003255065.1 Cercis canadensis
TACCAGAGAAAAGAAAAAAGAGAGAATCAACTCCCTTTGTAAATTATACCCAAATTCCCCAAATCCCCAAATTGTTAAAGAGAGCAAAACTTAGAAACTAAAATCTTTAGGTGCATGCATGAAATCAAGAATTAAGCATAATAAAATTTGATCCAGACAAAAGGTAAACCACATTAGAGTGAAGATTTTAGAAAGAGAAAGATTTTGTTTCTAGAGAGAGAAAGAGTTCGATGGAAAGAAAGAGAGAAATTTCTTGAGAGATTGAGAGAAGAACCCTTACCTTAGCCATCAATAATGGAGAAATAGAGAGAAAACTTGTGCTTTTCGTTTGGATCAAGAGGGGGGTGATGATGGTAGACCTGCATCTTTTCCTTTTGTTCTCTGCATCTCCTCTCTGTTTTCTTCCCGCATAGCTCTTATGCTGATATTCTGATTTCTTCTATTTTTTAAAGTGATTTACTAATTCTATTTATGTTTATTAGGCCTTATTGCTATTATGTTTTTGTGGCCTTATTTTCCTTTGCTTTGGGCCGAAGGTTTTGGCTAGAATTTAGGTGTCCATTTGTTTCCATTTTCTTTATGTTTGTTTGCTTTGGGCCAAGGCTGAATAGGGTCATTTAAGCAACATTATTTCAGCCTCATTTGGGCCAAAAACGAAGTGGGCCATTAGTTAAATATTTCAACTTTCTTTTAGACTAGGCCGAGCATGGTTATTGGTTTAGTGCTAGTGTTGGGCTAGTTTATTTTCGTTTTGGGCTTTGCTTATTATTTGGGCTTATGTATTTGCTGGTTGGGCTTATTTCTTTTTATGAGTGTTTCTTTTCTATTGACCCATTTCATTTTTTTAGTCCATTTATCTTTGTTTGGGTTGGATCTATTTGGGTTAGTTTATTCTTTTTACTTAGCTTTACTTGTAATTTTGGGGTATTATGTCTAGGCCCATTTTTTTGTTATTTATTTTTTTTTGAGTTCACATTATTTTGTTAGATTACCGATCACTTTTATTAGTTTGCATTTAATTTAATTATGGTAAATTTATGACTCTAGTTATAAGGTTAGTGCTTGTGCCTTTGCTCATATGATATTTGTTGAATTTTTATTATTCAATTTGGACTTAATTTATTTAGGATACTTGCTTTTCTTTCGAGCTAATTTAACTTTTTCTTTCTTTATAATTGTTCTTACCCATTATTATTATAAACTTTTTTTCTTTCCTTATAATTGTTCTTACCCATTATTTTTTTATGTTATCAGTTCATCTTAGATATTTTACTTACTTTATTTCCTTTCATAAAAATTAAGACCCGACGACGGATTAAGTTAGGAAAAATTATGTCGACAATTTTTTCTAGTGTTCCTAAAGTGAGAGATAAATTTATTGGTTATGCCAGGGGTACTAGTGTGGCTAATAAAATTCTCAATATCGTCTTTATCCTTTTAATTGCCACATTTATAGTATTAATTTGTTACATTATAATTCATCTCCTTACATCTTAACATTATTTTTAATTATGCTAGAAAAAGATTACTGACGAGGGAATAATTGAAATTAGTCATGATAATGACGAGGTTTCGATATTCCGGAGGTAAAGGGATGTCCCTAGTTCGGCCAAAGGTACTGGCAGGGCATGAGGTCAATACCTGATAAAAATCTTTGTCGGGGCATAATTTTCAAACAAACATTTTCTAAATATAATATTTTAGCTTTAATTACCTTAATGTGAGTTAAAAGGTACCGACGAAGGAATAGTTAAGGATAGCTGTAATAACAGCGATTCCTTGACACTCCGGAGGTGAGGAGTGTCACTTTAGTCTTTCCAAATAGGTTGGTGGACTTAAAGAAATACCTCCAATAAAAATCTTTATCACGAACCTTAAACATTTCATAAACACATATATATTGTCTTTCATGTATCTAGATATCACTTAGTTAGTGAGATTGCTAAATATTGCTTATGATGGAATAGATTGGGGGAGGATTGTAATGACAATCACAAACTCTACCTAATAGTCTTGAAGCATCATTTAGGTTTTTCCAGAAGTGCTGGTAGAGCCTAACGAAATTTTAATCTATTTTATAATGTTAGGACTAACTTAATTCATTTAAAAAGATAACTAGAGATTAAATGAGTAACCGTTCTAAGAACGGACGTCGTAGGGTGCTGATACCTTCCCTACATGTAATCAACCCCCGAATCCAAACTCTGAACGTAGACCAAATTATTTAGGTGTCCAATCACACCATTCTATTTGCTAAACATAGAATAAAATGATTGGTGGCGACTCCATTCTTTTCTTACATATTATTGCACATTGTTAACTTTTTATTTCTTTTCGCGTGGAGGATTTCGCCACTCCGCATCGCGCTCCCGAAAGGGGACGTTGCGACAATCGTTAATCATTAAGGTGTTTCATATGAATAGCTCTCTTACTTAAAACTTTAACTCTACACAAACCTTTCCTTCATATGAAAATAATGGTACATATGCTTTTGAAACCCAAAACACAATTTATTAGCACTACAAGAAAAATTGCATTTTCTTACGGATTTTCTCATTGGAATGTAACTGATAGGATTCTCTTACGGACTTTCTCATGGACAAGGTTGACCATGAGAAAAATCTGTGAAAAAGTCTGAGAAAGAACTCCCAAACTGTCACTCATCCCTAAGTCCCACTAACAGACCCTAGCAAAGTCCTAAAATGGCCGATGGAATAATCTTTTAAGGGCCAATTTGTCCCTAAAAATCTTTCAAGGACAAAAGTGTCATCGAGTGTATCTTTCAGGAACCAAAAAAGGGTTTTATTCTTGATTTTACTTTGTTCTAAACTAGTTGGTATACACAGTTACTAACATTGATCTTTTGTTTTATAATGGGGAGGAAATGTGTTTGGGAGCCAGATTTGTAAGATCTGGCTCTCGAAGTGTTCTGACAACTTTCGCACCTCTTTCCGAGACATCAGGATCAGGAAGTCTAGAGGCGATTGGTTGTTGCCTGCCTGCTGTACTTGAGGCCCTCAAAGCCAGATGGGCATTTGAGGAGTATAGGGCCATCTTTGAGAGGAACAAGAAGAACCATTCCTTGGACCAAGGGCACGCCTTTCATAGGGGTGGCTCTATCACCGTCTCTGAATAGAAATGAAAGCTAGTAAGTATTTTATTTAATAACGTTGTGAAAGTTGAGATATGTCAATTTATGTTGACTAACAGTTGAAATTTTTTGTTGACAAAGGAGTTGGGGAGGGACCCAACGCACCAGAGGTTTTTTGTCACCTCTAGCACAACTCCACTAAGGGCTGGGTTCATCAATGAGTAGAGTCCACCTATGTAAGTATTAAAATCGTTCTTCAATCTTTATGTCAATTAGATGTATGTATTTTATACTAACCTAATTATTTTATCTATATAGTCTAAGTTTGAGAGGCGCCAGTCTGCAAGCCAAGCCCAGTCCTCTTCGTCTTCTATCGACGACACCGAGATATAACTCGATGTCGTCGGCAGGAAGAATAAGAAGGCTTGGGTTTATGGCATGGGCTTTGAGGCCAACGCATTGGACTCCACCAACTCACCGCCTAACTAGCCTTCCTAGCAGTTGGATCCTCAAATGTCTAAAGTGCTAACCCATATGGCCTGCTTGCAGTAGGAAATGACTCGCCTCCACCCAGTGGCCCAGGCACTGGATGCCACAGGCATATCCATGGAGGCGCTCATAGCTATGTTGGGAGACTTATTATAGCAACACCAGGGTCCCGCATCCGGTTCGGCCCCATAGCCCCCTTACCGATCACGATGATGCAACTTAGGACTTGGGGGCAGACGAGAAGGAGTTGTGCTTAGGGCTTTCTATTGTACTTTTTTCATTTGAGCCAAAAAAATATTAAAAATAAACAATTTACCACGGAATTTCTCACGAACATTGGTCCGTGAGACTTTTCTCATGGAATAAATATGTGAGAACTTCAATGACTTACGCGTGAGATCCGATCACATGTAACAAATGTTTATCCGTGAGAAATTCCGTGATAAATTTCTCACAGACCATTTTGTCTGTGAGAAAAAGCTTTTGTCACGCCTGTTTTTCTCTTGCCCTGTAGTCCGTGAGAAATGCGTTTCTCATGGACTTTTCCACTATTTCTCACGGATTTTGTTTGTGAGAGAAAAGGATTTTTCTTGTAGTGTAATTTTATCATAACTCAAGAAATTCTGTGATTTAATTACTCTATTTTTGCCCAGTGTGTTTTTAGCTAGAATGTATTGCCTAAATTTTTTTTGCCATAGTGTATTATAATAGCTAGACTGCAAATACTATTGGACTAACAATTTGTTTATCATATTGTTTTTAGATAAAATAACTTTGAATTCTAGTAAAATCATTATCCACTTTCCTCACTAAATAGGGGTCCGTCATAAAATATATAAAGGCTACTTGTACTCAAAGACCAAAGTCATGAACCAGTGGCATTCTTCATTGATATAAATTTGCTTTTGTTTAGAAAATAGTGGTTAGGTTCCTTCTAGAATTAATATTTTTCATTAAGTTCTCAAACCATATATTTTTGTTGTTAAGTGTCTATATCACTATATGGATGCAAGGTGGAATTTTCAAAAATACCATTCTGAATGACCACACTTTTCTATATGATAACATGATATTGTAAGTGTTGTGTTACTTCATTTTTATTTTTATTTTTTGTGTACCAAAGTTTAAAGAAAAGAAAGGCTATCCTATTTTAAAATTAGGATATGTCACAGATCTTAATAAAAGTTTATAGTGATATTTTATAAAGTGTTGTATTACCTAATAAAGTTTAGTAAAGAGAGAATGAAGAGAGAGAGAGAGAGAGGAGAGAGAGGGAGAGAGAAGAAAAGGAGAATCCCTGGTGAGCCCAACTTGTAAGTCAATTTCCAACTACGTTTCCTTCCCAGTGAACAGGCTTCAAAACTATATTTCTTTCTTTTTCTAGAACATGTTGATAATTAAATGTTGAATAAATTATTATAGAAGTGACAAGTTCAAATCAGGTAATTTTATAGTGCATTTTAGTAAATAGTATACAATCATGTGATTTCTATTTTTTTGTTTTTTACAAAAGGTCTCAATTTTTTTTTTTTTTTATGTTTGATAAAATTTTGTAAAACTGCGTAAATTTTCTTCATTTTTTTTTTAAAAAAAAACGCAGTCACAGCAGCTTGTAAAAACTTACTTTTATTAAATCATTACTAGAAAATTACAAAAATTTGTTAAAAAGTAAATTGAGATGAAATTATGAACAAGATAAAATTCTTATTATGTTTTTCTTTGTTTACTAGAAATTACATCACAAGAATAATTTATTCTCTTTCAAAATTTAATCTCATTATCTTCAAATGAGATTTAAACACAAAACTCCACAATGAAATTCTGAGTTCTTAACTATTGAATCACCCGTGAGAATAACTATTCCCATTATCTAATCTAACATCAATTTAAAGAAAGGCAAAATAGTCAACACCTCTTTTTTTGGTAACAAAAATTTTAGGGTGATTAGAGGCTATCTTATTCTGAAGTCATGGGATACCACATACCTCAACAAAAACTTACAATAATATTTACAGATTATTTACCAAAAAATGATTATTAGTATTGAAATTCAAACTTAAGTTTTACAAAATAAAATACTTCAATCTTTACCAACCGCTAGAAAAACCAACACCTCTATATTCACATATTAAAAACCAAGGTAGAAGGACAAAAACTGTTGGAAAGAAAATTCTTGTGTACGATCAAAACGCATTACATTTCATATTCAACTACTATTATCGGTTTATTCACTAATCACATTTCCATTTCACATCACGACTCCTACAACCTTTCCCACTTCACTCTATTCTAGTTCTCAACCTTTCTATGAAACTAAGTAACCAATAACTGCTCGCCATCTGGCACTGTTCTCATATAACGCAGAAACTCATGTACATTCTCCCTCAACTCCGGCACGGCTTCGCTTGGAGCCAAGCCTTTCCATCTCTTCCCGGAGCCACTATCTGTGGTCGTAGCTCGTGGCTGCTCACGCCGTTTAGTCGTGACTCTCACTGGTGGCGGCTCGTCGGAACCAATACGATGAGGGAAATTCAGCAAAGCCTTAGAGCCACGTAACTTGAAAGCAGCTCGATCGTATGCCGAAGCAGCTTCCTCAGCCGTTTGGTAAGTGCCAAGCCACACCCTCGCGCCGTTCTTAGCCGGGTCACGAATCTCAGCTGCAAACTTACCCCACGGCCTTTGCCTCACTCCTCTATAGTGTCTCTCCGTGCTCTTTTTTGGACGAGACTTCATTTTCTCTGCATTATGCAAAACGATGTTGTTTGAATTGGCGTTTTTAAATGTAGCGGCGGCTTCTTGGGTTTTCGCCGCTGGCTTCAACTCAAGGCGGTTGTTTGGTTCCCGTTTTATTGCTGTAAAACCTAACGGTGACCAACCGAAAGAGGCGGCGTCATTGAGAGAGTTGTAGACGATCATGTCCTCGGAATCGTCGACTCTAAACGGCAATTCACCCCACTGATCTGTTAAGCAGGGGGTGATGTTGGGGAAGGTAAGGTTAACATATGGAGTTTCGGATACACTGAAATCACCCATGCTTGGATTGTTGATTGTAGGTTAACTGGTTAAGTTTTCGTTTGGTAGGTGCAGAGAAAGGGAGGGAAAAAAGATGAAGGAAAATAGTTGCAGAGGGAATCAGTAGATATTTATGAGAGAAGAAAGATATTTAAGTGGACGTGGACCCGTAGAATTGGCATTTTATTTAGAAAAATATTTTCTATATACCTAAGTCTTTTTTTTTTTTTTTCTTTAATTATGACTCTAAATTTAAGTACAAGTCCTGTGAGTTCAATTTTATCAACCACAGATCGTGTAGTATTTATATGCGCGAGTCTTATACCATTTAATACACTATAAGTCTAAATTGAATTTAGACTGTTCAAAAATNGAATTTAGACTGTTTAAAAATTAAAAAAAAAAAGTTTTAGTAAGTTCATTAAAATTGTATAACTCTAGCTTTTTTACTAGGCTTTTGGCACGAAACATGTGCCAGAGGGTTTTTTTATTTTTATTTTAAAATGATATAGTTTACATAGAATGTGTGTGGCTTTTTTTTTTTTTTTTATTATTATAAATGATGTAGTTTCCTTAGAATATGAATGTTTAAGAAGAGGATAGGTTCCTTTTTCTTTCTTTTTTCTTTTCAAATGATGTACTTTCCTTAAATAATTGCTTTCTCAAAGTGGGATGTGACTATAAATCTAAAAAATTGAGATTTTGAGAAGAGAAAAATTAAATTGCAAAAAATATATCGCCTTTATTGATTAGTATAAATGAATTATGTACTCTACACACATGATGCAAATACATATATAATCTACACGTGTGCATATAACATTTGACCTATTTAACTTTTGACTGAACCGACACCAAATATGCTTAACTTCCACAATTTTTTTTGGTACAAGTCACATTCCATTTCTACCATTAGGTATGTAAGTATCTTTTTTCTATCCCTATCTTGAATTTTATTATTAAAAGGGAGATGCTAGGGAGCATGAGAAATCTCCAATGGAAAAGGCACAAGGAGATTTACAACCATTGGATGGAGAGTTTGGTATAGACCACATATATACTTCATTCATATTTTGTTTGTTAATTAAGCCACTTCAACCCCATACTCCAAACATGCATACCTTCCTATGCAAATTTTTTTATTAAAAATGTTAATTCATTTTTTTTATGAAATGATCTTAAATTTCGGGGGAAGTAGTATTTGGATGTTGGAATAAATCATTTTTGTTAGGTTATAGTTATTTGGCTTAATTATAATTTTGGTCCTTCTATTTTGACAATTAAAATTTTTTGGTCGTCATTCTTTAAAAGTGAACAATTTAGTCCCTCTATATTCATAAAATATACAATTTTGGTACTTCTAAAATTTATTAGGTCTATTTCAAGATGTAAAATTCTTTGATTTATAATTTCACCTTTAAGATTGAAGAGCTATGTCTTGTGAACCTCCCCACAAAATTTTAACTCGATCTAACGGTGAATGAATCTAGATCTCTAGTTAAATGAAAACTTTTAATTTTAGTATTTTGGGATGAGTATCACTATTAGATCAAACTGAAATTTTGTGGGGAGATTCATAAGACGTAATTCTTCAAACTGAATGCTAGGATTATGAATCAGAGAACTTTACACTTTGAAATAGACCTAAGAAATTTTAGAATGACCAAAATTACACATTTTATGAATATAGAGGGACTAAATTGTTCATTTTTAAAGAAAGGGTGACCAAAATGTTTGAATTGTTAGAATAGGATGACCAAAATTACAATTAAGCCTAGTTATATACAAGTTGGTAAAGATCTCTCATAACATTTTTTTGAAATGAGATCTCCCATAAAGTTGAGGTTAGAAATTTAAAATCCTATTTTCAATTTTTTTTAACTAAAAAGTTTAACTTTATTTATCTAATAACAAACCAAAACGTTGATGGTCATAAATATACACAAATTATCTACAATTTTTTTTTAATTAAACGTTTAAAACCGTCTGAGCTTAGATTCTACCCCTAGTGCCAACTATGGCAATTGTAAATAATTTATTCATTTAGCATCACCCAAGGTTTAAGTAGTACCTAAGTTAGATGAATTTATTTGTATTGCTGTGCAAAATTGTAATTTCAAAAAAAATCGTGTAATTAACATTACTTTAGGTACTCGGCATTAGTCTCTAAAAATAAAAATGTATTTGGAATTATTAGCAAGTGAGTATTTTTATTTGCACACCACTATCAATTACTCATGTATATAGCAGCACAATTTTTTTAAAAAAAAAAATTAAAATTAAATAATCTTACATAAATTTTCCTACTTAATATTTTTTAATTTTTTTTAGGCTTACATAAGTATAAATTTTTTTAGCATAGCCCAGACATTAATTTAATAAAAATTAAATTATATTAATTGTACTAATATGATACAACATAGAACCAAAACCATAAAAAAAATAGAGTGAGACAAGATATATATCTTGCTTCAAGTGGTGTAGAATAGTTTGACATAGGATCCTCATGTCATTCGCTTCCATCAGCAACTGCGCAATGGTGTGTTTATTTTTCTTTGTAGATTTTGAAATCTCTAGGAAAGTTCAACTTTAACTAGTGCACGACTTGATGTAATTAACATAGGGCGTAGACGCAACCAAGACTTATCAACAGATGACAAAATGATGATTATATTTGTAGATATCATCGAAGCACAAAGACTGGCCATGTTTAGACATCTCTATCTCCATTGAAATTGGAAATGGCGAAGGTTGGTTTGAGCTGTCCCATGACATGTGAACCCATTAATAGGAGGAGGAAGTTTATTTACACACTATAAAATAATATGTAAGATTTTAGTTGTTAAGGTGAACTAAATTAAAAATAAGTTTATTATTATAGGGTGCTAGAATTTGACATAAAAAAATTAATAGCGCTAAATTAAAGTGTTTCTCAAGCAGGTGCTTGCCGCATTGTGAGAAATTATCAAAATACTCTTAGTTCCTATATAATTATTCTGTTTATATATGTGGTTATTATGTGTAAACTTTGTCATTATTCTATTCATATATATATATATATATATATATATATATATATATATATATTCTATTCTGTTTATATATATATATATATATACAAAGAATTTAGTAGATATGATGAAATTCAAATAATGACGTATGTAGAGTATGTAAGGTAACTAGTTTATTTATCATTCTAATCCCTTTTGGGTTCACTACATCACTCTTATATTGCATTCAAATGTAAGAAAATGTTTGAATTTGGAAGTATTGAAATTCATGGAAAGTATAGATAGGCCATGCAATAGTTTAATAGAAATTGTATTACTTTTATCACCCTTGATGTAAAAAACGCAAAATAATGACTTTATAAATTTATAAACATTTTGAGAATGAGAACGTGAAGTCTTTTCAATTTCAACTAAGAGTTTACAAGCAGATATTTTTCTTGAGAAATTCATTTGCCTTCTCCTTGGCTAGACCTCTCCACTGCATGATTGCTTCCTTCTTGTACTGCTAATTCTCTGGACCTATCCTTGCTTCAAGTAGTGGTGATACATGATACACTGGCTTACATTTGACAGCGGGTAACCAAAACACGTCCTTCATAATACTTCATCATATTTTTTTTTTACCCAACATAGACTCACTTATTCCTTTGGGAAACATCACATTCATATAAATTAAACGGTATGTGATCGAGTGGTACTAAAGTTGTTCTCAAGAGTTGTGAGTCATATGTTCAAACTTAAAGTCATAGCCGAAATACCTAAAAAAAACATTACAGTCATGTAGAAAGATATTCATAGTAATAGAGAGAGAAATGATCTAAAGGATGAGAAAAGGATGGGAGATATTTATTATTTTGATTTTTTTTTAATTTTTCCAATGAAAGGAAATTTGGCCCTTTGGGTTGTGAATTGGGCTAAGATAGAAAATGCATCAAATATACAAATTAGACTACGAATTTTGGGCTGTACACTAATTGGGCTCCAGAACAAAGCTCTTTTTTTTTTCTCAAAAATAAATTAAACTAAACAAATAAAAACATAAATTTTGTAGGAACTATTTTTCAATAACCAATAGTAGTGAAAATTAAACATCACTACAAAAAAAAAGGGGATTTTTTCACGGACAAAATCCGTGAGAAAACACTCAAAAATCTATGAAAAACACATTTCTCACGGATTTTGGGTCGTGAGAAATACCCATGTGAGAAACCAAATTTTTTATGAAATTCCATTCTGTGAGAAAATTTTTCATGAAATTTCTTATGGAATTTCTCACTGACTTACTTTTCAAATTTCGCAATTTTTTTTTCTGCTGATTTCTTGTATCAATACTAAAGAAATTATAAAAAGGAAAAACAAAAATTCAAAGAAAGTTAACAAAAATTATACATTATTGCATTTAAATAAACTTTACAAAGTTTGATCTTATACTTTACACATTTTACAATCCAAAAGAAACTAATTCAAGCAGTTATTACTATTAAAAAACTAACTCTAAATTAATAAAATTCATCAACTCTAGAGTTAGAACAAAACAGAAAAATCCCAACAAAATAAACTAATGTAGAGGCAATTTTTCAGCTATTCTGCACTATAATTGATTTTTCCTAAGATTTGGTACAGAAATGACAGAATTGCCTTCAGCACAGGTTGCAATAATGTAAGGGGCACAACTGCTGGAAATGAACACCTATGATCGTCAAACATCTATCNTAAGGGGCACAAGTGCTGGAAATGAACACCTATGATCGTCAAACATCTATCATACAAAGGAGTAATTAATTTAACATAAACATCAAGTGGGTAGTTAAATTAGGTAACCCCTAAACCTTAAACACCTAAGCCCAAACCCAAACCCTAAATCACTAAACCCCTAAATGCCTAACCATAAATCCTAAACAAAAAATTGGCCAAAGTCTTCCTTAAAACTTGAATAATATAGGAATTATAAATTTCACATAATTACCTAAAACAATCAAAATTACTAATTAAATCAATATAGTAAAGTTACCGAAGATAGTCAAAATTCTAATAAATTTTACAACATCCAAACAAATCCAAAAAATAGCACAATCATTCTAGACAATTCATACAACGAAAGCCCTAACAAAATTTAAAGCAGTAACAGTAAAGTTACCTAAAACAATCAAAAAATTTTAATAAATTCTACAACATTCAAAAAAATTCTAACTCAGACAGATTAAGAGCTCAAAGCTTTCATAAAACCATAAATTCAATTTTCAAAGTAAAAATCATATACAATATCTCAACAGAGTCACAGACAGCATTCTTTTGAGTTTGAAAGCTAAGTCGAAGGAGGTCAAATAACTCTTCCATCTTTTTACAGTTAGGTTTTTCATATTAATGCAGTACCACTCCCAAAAATCACTTGTTTAGTTAAACATGAAACCCAATAGTTCTGTTGGAACAATTAATGTATCTTTGGCTAATGTATCCAAACTGAAAGGTACTTGACTGAATAGGTCTAAAGCTACAGAAGATAAGAATTTAGGTACGTTGCTGCATTTTGCATGAGTCCTTTTAGAGAAGTGTTTTTTCATATATTATAAGAAATTGCCTCCTGTACAAAAACCAACAATCGAAATCATAGTTATCAGCTTTGCTTCACCCCTATGAATTGTGTTTTGGTACATCATTCCAGATCGTGGTGTAGGTACAAAATCTTTGGTTCACATATAAATATGCCTATATAACCTACATACAAACCCCAAGGGTTTAACTTGGTCGTAAGAATGCAATATGTTCATCCAAGCTAGTCAATGTTTAAATCTTGGGGCTAGCACCCAGAGAAATTTTTCCCTTAAATGTACTAAGAAGATGTGGGGAATGCATTCTTAAAATTACTCCGAGATGGACTTAGTCGCGGTGTGCGAAAGCTAGTATGATGATATCTTTAATGTTAAAACCAAAAAAAGAAACTTACGTACCACATTCCTCTTTTTGTGTATTGCGCACTAGAGATACCTGCAAACAAGGTAACTATGATATGAACTTTAAAATTACTAGGCATATGATTCAGGGTATTCTTATTGTTGGCAGTTCTGTTAGAAAAATGGCGAAATGATGAACAATTAACATTAACAAATGTGTAACCAATAAGTAACTATATATTCACAAATAAAAATAGTAATTGTGGAAGAAAAAATATACCAATAATTTTAACATGAAAAACCATCTAATGTTGAGGGAAAAATCATGGGATTAACTCTGAAAAATATTTTCACTATTTGTGATAAAATTGGTAGTGTTTACACTCAATCCTAAAATCTAACAATTTTACCACTCAAGTATGGTGTGATACCCACAACTCTCTATGGTTGTGATATCTTATAGCATTCTTTCTTCTTTGAGCTGCTCTTCTGTTGTTCCCAAGCCTACAAAATAGAAAATAAAATACAAATAATAACAATAGGTTTGAGAAAATTAGAGATGTGGCACCAGGATGAGGCATGGGTATCTCGCTTTCTTTAAGACAATTGACACCTCTCATAAATGATTTTTTGTATATCCACCAGGTGTAGCGAGTTCTAGACATGTTGCCTCCAGGATACAACAACCTGGTAGCCACACCGTTTATCCTCCAATATTCTGCACAAATAGGAGGAAATGACTCTCTCCAACACCCTTCTCTACCTAAGTGTTTACTCACACAATATAAGCTAATAATATGCACACACTACAATTAGGTTGCACTTACAAATGTATCTCATACTCATTCCAATTGTAGAAGCACACACACACATATATAGTGTAGTGTACTACCTTCTCAAATTCTAGTTGTTAGCCACAATTAAATAAATATTATAAGCTTTTAAAACAAAGAATCAAAGCACAAATAAAACAGCCAATTAAAAGCCAAAACCATTCAACCAAATAAAGTACTTCAAAGCATTTTATAATGTAGTTACATTGCCAAAACTAAATAGCTTTAAGGCTAAAACAAAAGCTTTTAAACACAATAAAAATAGAGAGAAGAGAAGTTGTAACATATATAACCATTGGGGCATTAATCATATAATATAATATATTTATTTTTAATAAAATACCAACAATCCCCCATTTATTTTATAAAAATAAACATAAACACAAACACGTAGACACTTGGGTAGAGACAGACTATTATCCATAATAGAGGTAGCATTGCCTTGAACCTCTACTTAGTAAAAATATACATACTTGTTCCAGAGCCAGTAGTGGTCTATTGCCTTGAACTATGACTGCTTAAGGGAGACAAGATATATATCTTACAAATAATAATCCAAGTGCAATATAGAGCCTAAGCCCGCACATTAAACCAGCATTTGTGCGTTATCTTGGTTTCATGAGTACTATTCGAGAATTAAGCCCTTATTCTCATAGAAGCGGCCTCACTTCATAATACTCATATAGGTGAATCTGTTAAGGGTGCTCTTGACACTTTGTGACACCTCACTCTTAAGAGCTACACAATTCATTAAGAGTTTTAGAAAATTCATCCTCCATCATTTAGCAAGATAGATACACCTACACCTTAGGGATGGTTTATGAGAAGAATATTCTGTTTAAATATATGGCGTATCCCACACTCATGACTTACTCTATGATTCATTTTTCCCTTTGAACCTAGTTCTTAGGATCTCTAATCACTAGGTAGGGTATCCTCATAAGTAGTATGATTTTCTTTGGGCTTCAACCCCATCCCTCTTGATGTATTCCAAACCTTTTCTCTATTTAGAGATTTTGTTAACGGATCCGCAAGATTATTCTCTGATCTTACATAACTCACATGTATGGTACCATTATTTATGTAAGATCTCACAATATTATGTTTCCTCCTTATAGGTTTGGATTTACCATTATAGTAACGATTTTGTACTCTACCAATAGCAGCAATACTATCACAATGTATCAATATAGGTGATATTGATTCTTCCCAAACAGGAATTTCATATAATAAATCTCTCAACCAGCTAGCCTCACCACTAGCTACTGCTAGAGCAATAAGCTCAGCTTCCATGGTTGAGTTTGCAATTATTTGTTGTTTCTTAGATTTCCAACAAATTGCACAACCACCCAAAGTAAATATATAACCAAAAGTACAAAGAGAGTCATATGATATATTGCAATCAGCATCAGCATAAGCTTCAATCACAGCTGGATATCTTTTATAAAATAAACCATAATTTTTAGTACCACATAGAGATCTCATAACATGGTCAATTTCATGTCAATGTTCTATACTTGGTTTACTAGTAAATCTACCAAATAGTCCAACTGCAAATGCAATATTAGGCCTTGTACAATCAGTTAAAGAACGAAGACTCCCAATAATGCTAGCATATTCCTCTTGTCTAACAATAAACCTATCCTCCGATGTAGGATATAAACTAACATTAGCAGATAAAGGAATTAGGACATAGCATTATTATAACCAAATTTGTTCAAAACTTTCTCTACATAATAAGATTGATCAAGAAAAATTCCATCATGCATTCTAGTGATTCTCTTGCCAAGAATAACATTTGCTTCACCAAGATCTTTCATGCTAAAATTATTATGAAGCAAATTTTTAGTACCTTCTATAATAGATAAGCTTGTACCAAAAATTAACAAATCATCCACATACAAGCTTATAATAACATGAGAATTATCAACACATTTGAAATACAAACATTTATCACATTCACTAGATTTAAAACTATTTTCAAGCATACACAAATCAAATTTCTCATGACATTGCTTAGGAGCTTGTTTAAGTCCATACAAAGACTTAACTAATCTGCATACCTTATTCTCTTGGCCTTCCACAACAAAACGTTCAGGTTGTTGCATATATATTTCTTCATCTAAATCTCCATTCAAAAAAGCTGTCTTTACACCCATTTGATGAATATACATTTTATGAATAGCAGCAATAGCAATCAACAATCTTATGGATGTAATCCTAGCAACAGGAGAAAAAGTATCAAAGAAATCTATTTTTATTTTTTGAGTAAAACCCTTAGCCACCAACCTGGCTTTGTATTTTTCTATAGTACCATCAGGTTTCAACTTTTTTCTTAAAACCCATTTACAACCAATAGCTACACAACCAGGAGGCAAATCAACTAATTTCCATGTTCTATTAGACACAAGAGATTCCATTTCATCATTTATCGCTTCTTTCCAGAAAATAGAATCATGTGATGCTAATGCTTCTTGCAAAGAACTTGGAGTATCCTCCATATTATAAATTATATAATCAGGACCAAAATATTTTTCCACTCTAGCTCTTTTACTCCTTCTAGGCTCTATTTCAAAATTTCTTTTAACTTGTAAAGAAGTAGAAGGCGTAGAAGAGTGAAGTTCATTTTCATTTAAAAATCTTGTACCCCCACTATTTTTAAAATTAAAAGGTAATTTATTTTCATGAAAAATAGCATCACTTGATTCTATAATCACATTTGTTCAAGATCAAAAAGTCTATATGTTGTACTATTCAAAGTATAACCAACAAAAGCACAAGAAGAAGCTTGACCACCCAATTTAGATCTTTTTGGATCTATAATCCTCACATAGGCTAAACAGCCCCAAACTTTAAAATAACTCAAATTAGGCTTATGCCTTTTCCACAACTCAAAAGGAGTTTTAAAAAACTATTTGTGAGGAACACAGTTAAGAACATAACAAGTAGTCAAAATAGCTTCACCCCAAAAACTATATGGAGCACCTGAATGTAAAAACATAGAATTTGTAAGATTAATAAGAGTTATATTTTTACGTTCAACAACTCTATTAGAGGCAGGTGAATAAGGAGGAGTATCTTCATGAATAATTCCTAAACTTTGAATAAAATTATTCAATTCATTTGATTCATACTCTCTTCCTCTATCACTTCGAAAACGCTTAATTTTCTTTCCAAATTGATTTTCAACTTCATTTAGAAAAATCTTTAATTTCTCAAAGGCTTCACTTTTATGTGCCATCAAATATACATAAGTATATTTTGAAAAGTCTTCTATAAAAGTGATAAAATACCTTTTTCCTCCACGAGTCAAAACACCATCAAATTCACAAATATCAGTCTGAATCAAATCCAAAAATTCAAAATCTCTCGTAACACTCTTGTGAGATCCTCTTGTGATTTTTGACATACTACAAAAATCACATTTTTCAAAATCTTTGCTTAGTTTAGGAGTTAATCCTAAGTTACTCATCCTTTGCACATATTTGCTATTTATATGACATAAACGTTCATGCCAAAAATTAAAAGAAGAAAGCATATAAACAGAACTTGAAGATATATTATTCATGTCAACATTCAATTTGAACATACCATCACTAGCATACCCTTTGCCCACAAACATTTCATTCTTAGTAATTACATATTGATCAGATTCAATAGTTTGTTTGAAGCCAACCTTATTAAGGAGATATGAAGACATAAGATTCTTCTTCATTTGGGGGATATAGAGCACATTCTTGAGAGTGAGAACACGCCCAGAAGTAAAGCTCAATTCCACATTCACCCAAAATTTTAGTAGTATGGGCATCACCAAGCATTATTTCCTTGGGATTCTCATAAGGTTTGTACACCTTGAACAATCCTTTTCAAAACAAACGTGCCTAGTAGCACCAGAATCAGCCCACCAACCCTTAGACCCTTCAAGCATGTTAACTTCAGTAATCATAGCCATAAGTGGCTCTTCAGTAACGTTGGCTTGAGGATTAGGCCCACGTTTCCAGTATCTACAACTTTTTGCAAAATGTCCATGCTTGCCACAAACAAAACATGAAGAAGGTCTAAAGGGTGATTCATTTCTCNCAGCCCACCAACCCTTAGACCCTTCAAGCATGTTAACTTTAGTAATCATAGCCATAAGTGGCTCTTCAGTAACGTTGGCTTGAGGATTAGGCCCACGTTTCCAGTATCTACAACTTTTTGCAAAATGTCCATGCTTGCCACAAACATAACATGAAGAAGGTCTAAAGGGTGATTCATTTCTCTTTTGGGTGAAGTTACCTTTATTATTATATGGGCTTTTCTTGTATGATTTTTTCATCCCTTTTTTATATGGCTTCAAAATAACATATTGAATTTGACCTTTAGGCAAAGAGTTACTAGTTCCAAGAGCATGTACCTTGGTGGTAGTTGTGGAACTCCCATTGCCATTTTGAATCATAAGCATGTCTTGGCTTCTAGCTTCTTCCTCCACTCTAATGCGAGTGATCAAACTCTCCAAGCTTGTTTCCTTTTGCTTGTTGAGATGACCAATACCTCCATTAGGTTTAATTGTAGGATCCATGGGAAATAAGTCTAGATTTAAATTTGTCTTAAAATTGTTGTTCCCAAGCCTATAAAATAGAAAATAAAATACAAGTAATAACAATAGGTTAGAGAAAATTAGAGATGTGGCACCAGGATGAGGCACGGGTATCTCGCTTTCTTTAAGACAATTCATGCCTCTCGCATGTAATTTTTTGTATATCCACCAGGTGCAGCGAGTTCTAGACGCGTTGCCTCCAGGATACAACAACCCGGTAGCCACACCGTTTATTCTCAATATTCTGCACAAATAGGAAGAAAGGACTCTCTCCAACACCCTTCTCTATCCAAGTGTTTACTCACACAATATAAGCTAAAAATATGCACACATTACAATTAGGTTGCACTTACAAATGTATCTCATACTCATTACAATTGTAGAAGCACACACACATATATATAGTGTAGTGTACTACCTTTTCAAATTCTAGTTGTTAGCCACAATTAAATAAATATTATAAGCTTTTAAAACAAAGAATCAAAGCACAAATAAAACAGCCAATTAAAAGCCAAAACCATTCAACCAAATAAAGTACTTCAAAGCATTTTATAATGCAGTTACATTGCCAAAATGGAATAGTTTTAAGGCTAATAACAAAAGCTTTTAAACACAATAAAAATAGAGAGAAAAGAAGTTGTAACATATATAACCATTGGAGCATTAATCATATAATATAATATATTTATTTTTAATAAAATACCAACATCTTCTTCTCTTGCTCTCTGCACCTTTTGATGCAAAAATCTTCCCCATTTATAGGAGAAGAGTGCTAGCTGCTATTGCTGAATTTCACCAAGTGAAATCATAGCCATCATCCTCCATTTTTTACTCCTGAAATCAATGGCTTACTTCACAACTTATGCGTAGCTTCTTTGTCCTATGCATTTATGCACTCAACCACTCCATTTTCTTTAGCAACACCGCTTCTCATTAATGCCATTCAACCAGCCACCAACAAGCCTATTTCTAGACTTTATAGGCTCAGGCGTGCATGTCTTTCATGCACCCAACATTTTTTTTTTTTTTTAATTTACATGAAGCTCACATGCATGGTGCTTTAATCGCACCATTGTGCTAGACCCACAATTCTCCCCCTTCAGCCCATGAAGAGGAGAATATTATTGATATTCTTCAGTTGTGGTCCATGCTGGCAAGTCCAACACACAGATCAAACTTTTCACTTGTTACTAGTTTCCTCATCATGTCAGTAGGATTTTTATCAGTGTGAATCTTTTATACTTTGATCAAATTTTCTTCTAATGCTGATTGTATCCATTATATGGTATCTCACATCAATATGCTTAGTGCGAGAATGATAAATAGCATTCTTGCTAAAATCCAAAGCACTTTGACTATCATAAAGCATTACGGACCTTTCCTGCTTCATTCCCAATTGTTGGAGAAATCTTTGCAACCAAAACAATATATTCTGCTTTAGTCATAGCAATATATTATGCTTCAGTTATGGATAAGGCAACACACTTCTACAGTTTGGATTGTCATGACAAAGCTCCCCCTGCAAAAGTAAATAAGAATTATGAATAGATTTTCTACCAACTAGATCCTGACGGTTGCCGAACCGTACAAAATTAAACTACTAATTGCAACTAAATTGTAGTATAGGATGCAACCAGTGTCGTCTCCCAAGGATTCACCAGAACAACTAATCTTTAAGAACTTAAGCAAGAACAGAATAAGGGGGGGTTTTGTGTTGAATGCAATATACTAAGAATTAAGAAAGCAGTAAATTGAATTTATCAAATAAGAGAAAACGCAATCAACTCAAGCAGGCAACCAAACTCTAATCCATCCTTGTTCACTAAAGATAAACTAGATCTGATTTAATTCTTGGTTAAGTGTTACCTGGAACCCCTAACAATAACACTTAGAATTCCTACTGATTTACCAATCAGGATTCAATTAATCATGGAATTAAGACTCTAGGCAACCGCTCTATATCACTAAATCCAGATTAATTTAATAACCGAATTATCCAAGTTAACCATATATTAAAGACCTTTAAAGTATGATTATCAATCTGATTACTGTTATGAATCTAATCAACCGATTTAAATTCATACAACTCATGGAATCAAAGTACCATTCAATCACATGAAGAAGGGGAGAAGCAGTAATTCAAATTAAATTAAATCAAACCCGGTTGAAGCACAGGAACTCTGGATTGTCAAGTTTGGCTCCTCTTGAATTGATTACAAACGAACTTAGCCTTCCATGGAAGACTTGAACACAAAGCAAAGGGGAAAAACGAACTAAGCAAAGGAGGCAGCAGCAGCTCAAGGAATTTCGTATCTCCTCTGATTGTGTATATTTGCCTCAACAACTTGAGAATATATACTAGCTGGCTGCCTCCTCTAGGTTTCCTAATGGTTTCCTAATTACAAAATAAACCTAGTTTCCTAAATTATTAATGGTAAAAACATGATCAAGCCCTAGTGTCATGTGTGCTGGCCCAAAAACAGATGTTGGCCCAAATAAACATGCTCTGGTCCAATAGGCAGCCCTAAGGAAAGGAATCAGTCAATGCTGGGCGGAGTGCTGGGCGGAGCAGAAAATCTGGACTGCTTGCACGCGAATTTCAGTTGTCCAGACGCGAGAATCAGCTTCTGGGCTCTTCATATGAAATGTGGAATTTTCTGTCAGCTTTCCAACGAAACTAGAATCACATCAATAGGACATCTATAGCAAAAGATATGGTGAAAAACGTAAGCAGTGCCAGAATTTAACAGTTAAGCAATTAAAATCTACAAGCACCAACAAGTCCAAATCTACAAAACATGTCTAAAAGCCATAAAAATCACTAGAAACACACACTAAAAGACTAAGTATAAGAGAAACAAATAGTATAAAATAATGTGTTATCAGATCCCGTGCCATATATTAATCTATATACCTCGCCAAAATTGGTTGGGCTTCTCCGAAGCACAAACACCTTTTAGAGCTACCTTTCAAATATCTCAAGATCTATTTCACAGCTTCCCAATCATTTCTACTAGGATTTGAATGAAACTTGTTAAAGACTCCTACCATGAGCAATATTTGGCCGAGTTCAAACCATGGCATACATTAAACTACCGACTGTAGAGGAGTAAGGAATAGCTGCCATGTCTTCCTTTTCTTCTTTGACTAGTGGGGCAATTCTTTCTACTGAGTTTGAAGTGGTTGGCCAAAGGATTGCTAATTGGTTTAGCACTTTTCATATTGAATCTTTCGAAAACCCATTCCACATACTTTTCTTGTGATAACCATAGCTTCTTAGCTTTTCTATCTCGCAAAATCTGCATAACCAGAATTTGCCTTGCGGGGACTAGATCTTTTAGGTCAAAGGATTTTGATAACTCCTTTTCCAAGTCACCAATTGTAAACACCGTATTTTATCCCGGGCTGTTGATAAACACACTTTTTATACAGTAGTTAACCCTTATTTTTAGTCTCTTAAACCTATTTTGGGCTGAATTGATTGGGCTTGGGCCGCATTTCATAATTTGGGATCCAATTGCGCTTAATTGTGTTTTTCAGCATTATTGGGAATTTTACACTATCTCTGTATTTCGGGCATAACTTGAGTTCTAGACATTTGATAATCTTGAATTTTACCTTGTAGGAAAGCTGAGAGAATTCTCTAACACTTTGATTCAGAGTTCCAAAGCTAATTAGGACGTCCAGAAGGTCATACTTAGCTTGGAAGTCAGAGCAGAGATGCTATCATTGGATTCTGACCCATATCAAGAGATTGGACCATAACTTGGGATTTGGATGTCATTTGGATCTGAAAATGGTACCATTGGATAGCTAAGACATAAATTTGCAACTCTTGTGAAGACTACTTCTCCAAAATGTGGCTTTTTGATTGTACTATTTTCCCTTGAAGTCAACTGATGAGTCCAGAGAGCTGTTAAGAGTAAAATGGGTCTAACTTTCTCATCCTAGGCCTAATTAAGCCCAAACTGGGGTCCAATTAAAGTTAAGAGCCAGAGGATTAATTCTAACCTAGGGGTAATCTAGGTGTGCAATTATTTTAGAGGGTTACAAGTAGGGTAAAGAGGCAGACGCATTTGACATTCCATTATGTGCAGTTTTCCTTTTCCTCTTTTCTCTTTAGAGTTTTTCTTTACCTTTTTTGTAATGAATCATTCCCTCATGTTCATGGAGGGCTAGTTATTTAAATCAATCTAGGTTTTGGCTGTTCTGATTATTAATTCTGAGATTCAACTTTAATTGTTCTTGCATTCAATTGTTAATCAAGCTTCTTTCATTCCTTTTGCTCAATTCTAATTGGATTGCTTAATTCGGATTAGAAGGTTCATGTGCTAATGGGTTAATTTCATATGTTAAAAGAGGATTCTAAAGATTAAACAATGTTTCTAAGCTTTTCGACGGATTGTTTAAGCTTGGTTGGGTTTTGGACTTTAGGTTAATCTGGATTAGTGGATCCTTAATTTGATTATGCCTAATTAACCGAATTCTGGATGCTTATCTAGTAGAGGACTCATAGATCACTTAGAGGCTTCTTGAATGTGTTCTAAGGCCAAGAATTAGGTTAATGACTGAATGAATCTTTTGTAATCAAGGACAGATTAAAATCCGGATTAGCTATAGCGCTGGATTGGTTGCTTTCTTAATTCAATTTACCACTTTTAATTATTTTCTGTTGATTAATTCAGCAAAATCAAAACCCCTGTTAGTTAAACTCCCTAATTTGATTCCCTAATTAGAGTGGTCTTATGGTTCGACTCGATGTTACCTTATGCTGCAAGTAGCTTTGGTAAACCAGATATAAATTGATTAATTTGATTAGCCTCAGTAGCTCATCAAATTTTGGTGTCGTTGCCAGGGATTATTCTAGTTTGGATCATTCTTATTATGAGTGTAATTGACTTTTAACCTCTTCATAAACCCCTCCATTAATCCCCTTATTAACCCCTGTTTGTTGCTCTGTGTTAGAAGTTTTTTGTAAAAAGAGGCTATTTCAAGACATTTTTCAAAAAATTTAGTACGGACTTTTTTTCTTTGATTGACCTGAAAATTGGTTAGTTGAAGGAAAAGTGCCTAACAATCAAAATTCATGTGTCGTTATGAACTTTTCACTTTTTAGCCAAATTCCACTGTTTTGACCACTTTTTCATATTTTGCAGATTTTTTATTTGATTTTTGGGTTGCATTTTGTCATAGCTTTCATTTTGTGGTGGTCTCACTTTTTAAAAAAATATTTAGATACCTCAACTAGTCTTACTTTGTTGTGTTTTTGCCTCTGTTTAGTGCATTTTGTGTGTTTTTGTTTTAGTCCATTTTTGTCACTTTTTGTGTGCCCTTGTGTGTCGTTGTGTGTTTTTGTGTATTTTGACATTCTGTTAGCTTTTATCAATGGTGCATGACTAGGTCCTCTTGTAGTGAATTGTGTAAATTAGATTATGAAGTTGATAAAACATTCCATAGCCTCCCGATGAAGTCTAGGAGAAGATTAGTTGATAGTCTTGTTGTTAATATGGCAGACAATAACATGCGTCCTAGAACTCTTAAAGAATTGGCTGCCCCTGATGATAATTACCAGCCTTTGTGTATTCAATACCCTCATCTTACTGCTAACTTTGAGTTAAAATTTGGATTAATACACTTGCTTCCCAAGTTTCATAGACTTGCAGGTGAGGATCCTTACAAGCACTTAAAAGAGTTTCATATAGTATGTTCTACCATGAAACTGCAAGGAATCCTGAAGGAGCATATGAAGCTAAGGGCCTTCCTTTTCTCATTAGATGGAGCAGCAAAAGACTGGCTATACTACTTTCAGCCAACCATCATCACCTGTTGGAATGAAATGAAGAGGCTCTTCCTTGAAATTTTTTTCCCTGCTTCGAGAGCTGCTGCCATAAGGAAAGACATGTGTGTCATAAGGCAAAACAATGGAGAGACACTATATGAATACTGGGAGAGATTCAAGAAACTCTGTGGAAGTTGCCCTCATCACCAAATCAGTGATCAGTTGCTCATCCAGTACTTCTATGAAAGACTTCTTCCTATGGATCAGAGCATGGTGGATGCTGCTTCTGGAGGTGCCTTGGTAGATAAAACTCTTGCAACTGTAAGGGAATTAATAGCCAACATGGCAGCCAATGCACAACAATTTGGCACACGAATGGTTACCCTAACCAAGGGAGTGAATGAGGTGCAGATGGTAGACCAACAAAGAATGGAGAATCGTTTAGAGGAACTGACCCCCTTTGTTAGATAGTTGACCATGGCGCAAGTTCCAACTCCTGCCCAATTATGTGGCATTTGTTCCATAGCCAGTCATCCAACGGATCAGTGCCCTACTCTTCAAGATAACAATGAAGTAGTGTCTAACGTCTTTCCTAGCAGACCTTACCAGCAACAGACCAGATAGACCCCCATTCTCCTACATACAATCCCGGTTGGAGAGATCACCCTAATATAAGGTATGGTGGAAATTTTGGCCAGACCTTCTAGCAGCAACAAACCTACTAGCCGCAGTAGCCTAGATACCCCAAGCAACCAATAATTTCAACCAAACAGGCAACCATTCCAATCAAGTTCATCAAGGGCAAAACCCAAGTCTTCATTTGAGGACTTGGTGAAGCATATGGCCACTAATGACATACAATTCCAACAAAAGACTGAGACTAGCATTCAGAGCTTGGAGACACAAATAAGCCAACTTGCAACTACCATCAGTGAGTTGAAGTCTCAAGGTTCTGGCAAATTGTCCTCCCAAACAGTCACCAATCCAAGAGGAAATGTGAGTGTCATTACCCTGCGCAGTGGCAAGGAAGTGAGTGTTCTAGAACCTAGTCAACCCTCTACAGTCCAAAATTCTGTCCAAGAAGAAGATTCAGACCTTACAGCCCAGAAATCTCTCCCAAAACCACAACATTCCTCCCTTCAGAACCAGGCAGAGAACTTTACCTCCAGCATTCTTCTTCCCTTTCCTAATTGAGTTACACAATCTAAGAAGATTGCTGAGCATGAGTTGGACAAAGAGATCATGGACACTTTCAGGAAGGTGGAAATCAATATACCCCTCCTAGAAGCAATCAAGCAGATCCCCAAGTATGTCAAGTTCTTGAAAGATTTGTGTATCCATAAGAGGAGGCTGAAGGGTAATGAGAAAGTAAGCATGGGAAGAAACGTGTTAGCCATGATTCAACCTAACCTGCCATCTAAATGCATGGATCCTGGGACATTAACCATTCCCTGTACCATTGGAGATAGGTAGTTCATAAATGCCATGCTAGATCTGGGTGCTTCAATCAATGTGATGCCCAAGTCCATTTATTTATTCTTGCAGATTGAAGAATTGAAGTCTACTGGAGTGGTCATTCAGCTTACCAATAGAAGTACAACATATCCTACAGGACTTCTCGAGGATGTCTTGGTTAGGGTAAATGATTTAATTTTTTTAGCAGATTTTTATGTGTTAAATATGGAAGATAAGTTTACATCTGGACATGCTCTATTGATTTTAGGTAGACCTTTCCTAAAAACTGCTAAGACCATAACTGATATGCATGCTGGTACCATTTCCATGGAGTTTGGTGGTACTATGATTCGTTTCGACCTATTTGATGCCATGAAACATCCTTTAGAAGAATATTCAGTTTTCCTAATAAATGTAATAGACTTGCTAGTTGATGATATGCATTCTGATTTGGTAGCCGAATTTTCTAATATAGTAGGACTTCTAAATACTTTAGAGTGTTCTGGATGTGATAATTACAATGGAATTTGTGCTGCCTATTCTGAAATTGCTAAATACATAGGAAATACTGCATCTTCCTTTTCTGATTTGTTGGGATATGATAAGATTATTTTGGAGCATAGTGCAGAGATTGCAGTTGTTACGGAGATTCAAATAGTGGATTTGGTTTCTCCAACCAAATTAGTTCCTTCTGTGCAGAAGCCACCTACATTAGAACTGAAACCATTATCAGACAACCTCAAGAATGCCTTTCTAGTAGAAGAAGAGAAGTTGCTAGTGATTATAGCCAAAAATCTGCAACCTGAGCAAGAAGAGAAGTTGTTGCAAATTTTGAAGCAGCGTAAGAAAGCAATTGGTTGGACCCTTGCAAACATGCTTGGTATTAGCCCCTTCACATGTATGCATCAAATTCTATTTGAGGAAGAAACAAAACCAGTGATGCAATCCCAAAGGTGACTTAACCCGTTGATTCTTGATGTGGTAAAGAAAGAAGTTAGTAAGTTGTTATCAGCTAACATTATTTACCCCATTTCAAACAACAAGTGGGTGAGTCCAGTGCAAGTGATCCCCAAAAAGACTGGCATAACAGTAGTAGCCAATGAGCAGAATGAGTTGATTCCCACCAGAGTACATAACAGTTGGAAAGTCTGTATTGATTACAAAAGACTCAACCAAATAGTGAGGAAGGATCACTTCCCTCTGCCTTTCATTGATCAAATGTTAGAGAGCTTGTTAAGGAAGTCACATTACTACTTCCTAGATGGCTTCTCAGACTACTTCCAGATTCATATAGCCCCGGAGGATCAGGAGAAGACTACCTTTACCTGTCCATTCGGCACATTTTCATATAAGAAGATGCCCTTCGGCCTTTGTAGTGCCCCAGGAACATTCCAGTGATGTCTGGTAAGTAATTTTTCTAATCTTTTAGAACACTGCATGGAAGTATTTATGGATGACTTTACTATTTATGGTTCCTCCTTTGATGCATGTTTAGATAGCCTTTTTAGAGTACTTGATAGATGCATTGAGACTAACCTTATTCTTAATTTTGAGAAATGTCATTTCATGGTAGAACAAGACATAGTTTTAGGGCATGTAGTTTCTAGCAAAGGAATTGAAGTAGATAAGTCTAAAATTGATGTTATTATCTCTTTACCCTACCCCACATGTGTGCGGAAAGTACGCTCTTTTCTTGGTCATGCAGGGTTTTACAGGCGATTTATCAAGGATTTCAGCAAGATTGCTCTTCCATTGTCCATACTTCTCCAAAAAGAAGTGGAGTTCAAATTTGTTAGGCAGTGCAGAGCAGCCTTTGATCAGCTTAAGCAGAGTCTTACCTCCTCTCCTATCATCCAGCCACCTAACTGGGAGTTTATCTTTGAGCTGATGTGCAATGCTTCCAATTTTGCAGTAGGTGTTGTCCTTGCACAGCGAGTGGACAAGTTATCCCACGTGATCTCCTATGTCTCTTGCACTCTAGATGCTGCCTAAGCGAATTACACCACCACTGAGAAAGAGCTTCTGGCTATTGTTTTTGCTTTAGATAAATTTTGTGCTTATTTACTTGATTCTAAAGTAATTGTTTTCTCTAACCATGCAGCTTTGAAGTACTTTTTCAAGAAGCCGGATGCGAAGCCTAGGCTCATTAGGTGGATGCTACTCTTGCAAGAATTTGACCTTGAGATCAGAGATAAGAGCAGAGTAGAAAACTTGGTTGTGGATCATTTAAGCTGGATTCCACTGGTCGTGGATTACCTCCCTATCAAAGAGACCTTCCCAGATGATCAGCTTTATCAATTGCAAGGTAAAGATCCTTGGTATGCTGATTTAGTAAATTACTTAGTTGCTTGCTTATTTTAAGAAGCATCAAGTAAATAAGCTTAAAAGTGAAGCGAAGCATTATGTGTGGGATGATCTCTATCTGTGAAGATTATGTAGTGACCAAGTCATTAGGAGGTGTGTGCCTAGACATAAGTTTGAGTCTATTTTACAATTTTATCATACTTCTGCATATGGTGATCATTTTGGACCCCAACGTATTGCTAGAAAAATTTTAGACTCTAAATTATATTGGCCTACATTGTTCCATAATGTATATATTTTTGTAAGCTTTGTGCACAATGCCAATGGACAAGTAATATTTCCTGTAGGAATAAGATGCCTCAACAACCATTACTATTTTGTGAAATATTTGATGTTTGGGGTATTGATTTCATTGGTCCTTTTCCTAGTTCTTTTAGTTTTGTGTACATTCTGTTAGCTGTGGCTTATGTTTCTAAATGGGTAGAGGCCAAGGCCACCCGAACTGATGATTCTTGTGTTGTCTTAGGTTTTGTTAGGACTCACATTTTCTGCAGGTTTGGCATTCCGAGAGCAATTATTAGTGACCAAGGCTCTCACTTTTGCAATAAGCATATGGCGGCTCTATTGAAAAAATATGGTGTGATACATAAGGTGTCGACTCCTTATCATCCATAAACTAATAGGCAAGCTGAGGTGTCAAATAGGGAGATCAAGCAGATTCTAGAGAAAACTATCCAACCCAACAGAAAAAACTGGAGCATTCGTTTGGATGATGCATTGTGGGCTTATCGGACCACCTACAAGACTCCTATAAGTATGTCACCTTATAGGCTCGTCTTTGGCAAGGTGTGTCACCTTCCAGTGGAGATAGAGCATAAGACATATTGGGCAGTGAAGTAGTGCAATCTTGACTTAGCTCAAGCCGGATCCCAAAGGAAGCTCCAACTTCAAGAACTTGAAGAAATTTGGTTTGAGGCATATGAGAACTCCCGGATCTATAAAGAGAAAACCAATGTTGTTCATGATAAGATGGTGGTGAGGAAAGAGTTTCACATTGGTCAAAAAGTGTTGCTCTACAACTCCCATCTCAAGCTAATGTCCGACAAGCTCAATTCTAGGTGGTTTGGTCCGTTTGTAGTCACTAAGGTTGTTCCTTATGGTGCGGTGGAGATTACAAGTGAGGCAACCAACAGAGCTTTCAAAGTCAATGGACATCGCCTCAAGCCATTCTATGAGGGAGTTCAAGAGGACATAGTGGAGGAGGTCCACTTGTAAGAAGCCATCTGCCTCACTTGATAAGGGTGTTTCTTCTCTCTCTTTTATTTTACTTGTCCTTGTTTGATTAATGATAATTGAAAAATGTTGCTGCTTTTAGAAGCTTTTACATTGAGGGCAGTGCAAAATTTAAGTATGGGGGAGATTTACATTCTATTTTTCTATTTTGTGTCTATTTTTAATTTTGCTTTGTGTTTTTGTTTTTATTTTTTCTGTTTATTTATGTTGCTGATTTTTCTATTTTTCTGTGTTCTGTTTTCTTTGCTATTTTCGATTTTATGTTTTTGTTTAATTTGATGTTTTTTGTTTATGTGTCTTGCTGATATTTCTATTTTTAATTTCCTTCCAATGATGTTTTAGGATTTGTAATTCAAGGTTCATACCATGATTGAATAATTTGTCTTCCTTCTTGAATTACACATGCTTAGTTTTGGATGTTGGATTTGTGATTAAGTTTGATAGATGTATGCCTTGTGAGATTTTGAGCCTTTTGATGGATGGATTTATCATTTGTGTTATTCTTTTCTTGCTTGTGTGATTTTCACTCATGGAATTTGTTCACTCTAGAACTTGATTTGATTTTTTTAAGGCTACATTTTCACTTGCATACATGAACATGATTGAGGCATTCTTTCTTGATTTAGCTATTTTGCCAAATAGCAAACCTTGCATCATTTTCCTTTGTTTAACCCCCTTGAGCCTATTTGCTTATCATTTGTCTTAGCTCATTATTTGCCTCTGCCTATGTGAAAAACCATGTTTTACCTTACCTTAGGGAATGAGAGAGCATTGGTTCATTTGAGGAGCCCTTGTGCTTGTGGGCAACTAATAGTACAAGTATGGAGGTTGTGAAATTTGATGTGCAATATGCAAAGTGTTTGGTGAAAGAAAGAAAGAAAAAGAGTCTCTTGTTTAAAAAAATAAAAAAGAAAAAAGAAAAGAATAAATGTGAGAAGGTTGTGAAAGACAAGAAAAATGAAAGAATATGTGAAAAGAAAGAAGAATATGCTTTACATACTTAGAATTTGGGGTAAAATTTTCATGCTTGTCATTTAAATTCCTCCCAAATGCTTTTTTATTCTCTTAGGGTATTTAACTTGTTATATTCATATTGTTCCCTTCCTTTACCTTGGTCCTATTGCAACCTTGAATAAAGTCCTCTTGATTTGTGTGTACATGTGTTTGAGTAGTGGAAGAGTAAAAAATAAGCAAGCTTATGGTAGTACATTTCCTCATGAGTTTCATGGAATGAAATACTTACTTTCTAAACACTTGAGGGATGGAGAGTATATCTTGTGAGAATCTATCATTCTTGACTCATGTTTTTCAATTGAAGTTACATTGTTTGTTGGTTTGGGATGTGAATAAATTTTATCTCATGAATGCTTTGAATCTTTGATTGCTCTTCTTGCTTGTGACCTTGTGCATTTCTTGAATATCATTTGGAAGTGAGTCTTTAGTTTTGATTTAGTTTGTTTGTTTTTCCTTGTTTCCTAGTTTTACAGTTTTAAGTTTGCCCGAGACATGCAAAGGTTAAGTGCAGGGGAATTTGATAATCACACTTTTTATACAGTAGTTAACCCTTATTTTTAGTCTCTTAAACCTATTTTGGGCTGAATTGATCAGGCTTGGGCCGCATTTCATAAGTTAGGATCCAATTGGGCTTAATTGTATTTTTCAGCATTATTGTGAATTTTACACTGTCTCTGTATTTCAGGCATAACTTGAGTTCTAGACATCTGATAATCTTGAATCTTACCTTGTAGGAAAGCTGAGAGAATTATATAACACTTTGATTTAGAGTTCCAAAGCTAATTAGGATGTCCAGAAGGTCATATTTAGCTTGAAAGTCAGAGCAGAGATGCTATCATTGGATTCTAACCCATATGAATTGATTAGGCCCTAACTTGGGATGTGGGTATCATCTGGATCTAAAACTGGTACCATTTAATAGCTAAGACATAAAGCTTCAACTCTTGTGAAGACTACTTCTCCAAAATGTGGCGTTTTGATTGTTCTATGACCCCTTAAAGTCAACTTATGAGTCCAAAGAGCTGTTAAGAGCAAAATAGGCCTAACTTTCTCATCCTAGGCCCAATTAAGCCCAAATCAAGGCCCAATTAAAGCTAAGGGCTAGAGGATTAATTCTAACCTAGGGGTAATCTGGGTGTGTAATTATTTTAGAGGGTTACAAGTAGGGTAAAGAGGCAGACGTATTTGACATTCCATTATGTGCAGTTTTCCTTTGCCTCTTATCGCTCTAGAGTTTTTCTTTACCCTTTCTGTAATGGATCATTCCCTCATATTCATGGAGGGCTAGTTCTTTAAATCAATCTAGGTTTTGGCTATTCTGATTATTAATTCTGAGATTCTACTTTAATTGTTCTTGCATTCAATTGTTAATTAAGCTTCTTTCATCCCATTTGCTTAATTCTAATTGGATTGCTTAATTCGGATTAGAAGGTTCATGTTCTAATTAGTTAATCATATGTTAAAAGAGGATTGTAAAGATTGAACAATGTTTCTAAGCTTTTGGATGGATTGTTTAAGCTTGGTTGGGTTTTGGACATTAGGTTAATCTAGATTAGTGAATGCTTAATTTGATTAACCCTAATTAACCAAATTCTGGATGCTTATCTAGTAGAGGACTCATAGATCACTTAGAGGCTTCTTGAATGTGTTCTAAGGCCAAGAATTAGGTTAATGACTGAATGAATCTTTTGTAATCAATGACGAATTAAAATCAGGATTAGCTATAGCCCTAGATTGGTTGCTTTCTTAATTCGGTTTACCACTTTCAATTATTTTCTGTTGATTAATTCTACAAAATCAAACCCTATGTGAGTTAAACTCCTTAATTTGATTTCATAATTAGAGTGGTCCTATGGTTTGACTCGGTGTTACCTTATACTGCAAGTTGCTTTGGTGAACCGGATATAAATTGATTAATTTGATTAGCCTCAACAGCTCATCAACTGCATTTCTAAATTTAATTGAAAATTACCAAAAATGTATCAAATTATTTACTTTTTCCTTCTTTTCAATTTTTACTTAGAGTCTTGATTTAAATATTTTTTAATGCCTTTTTTTAAAGTTTGTTTACTTTATAAGTATAAAAAAAAGAAAATGTTAATTGAAAAAAAAAAAAAAAAGAGATGCTTTAATCCAATTGCATATAGTCTACTTCAATTTATTTCAAGAGGCCAATGGTTTGTATGATCACTACAAGAAAATGCACAATTTCTCAAGGAAAGGAATTATGTGAGAAATTCTCATGGAATTCTCGCGGAATAGCATTTAATAGGAATTCTCACGGAAAATTTTATTGTGAGAAATTCCTGCAAGAAACGGAATGCACCGTTTCACTAAAGTTAAAATTAGGGTTTTCAAGATTTCTCACGGAATCCATGAGAAATTCCGTGAGAAAATTGGGTTTATCTTCCATCTGTGCTGCAAGCTCCCCCATTAAAATTTTCTCACTTTTCCTCTCTTCCCTTTGTGATTCTCTCTTTCTCCCTCTACGACTCCATTTCCCAGTAGCGTTTGAGGTTGTTCTGGAAGCGACAAGCGAAGGATAATGGTTGGGAAGCGTATTTGACTTGATTTGGAAAGGAGATAAGGCGAAATCCCTTTGTTTCCTCGTTTCAATTGTTCTTTGAGTTAAATGTGAATTTGTTTGTATTTTTGAATGAATTTAAGTGTAGTTTTAGGATATGTTGTTGATGGAATGTTTGTTGGTGATTACTTGGTCATTTTTTCAGGGATTCAAAGCATGATCTTTATGCTATGGGTGTTTTAGTTTTTTTTTTTCTTGTAGCCGAATAGATGTCTTGTTTTTTTAAGCTAAGTTCTAAAATAAAATCCCTGTTACATGCATTATTTTTGTTCTTTGGATTTTCGGATATGGGATTTTTGGATATGGTATCAGCTGGTCCAGAACCTACAAAGCTTGAGCAAGAAGAAAAAGGAAGAAGAGAAATTTCTAAGGGCAGTGCAGATGGGAAGACAGCTTGATAGATCAAAATTTCTACCTGGGTTCAATTTTGTTAAAGTAGTAGTTAGTTTAATGAGCAAGAACATAATGTTGGGTGTAAGAGCTCTTGAAGAAATATTGCAGCCAAGTTTTCTTTTCAAGAAAGTTAATATTGTTTTGAGATTTTGAATTGTGTTTTCAACTTTGCTCTCCTTTGTAGAATTAATTTAATTTGCTGGTGCTATTTTGTTAATGTCTTTTTTTTTTTTTGGATTTTTTCCCTTTTTTTTTTAATTTCTATAGTACTAATATAAGAAATCATTAGCAAAAAAAAAAAAAAACTTGAGGAATTTTGTCACGGATGAGAATCCATGACAAATTCCACAAGAAACTAGTGCAAGAATTTTTTTTTTTTTCAGTTTTTCTCAGGCCTACTGTAAACTAGTGAGAAATTCCGCAAGAAATTTTCTCACAGACGTCAAATTCCGTGAGAAATTGCATTTTTGACACCACTTTTTCTCGCATCACACAGTCCGTGAGAAACCCATTTAGGGATAATATAAATACAATGTTGGCCATAAATAATTTACACAATTAATTTCGGGTAACCATCTATTAGACGGGTGTTGCGGGGTGTCTAACACATTCCCTACGCATAATCAAACTCCCGAACCCTCTTTGGTTCGCAAACCAATTTTTAAAAAATAAAAAAGGGTTTTTTAATTGTTCCCTATTTTCTTAATACAATTAGCGGCGACTCTAAGTTTTCTTTGAAAACTTAATCTCTTTTTTTCTCAATTCTGCCATCCGCGTCCCGACTACCTCTCAGGCACGCTATGACACCAATCATTTTTGCATCATGTCCCACTATCAACATATCATCTACATATAACAGAAGAATGATAAATTTGTTATCAGGAAATGATTTCACATACACACAATGGTCAACATCTGTCTTGGTAAATTCATGACCTGCCATAAATGAGTGAAATTTTTATACCATTGCCACGGAGCCTATTTCAATCCATATAGACTCTTTTTCAATTTGCAGACCATGTTTTCCTTCCCTTTGACTTTGAAACCTTCTGGTTGTTGCATGTAGATTTCTTCTTGTAAGTCACCATGCAAAACCGCAATCTTGATATTAAGCTGCTCCACTTCAAGGTTCATGATGGCTGCTAATGCACCACTCGAATTGAACTCATTTGTACAACTGGTAAAAAATATTTCATCAAAGTCAATTCCTTTCTTTTGACTAAAACTTTTCACCACCAATCGAGCTTTGTATTTTAGCATCTTGTCACTATCCTTTTTCAGCTTGAACACCCCTTTGTTCTTCAAGGCTTTCCTTCCTTTAGGAATTTCTACAAGCTCATAAGTGTTATTTTTATGTAGCGGGCTCATTTCTTTTTTGCATGGCTTTAACCCAGTAGTCTTTATCTTTGTGAGACTACACTTCATGGAAGCTCTCCAACTCCCCCTCTTCAGTAATATGAATGTACTCAAAACTAGGATACCTTGTAGATGGTTTGCATTCTCTAGTAGACCTCCTTAACTGAGGTCCTTCTACTTCTTCTAGTGAAGGGGACTGCTCCCCTTACTGATCACCTCCTGCGTCTGTTGCAGCATCATCACCATCTACACTTGTTTATTCATCTATTGTGGTTGGCTCATCTATATTCATCTCTTGTTCTGATTCTTGCATTTCTTCTCCATTTTTGGCATCCTTGGATGGAGTATGTACTGGTGCTGAGTCTCCTACACCTTCTTTAGTAGCTTTTTTGCCATTCATTTCATGTTCATAAAATACAACATCTCTTCTTCTGACAACTTTCTTCTTCTCAGGATCCCATAGTCTATAACCAAATTCCTCATCACCATACCCAAACAAGATACAAGGAATTGCTTTGTCATCCAGTTTTGATCTTTGTTCCTTGGCACATTGTAGACACTGTATTTTGTCTGAGGGTGTTACATGTTTTTCAAAAAAAATTATTTTTAATTATTTAAAATTCAAAATTTATGTTTTCAAGTGGGAAATCTGATTCTAAGGTCCTTAATGCCTCTTTTAGCTTTTGGATCAAAGTTTTAGTTTTTGGGCAATGACACAGTTCATTTTAATCCAAGTAAGGAAGCCCTTTGGCCCTTTTTTTTTAAAAAAAAAAAAAATCTGAGTTTGGGACCTCTTGGCCCATTTGATTTTCTTCACATAAATGATATATGTTTGTTAGATTATTTAATATGTTTGAGGTTTAATTTGGGACCAATTGGACTAACTTAGGTCTAAGGTTGAGCTCTTTGGGCTCATTTTGACGTAATTTGGCCTATTAGGGTTTTGTGATTTTTATTTTTAATGAAAAAATTAAAGAAATTTGTTAAAAATCTAAAAGGATGTCAGCTAGGGTTTAAGCAATATTCCCAAGAAAAAGTGAAAAGATCTAGCCTCAAGGAAGCTTCATGGAAGTTGCTTGTGCAAGGCAATTTAAGAAAAATTACTAATGAGGGCTTCTTGATCTTATTTTTGCACCAAAAAAAAATACAAATTAGAGGGGCTGAAGTGTGCAATTCGGTTAGGGCATTTTGGGGAAGAATTATTGGATTTTTGACATGCCAAGGCTAAAGGAAAGTGGGAGGAATGTGTAAAAGGGGGAGAAAGGACTAAACTACCCTAAACTTGCTCTCCAAGTTGAGAGGGCTGATTGCTTAAGAGAAAAAAAAAAANAAAAAAAAAAAAAAAGAGGAGAGAGCCTCACAATTATGATCCCAAGGTGAAACACAAAGAAAAAGAGAGATTTAAGAAAAAAAAATATCCAAAGAGCTAAGTTGGGAGAAAATAAAGAGAGAAAAGGTGAAAGCTTGAGAAACTTCAAAGTGTTCTTGAGTTGTTCTTCCCATTTTTGAGAGGAAAATGAGAAATCAAAACAGGATTAAGCTTCTTAAAGATGGGTTCAACCATTTTAAGAAAGAAGGAGTGGATTTCTTGAAGAACTTTAGGTAATCTTTATCATTTTCCTCCATTCTTTTGGTTTTTCATGTATGCTTGGTTGAATTCATTGTGAAATATGTGATTTGTCTTTTTTTCTCCTTGAATGCCCCATTTTCCTTTTGATTTTATTTTGATTACATGTTCTTCATCTCTCTTTACTTCATTTTTATGGTGAATGCGCAATGAACATGTGTATTTTTCAAAATCCTTATGAATCTTTTGGTTTTTGCTTCTAATCTTGCTTAATTTGGATTTTTGGCTTCTATCTCCTCCTTGTTCATTTTCGGTTTTGATTGGCTCTTCGAGCATATTTAGTCTTTTTGAAAGTTTTTATTATGTTTTGGTTTGATCTTGGATAAGATGGTTGATCCTTGCATGTCTTGTTTTTGGGTTTTCTTCATTTGGTTTTATATTATGCATTTTCAGGTTTGATAGTTTTTCTTGGCAACCCTTTAGTTTTATTTATATATGGGGTTGTAGAATTCCATTAGGGTAATTTTTGATTTGTTAAGAGACGTGTTTCTTCCACATATATTTTTCTCAGAATCTATGCATGTGTACCTTGCTCCCAATTTTTAATTGAAGTTGACTATTTTTTTGTTATTGCGGGTTTGTCAATTTTCCTTCGTAACCTTCAGTGTTTATTTTCTAAATGGAGTTGTAGAGCTCCAATTTGCATGATTCTTGTCTTTGTAGGATCCTGAGACATATGCCTTAATCTCCAATTTTTGGTTATACATGCTTTGGCTAAGGTTTGGTTTGATTATGAGCCATCTAATGTGTGTTCTATGTGAGAGGGGATTGTTGAGTGGATTTAACACCCACTCTTTGGATACTTTTACTTGATTATTTAGTGTTCATTGAGATCATTTACCATCTAATGGGTCGTTTATGTTAAGTTGTAGGGCTTATGATAAAAAGGGAAGAAATGAAGAAAGCAAGCACTGTAGCCCATGGAATCAAGCGCTGCAGCTCTTGGAACATGAGATTACAAAAGATGGACAGCAATCAAGTGCTGCAGCTCCAATTTTCCAGCGTCGTAGCGCCCTTTTGATGTGAATGGCCGAGACCCAGCGCCAATATTCCAGTGCCGCAACGCCCACATCAACAATTTCTGGAGTTTTAGGCCGAGACCTAGCGCCGCAACGCCCGTGCATAGCCCTTTGATCCACATCACTTTATTTCTCTAGTTTTAGGCATTTTCTTTAGAGGTATAAATAGGAAGTCTTAGGGATTTTGAGGGGTTCATTCTTAGACACTTTTGGAGGCACAAATGAGGCAAAAGCAAGAATAGAAGGGAGGATACACAAAGTGGATTCGACCTTCAACTCAGAGTTTTTCCTCTTTTAACCTTGAATTATGTCTAGATTTTACTTTTTCTGGTTTTCTTTTCCTGTGATAAACTAAATTCTTCTTTAGGGCCACGATGTAGCCAAAATTATGAACGGTTGAAGTTCTTATGAAATTGATTTGAGATTTATCTTTGTTAATTGAGCATTCATCTCTACTTTTAATGCTTCTAAATTGATTGGCCATTAATCTAGATGACAAGTTAATCACAATGAGACCGGAAGGAGATTTGTATGTTTAGTTCACTGAGATTAATGCCCTAGGTTGCATGTAGTATAGGAATATACCTCCATGGCTTAAGTAATCAGTTAAGAGAACCATAGAACCTAATGAATCTGTAATTATTATATCTCGTATAGGAATATACATGATTAGTAATTAGGGATATTTCCACTAGACCTTGGGAGAGGCTAGTGGATGAATTAAGGATTGTTGATTAGTAATTAAGAAGATAAATTGATATCAATGACATGATGAACGGAAACCGGGATTAATTAAGGTGAAATCAGAGTCCTAGGCTTTCCTCCCTTGATAATTCTATCATTTGTTCTGGTTTAATTTGCTATTTTTCTGGTTTAACTTCTTTTCATTCTATTTTAAGTTGTTTCATTGAAATCTCTCCATATTGATTGATTAGATAAAATTATGGCTAACCCTATTTCGGTAGTTGATACATTAGTCCTCGTGGGAACGATAACTCTAATTCATCTTATTACTTGGATTAGCGAGTGAAGACCCTCATGCTCATATTTCCGGGTTCGTGGAGATATGCGATACTTTCAAGCACAACAGGGTTGGTAATGATGATATTCGCCTCCGCCTCTTTCCATTCTCATTACAGGATAAAGCCAAGTCTTGGCTTCAGTCATTACCAACAGGGACCATCACCACATGGGATATTTTGGCCCAAAAATTCTTGGCCAAATTTTTCCCACCAGCTAAGATCGCCAAGCTCCGAAATGACATTGCGACATTTTATCAATTGGAGAATGAGTCACTTCAGGAGGCTTGGGAAAGGTACAAAGAGTTGCTTTGTCAATGTCACCACCATGGACTCCTTGACTGGTTGTAGTTATAGACATTTTATAATGGTTTGCTGAATTCCACCAAGACCCTAGTTGATGCCACTCCTGGTGGATCTTTGATGAGGAAGACATATGAGGATGCCAATGACTTGCTAGAGGAGATGGCTACCAATGCTTACCAATGGCCTACTGAGAGGTCCACTTCACGAAAGGTGCTTGGGGTTCATGAGGTTGACGCCTTTATTGCTTTATCTGCCAAAATCGACTCGCTAGCTAAGCAGTTGACCGTCCAGAATGTAAATGCGATCCAGTCACCTCCTGAAAATTGTGACCATTGTGGAGGTCCTCATGTCAGTACAGATTGCCAGGTGGGAAATCCATTCACTACATCTCAGGCCGAGGAAGCAAAGTATGTGGAAAATCAGAATAGGTAGAATAACCCCTATTTGAACACTTATAATCCGGGGTGGAGGAATCATCCAAACTTCTCTTAGAAGAACAACCAAAATTCTGCTCCGCCACCTGTGCTAGCCAAGGTTTCTTTGGGGGATGCTCTAGCCCAGTTGACCATGAATACAAGCCAATTCATGGCTTGAACCGATGCCTCCATATGTAACTTGGAAGTTCAAGTGGGGCAACTCTCTACCAAGGGATCATTGCCCAATGATACAAACATCAATCCTAAAGAACACATCAAGGCCATTACTCTTTGTGGTGGTAAGACTTTGGATGAACCCTCTGACATTACCAAGAAGATGCCTTGCAAGCCAGTTGCACCTGAGGTAAAGGAACCCACTCCAGTAGAGACTCCAGTGGTACCTATGGAGAAAACGTCTAAATTATTCTCAGACAATCCTTTCCCCTATGTTCCACCTCTACCATTCCCTCAGCGATTTCAGAAGAAGAAGTTGGACTCACAGTTCTCTAAGTTTCTGGAAGTGTTCGAGAAGCTACACATCAACATACCGTTCGCAGATGCTTTTGAACAGATGCCTAGCTATGTTAAGTTCATGAAGGACATATTGTCTAACAAAAAGAAGCTGGAAGACTTTGAGACCGTTGCACTCAATGAGGAGTGTAGCGCCATTCTTCAAAAGAAACTACCACCTAAATTAAAAGATCTAGGGAGTTTTACTATACCCTATACTATTGGTGATTCTTTTTTCAGTAAAGCCCTTTGTGATTTAGGTGCCAGTATTAACTTGATGCCCTTGTCTGTTTACAGGAAATTGGGTCTTGGAGAAGCAAGGCCTACTACCGTCTCATTGCAGTTGGCTGACCAGTCCATTAAATACCCAAGGGGTATCATTGAAGATGTGCTAGTCAAGGTGGACAAGTTTATCTTCCCTGTTGATTTTATTGTTCTGGACATGGAGGAAGACCAAGAAATCCTAATTATTCTTGGTCGACCATTCTTAGCTACTAGAAGAACTTTGATCGACGTGCAAAAAGGACAATTGATTTTGAGGGTACAAGATGAAGAAGTAGCCTTTAATGTCTTCAAAGCCACGAAACACCCCATTGACGATGATAGCTGTTTCAGAATTAAGACCATTGATGAGTGTACCAGAGATGTTGTTCGAGCCACTAGTCCTACAGAACCGCTTGAGGCATGCTTGCCTGGTAGTTCTAATCCTGATGATCCAAAGATTTGAGCATGTGTGAGTTAGCTTGAGGCCATTGCTTCTATTTTTATCCATCGTCCTTTTGAAGAGCTAGGAAAAGGGGCCAGCAGACTAGTACCATCCATCCAAAAGCCACCAACTTTAGAGCTCAAGCAATTACCTGGGCATTTGAAGTATGGTTTTTTGGAGGACTCATCTACCTTGCCGATCATATTTTCTGCATCTCTGACTAGTGCTCAAGAAGACAAGTTACTACAGGTGCTTCAGGAGCACAAGACAGCAATTGGGTGGTCTATTACTGATATCAAAGGTATAAGCCTCTCTTTGTGCATGCACAAGATTCTGATGGAGGATAGCTACCGACCTTCTGTGGAGCACCAACGCCGATTGAATCCTAACATGAAAGAGGTAGTAAGAGCAGAGGTACTGAAGCTTCTGGACGCAGGGATTATCTATCCTATCTCCGATAATGCTTGGGTCAGTCCTGCGCAAGTGGTTCCCCAAGAAAGGTGGGATGACTGTGATCAAGAATGAGAAGGATGAGTTAATCCCCACTAGGACTATGACAGGGTGGTGAGTATGTATTGACTACAGGAAACTCAACAAAGTCACTCGAAAGGACCATTTTCCTCTTCCTTTCATCGATCAGATGCTCGATCGACTAGCTAGGCATCCTTACTACTGCTTCCTGGATGGATATTCTGGCTATTATCAGATTTCCATAGCACCAGAAGACCAAGAAAAGACTACCTTCACCTACCCTTATGGTACTTTCACTTTCCAACGCATGTCTTTTGGGTTATGCAACGCACCGGCTACTTTTCAGAGGTGCAAGATGGCGATATTTTCTGATATGGTGGAGCGCTTCATTGAGGTTTTCATGAATGACTTCTCAATCTTTGGGGAGTCTTTTGACATTTGCTTGGTCAATCTCGCATAAGTTCTCAAAAGATATGAGAAAACAAATCTAGTGCTCAACTAGAAAAAATGTCACTTTATGGTGACAGAAGGCATAGTTTTGGGTCATAAAGTCTCTACTGCTGGTGTTGAAGTGGATAAGGCAAAGATTGCCACAATTGAGAAATTGCCTCATCCTACCTTGGTCAAAGGTGTGCGAAGTTTTCTAGGGCATGCTGGGTTCTACAGACGGTTTATTAAGGATTTCTCCAAGATCACCAAACCCCTGTGTAATTTACTTCTTAAGGAGGTTCCCTTCCTGTTTGATGAAGATTGCTTAGTGGCATTTGAGGTTCTAAAGAAAGCCTTGATCTCTGCACCTATTATTATAGCCCCGGATTGGGATCTTCCATTCGAGTTGATGTGCGATGCCAGTGACTTTGCCATCAGGGCTATTTTAGGACAAAGGCGGAATAAGAATTTTCATGCCATCTACTATGCGAGTCGCACTCTGAATCCTGCACAGATGAACTATCCCACCACTGAAAAGGAGCTATTGGCTGTGGTATTTGCTTTTGATAAGGCCGTACTTGATTGGCACCAAGACAATAGTCTTTACTGACCACTTGACTATCAAGTACCTGATTGAGTTAAAAGACGCAAAACCCAGGCTCATTCGGTGGGTACTTCTACTTCAGGAGTTTGACCTTGAAATTAAAGACAAGAAAGGCAAGGACAATGTGGTGGTGGATCACTTATCTCGTTTAGAACCACATGAGCAGCAGGCACCTACAACTCCCCAAATTGATGATGCATTCCCTAATGAGCAGCTCTATCGTATCATAGCTAGAGAGTCCCTTTAGTTTGCTGATTTTGCAAATTTTCTAGCAACCAAGACGCTTTCACTAGAGCAAAATAGTCAACAGCAAAAGAAGTTTTATTCTGATGTGAAACACTATCCTTGGGATGACCCGTTTCTATACAAACATTGTTCTGATCAGATTACTAGAAAGTGTGTTCCTGAAGCAGAGATGGCTCACATTCTTCATCATTGCCATTCTTCAGAGTATGGTGGTCATTTTGGAGCTAATCGAACAGCCGCTAAAGTTCTTCAGTTGGCATTCTACTGGCCTACCTTGTTCAAGGATGCTCATGCCTTTGTGTCTTCTTGTGACCAATGTCAATGGGCAGGGAATATCTTTAACCGTCATGAGATGCCTTTGACCATAATCTTGGAGGTAGAACTGTTTGATGTATGGGGCATCGATTTCATGGGACCATTTCCATCCTTCTTCAACAACCAATACATCCTGGTAGCAGTTAACTATGTCTCTAAATGGGTCAAAGCTGCTGCATGTAATGATGCTCGAGTGGTGGTGAACTTCCTTCGAAAGAATATTCTAACTCGGTTTGGAACCCCAAGAGCAATTATCAGTGATGGGGGGAAGCATTTCTGTAACAAACGGTTTGAGACTTTACTGGCCAAGTATGGGGTCAAGCATAAGGTCGCCACCCCTTATCATCCTCAAACAAGTGGTCAAGTGGAGATTTCAAACAGGGAGCTGAAATGGATCTTAGAAAAGACAGTGAATGCCAATAGAAAGGATTGATCCAAAAAGTTTGATGATGCACTCTGGGCTTATCGCACGACTTTTAAGACACCTATTAGTATGTCTCCTTACCAACTAGTGTTTGGTAAGGCTTGTCACTTGCCTGTCGAGTTAGAACATCAAGTTTACTAGGCCACCAAAAAGCTGAACTTTGACCTCCTTGCTGCGGGTGAAAAGCGAGTCTTCAACTGAATGAAATGGACGAGTTTCGTCAAGGGGCTTACGAGAATGCCAAGCTTTATAAAGAACGGACAAAGAAATGGCATGACAAGTATATTGTTTAGTATGACTTTGTTTCGGGTCAACAAGTTCTCCTCTTTAACTCTCGTCTCAAACTCTTCCCTGGAAAACTGAGATCTAGGTGGTTGGGACCTTTTACTGTGGTCCAAGCATTCCCATATGGAGCTGTGGAAATTCAGAGTCTGGACAAAAAGTTTAAAGCTCAAAAGCTACATCGATGGTGTGAAAGATTTTCCCAAATCTTCCATCACCCTTGGAGAGCCCAAGTGATCCTTTCCGAGCCAGTGTAGTTAAAGACTATAAGTTTAGCGCTAATTGAGAGGCAACCCAAGTGTTTTTAGCACATTCTTTTACTTTCATTCTTGTTTAGAATTTCATTTGTTTTAATGTAGGATCGTTAAGTGTTGTGGTTAAATGTTTGGTCTCTCTTATCTTGCAAGGTACCAATTCAATTTTTGGTGAACGAGTGTTTTTAGTGCTCAGTGAAGTGTGAAAGTGTCTAAATATGCGAGCTAGGGCAAAGATCCAACGCTGCGGCGGCAGTTATCTAGGGCTGTGGCTCCTGGAGCATCTATTTGAAGAGGTAAAAATCTGAGGTGAAGCGCTACGGCGCCCAAAATCTTTGGTTAAGATGGAAAGGACAAAGACACAGCACAGCGGCGCTAGTCCCTCAGCGCTGCGGCGCTCGAGCCCTTTCTTGCAAAAAAATTTACATTTTAAACGGCGCGTTTTGAGCTCCACAAGGTTAGTATTTCTTTTTGTTTCCCCCCGCTGATAATCACACTTTTTATACAATAGTTAACCCTCATATTTAGTTTATTTGATTGGGCTTGGGCCTCATTTCATGAGTTTGGATCCAATTGTGCCTAATTGCATTTTTCAGCAATACTGAGCATTTTATGTTGTCTCTGTGTTTCATGCATATCTTTAGTTCTGGATGTCTAAAAATTTCGAGTCATACCTTATAGGAAATCTGAGAGAATTATCTACAACTTTCATTCAGGGCTCCAAAGCCAATTCGGAAGTCCAGAAGGTCATATGCAGCCTGGAAGCCAAAGAAAACATGCTGTCGCAGGATCCTGACCCGTATGCAGTGTTTGGACTATAACTTGAGTTGTATATGTCATATTGACTTGAAACTGGTCCCATTGGAAAGCTAAGACATATATCTTAAATTTATATGAAGACTTATTAACCAAATTGTATATTTTAGATGGTCTTATTTCCTGTCAAAGTTGGCTCATGGTTCCAGAGGCCTGTTGGCACTTAAATGGGCTTAACTTCTTCATCACAACTCCAATTGAGCCCAAACCAAAGCCCAATGAAAGCTAAGGCCCATGGGAATAAGTGTGACCTAAGGGAAATTTGGGTGTGCATGTATTTTTGGAGGCTTATATGCTCAGAAAGAGGCAGCCGAAATTGTATTAGACAATTAGGATATTTTAGACAGCTTTTCTAGTTTTTCTTAGTCTTTAAGTTTTCTCTCTAGATATTTTGTAAACTTTATTCCTCTTGTTGATGGAGGGCTGAATACTCAAATCAATCCAGGTTTTAGCTATTCTGATTATTAATTCTTAGATTATGCTTTGATTGCTATTCATTTAGTTGTTAATCAAGTTTTTTCAATCCTCTGAAATAGTCTGTTTGAATTGCTTAATTTCATATTTGGATTTTTATGTGTTGATTGCTTAATTGCATGTGATTGAAGAGGATTGTATGGATTAAATGATGTTTCTAAGCTTTTGGATGGATTGCTTACCCTTGGCTGGATTCTGGACATAGGTNTGAAGACTGATTAACCAAATTGTATATTTTAGATGGTCTTATTTCCTGTCAAAGTTGGCTCATGGTTCTAGAGACCTGTTGCCACTTAAATGGGCCTAACTTCTTCATCACAAGTCCAATTGAGCCCAAACCAAAGCCCAATGAAAGCTAAGGCCCATGGGAATAAGTGTGACCTAAGAGAAATTTGGGTGTGCATGTATTTTTGGAGGCTTATATGCTCAGAAAGAGTCAGCCGAAATTGTATTAGACAATTAGGATATTTTAGACAGCTTTTCTTGTTTTTCTTAGTCTTTAAGTTTTCTCTCTAGATATTTTGTAAACTTTGTTCCTCTTGTTGATGGAGGGCTGAATACTCAAATCAATACAGGTTTTAGCTATTCTAATTATTAATTCTGAGATTATGCTTTGATTGCTATTCATTTAGTTGTTAATCAAGTTCTTTCAATCCTCTGAAATATTCTGTTTGAATTGCTTAATTTCATATTTGGATTTTTATGTGTTGATTGCTTAATTGCATGTGATTGAAGAGGATTGTATGGATTAAATGATGTTTCTAAGCTTTTGGATGGATTGCTTACCCTTGGCTGGATTCTGGACATAGGTTAAACTTGATTTGAATGAGTGCTTAATTCATTTAGTCTTAGTTGATCTGAATTCTGGTTGCTTAACCAGTGGATATCCATAGAGCACTGAGAGGCTTCTTGATGTGTTTTAAAGGCCAAGAACTAGGTTAATAATTGAATGGATTCTTGGAAATCGAGGATGAATTAAAATCAGAATCAGTTAGACTTGGATTGGTTGTTTTCCTTAAGATTTACCACTTATAATTAATTTCTGTTAATCACTTGAACAAAACAAACCCTCCTGTTTATATGTTCCTAAATTTGATTCACTACTTAGAATAATCCTTTGGTTCAACTTAGGGTTACCTTATGCTACAAGTAGCTTAGGTAAACCGACCTTAAATTTTCATTAATTTGAGGAGCCTCGGCAGCTCATCAAATTTTGGCGCCGTTGCCGAGGATTATTCTAGTTTTGAATAAATATTATTAGTAGTAAAATTGAATTTTAACTTCCCCCTGATTCACCCTGCTTGTGTGTGTGTTTGTGTTCATTTTACGGTTTAGGCCACTTTTCCATAACTTTTTAGCCAATTGTCTATTTTGTGTGAGGTCAGTGGCCATTGTTTTTCTTGCTTTGAAGTTTCCTTAGAAGTTTTAGGTTGTCATTGAGTGAATTCTGGCCATTTGGATCATTTCCCCCTTGTTTTCCCTTCAATTTGGCTTGATTTAGTGATTTCTGTGTGTACTGTTCCGGCCAAAATTTTGTGCTCTGATTGACCTGAAACTTGGTCAGCTGAAGGAAAATGGGCCAACAATTCATAGTCACAGCTATGCTATGTTGTCTGCGTTTGTAAGCCAAATTCCACTGTTTTGACCACTTTTTCAATTTTTTAATATTTTTTATTTGATTTTTGAGTTTCATTTTCTTCTAGCTTTCATGCTGTGGTGGTAGAAAAAATTTTAAAAATGTTTAGATACATTTTTTAGTGTTATTTTGGTGTGTTTTTGCCTTTGTTTTGTGCTTTTGGTGTGTTTCTGTTTTAGTCAATTTCTGTCATTTTTGTGTGTTTTCGTGTATTGTGATGTGTTTAGGCATTTAGCCATTGATATACATGGTGTATGACTAGGTCTTCTCCTTTGTAATTACTCGAAGTAGACCCTGAAATAGAGAGAACCTTGCATACACTTGCTAGAGTACATAGAGCAGCTGATCATACAGAACCGACCATGGCTGAAAATAGACCTCCTATTGTTATTCCTGTTGCTGACCCTATTGATAATACTAATAGAGCTGATAATGCTAATAGGGCTAGAAATAATAATAATAATAATAACATGCAAGCTAGAGATAGAACTCTTAAGGAATTGGCTACCCCTGATGTTGCTTATCAACCTTTAGGGATCAAATATCCTGAAATTGATACTGCTTTCGAATTGAAATCTGGATTGATACACTTGCTGCCAAAGTTTCATGGTCTTGCAGGTGAAGATGCTCATAAACAACTAAAAGAATTCCATGTGGTTTGTTCCACAATAAGGCCATAAGGAATCTCTGAAGAGCATATCAAGTTGAGAGCATTCCCTTTCTCCCTTGTTGATGCAGCTAAAGATTGGCTCTTTTACTTATCACAAGGTTCGGTCAAAAATTGGAGTGACATGAAGAAGCTGTTCTTGGCAAAGTTCTTCCCTGCATCCAGAACTGCTACAATTCGAAAAGACATATGTGGCATACGGCAACTGCCAGGGGAGACACTGCACGAATATTAGGAGAGGTTTACCAAGCTGTGCTTAAGCTGTCTTCACCATCAAATAAGTGATCAGCTTTTGATANCCATGTGGTTTGTTCCACAATAAGGCCATAAGGAATCTCTGAAGAGCATATCAAGTTGAGAGCATTTCCTTTCTCCCTTGTTGATGCAGCTAAAGAATGGCTCTTTTACTTATCACAAGGGTTGGTCAAAAATTGGAGTGACATGAAGAAGCTGTTCTTGGCAAAGTTCTTCCCTGCATCCAGAACTGCTACAATTCGAAAAGACATATGTGGCATACGGCAACTGCCAGGGGAGACACTGCACGAATATTAGGAGAGGTTTACCAAGCTGTGCTTAAGCTGTCTTCACCATCAAATAAGTGATCAGCTTTTGATACAATATTTCTATGAGGGCTTGTCACCTCCGGATAGGAGTAACATTGATTCTGCTAATGGAGGAGCATTAGTGGATAAAACACCAGCTACTGCCAGAGCTTTGATTTCCAATATGGCTGAAAATTCCCAGCAGTTTGGTGTTAGGATGATTCCTTCCACTAGGGGAGTCAATGAAGTTTGTGTATCACTGGCTGACCAACAAAGAATGGAGCACAGACTTGATGAATTGACCTCCTTGGTGAGGCAGTTGGCAGTAGGTCAACAAGTATATACACCTTAACCTGCAAGCTTATGGGGCATTTGCGCTTGTCCATCTCATCCCACAGATGCATGCCCTACACTTCAGGATAGTGATTTTGGATTTCAGGATCCCTCTGTAGCTGCAGCAGGTGTTTTTCCTGGTAGACCTCAATACCAATCACAGCAGCAGCCTAGATATGATCCATACTCCAACACTTATAATCCTGGTTGGAAAGATCATCCAAATTTCAAATATGGCAATGCTGCAGCCCCACAACAGCAGTCCTCCCAACAGCAGCAGCAGTATAGGCAACTATTCCAACAACAGAACCAATTCCAACCAGCTAGGTAGAGCCAGTTTCAACAAACTAGGCCACCATTCCAGCAGCAGCCTATGTAGCTAGACGGCTCGTCAACATCTAAACCTGAGCCTTCATTGGAAGATTTGGTGAAGCAGATGGCCACAAACAACCTCCAGTTCCAGCAGAGGGCAGAGTCCACCATGCAGAATCTGAAAACTTAGATTGGGCAATTGGCATCATCAGTGAGTCAGTTGCAGTCCAAAGGTTCTGGCAAACTTCTTTCACAGACAATTCCCAATCCAAATGGGAGTAATGTGAGTGCTATCACACTGAGGTCTGGAAAATCCTTGCAAGTCCCAGCCGAGCCTCAACCTGCAAGCGAGTCCCAACCAGCAGAGAAAGCAGCTCCTGAGCCAATCACCCTTGCACCTGAGAGCAAGATGCCTACAGTAGCTCTTCCCTTTCCACAGAGAGCTACTCTGTCCAAGAAGACAGATGAGGCTGAGAAGGATAAAAAGCTTCTGGAGACTTTTAGGAAAGTGGAAGTTAACATTCTATTGCTGGATGCTATCAAGCATATTCCTAAATATGGAGTTTGGAGATTCTGTTATGTAGTTCAATATTTTTGATGTTATAAAGCATCCCGTGGATGAACATTCTGTTTTTCACATTGATGTGATTGATGATTTGGTTGAGGATGTCTATTGTGTGCTGATTTACCTGATTTGGCTGGTTTTAATGATTCTATTCAGTGCCAATCTTGTACTGATTGTGACGGTGATTCTGTCTATGCTATTTGTGCTGAGATCTCCACCTTCTTACGTGATGATGGCTCTGGTTACCCAGAGCTGATAGTAGCTGTTGTTCATGAGGAGATTCAGTCTGCAAAAATTGACATTCAACCACCTAGATTACTGCCCTCTGCAGTGCAACCACCTAAGCTAGAGTTGAAGCCTCTGCCTAAGCATCTGAAGTATGCGTATTTGGCATCTGCAAAGTAGCTTCCTGTAATTATGGCTAACAATTTACTTCCTGAGCAAGAGGAAAGATTGCTACGGATTCTGCGAGAGCACAAGCAAGCTATTGGCTGGACATTAGCATATATTCCTGGCATTAGTCCATCTACATGCATGCATCGCATATTACTTGAAGATGGCGCTAAACCAGTAAGGCAACCCCAGAGGCGATTAAACCCTCTCATTCTGGATGTGGTAAAGAATGAGGTGACCAAGCTTCTGCAGGCTGGCATCATTTATCCTATATCTGACAGCACTTGAGTAAGCCCAGTGCAGGTCATCCCGAAGAAATTCGGGGTTACAGTGGTGGCCAACCAGAACAACGAGCTGCTACCTACCCGAGTGCAGAACAGCTGGCGGGTCTGCATCGATTACAGGAGGCTAAATCAAGCCACCAGGAAGGATCATTTCCCCCCTACCGTTCATCGATCAAATGCTAAAGCGGTTTGCTGGGAAATCGCATTACTGCTTCCTGGATGGCTACACTGGATACTTCCAGATTCATATTGCATCGGAGGATCAAGAGAAGACCATGTTTACATGTCTCTTCGGCACATTTGCTTACCAGTGGATGCCTTTCGGCCTTTACAACGCCCCTGGTACCTTCCAGTAGTGCATGGTGAGTATATTCTTTGACTTTTTAGAGGAGTGTATGGAGGTGTTTATGGACGATTTTACTGTCTATGGTTCTTCTTTTGATGCATGTCTAAATAGCCCAGCTAGAGTGCTGCATCACTGCATTGAAATTAACCTTGTTTTAAATTTTGAAAAATGTCATTTCATGGTAGAACATGGTATAGTTTTAGGCCATGTAGTGTCTAGGAAGGGAGTTGAGGTAGATCCTGCTAAAATTGATGTCATTACTGTTTTATCTTACCCCACATGCGTGCAGGAAGTTCGGTCATTTCTTGGAAATGCAGGTTTCTACTGGCGCTTTATAAGAGACTTCAGCAAGATAACTATCCCGCTGTCCACCCTTTTGCAGAAAGATGTGGAGTTTCTATTTGATCAAAAGTGCAAGGAAGCTTTCAACCGCCTGAAGCTAGCTCTCACCAGTAGCCCTGTCATTTAGCCACCTGATTGGACACTCCCGTTCGAGCTGATGTGCGACGCTTCGAATTTTTCCTTGGGAGCTGTCTTGGCCCAGCGAGTAGCCAAAGTTTCCCATGTGGTTTACTATGCTTCAAGAACTCTAGATGCTGCTCAAGCAAACTACACAACCACCGAAAAAGAACTTTTATCTATTGTTTTTGCATTAGATAAGTTCAGGTCTTATTTGATAGATTCTAAGGTTGTGGTATTTTCAGATCATACAGCTCTAAAGTATCTTTTGAAGAAACCGGATGCCAAGCCACGGCTGATTAGGTGGATGTTGCTGCTCCAAGAGTTTGATGTGGAGATCCGAGACAAAAGTGGAGCAGAGAACCTGGTTGCTGACCACCTGAGCCGCATCAAGCGAGATCTTGATTCACTGCCCATTTAGGATTCCTTTCCTGACGAATAGCTGTTAGGGCTGCATGGTGAGTTTCCATGGTATGCAGATCTTGTGAATTATCTAGCTACCCATGCTTTGCCCTCACATCTCACACGTGCACAAATAGACAAGTTAAAGAGTGAGGAGAAATATTATATGTGGGATGATCCCTATCTCTGGAAATTTTGTAATGATCAAATAATTAGGAGATGTGTGCTTGATAATGAGTTTCAATCTGTTCTTAGCTTTTGCCATACCTTTGCATGTGGTGGACATTTTGGTCCTCAACGTACGGCTAGGAAAGTCTTAGACTCTGGATTGTATTGGGTCACTTTATTTAGGGATGCACACATATTTTGTAAATCTTGTGAACAATGTCAGAGAACCGGGAATATTTCCAATACGCATGAGATGCCTCAACAACCTTTTCTATTTTGTGAGATTTTTTATGTTTGGGATATTGACTTTATGGGGTCTTTTCCTGTTTCTTTCGGTTTTGTTTACATCTTACTCGCTATTGATTATGTGTCTAAGTGGGTGGAGGCGAAAGCCACTCGTACTGATGATTCTAAAGTTGTTGTGAATTTTGTTAGATCAAACATTTTCTGTAGATTTGGCATTCCTAGGGCCATCATCAGTGATCAGAGTTCCCATTTCTGCAACCGGAGCATAGCGGCTTTAATGAAGAAATATGGAGTCATGCATAAGGTTTCTACCCTTTACCACCTTCATACCAATGGGCAAGCTGAAGTCTCCAACAGGGAGATCAAGCGTATCTTGGAGAAGATTGTCCAACCTAATGGAAGGACTGGAGTTTGCAACTTGAGGATGCTTTGTGGTCATACCGAACTGCTTTCAAGACACCTATTGGGATGTCTCCCTACCGGATAGTTTTTGGCAAAGCATGCCACCTTCCAGTGGAGCTTGAGCACAAGGCTTATTGGGCGGTCAAGCAATGCAACCTTGATTTGAGCTAAGCCGGATCCCAGAGAAAGCTTCACCTCCAAGAGCTTGAGGAGCTTCGTTTGGATGTTTATGAGAGTTCCCGCATCTACAAGGAAAAGACCAAGAGGTTTCATGATAACATGGTGCTGAGGAAGGAGTTCTCTATTGGCCAGAAAGTTCTCCTGTATAACTCCCACCTAAAGCTCATGCCCAGCAAGCTTCGCTCTCGGTGGCTTGGTTCGTTTGTTGTCACCAAGGTTTTTCCTTATGGTGCAGTCGAGATAGCGAGTGAGTCCACTAGAAAGGCTTTCAAGGTGAATGGGCATCGCCTCAAGCCATTCTATGAGGGAGCTAAAGAGGAGATCGTGGAGGAGGTCCACTTGCACGATGCAATCTACCTCACCTGATTAGGATATTTCTTCTCTCTTTTATTTTACTTGTCCTTATCTTCTTGATATTAATTATCATATGTTGCTACTTTCTGAAGTTTTTACATTGAGGACAATGTAAAATTTAAGTGTGGGGGAGGGATTTCTGTGTAGTTTAGCTGCTTTATTGTTTTGCTGTTAGTTGATTAATTTTCTGTTTACTTTACTATTTCTGTTAATTTTCTGTTTCTGTTTTAATTTTCTGTTGCGTCACTTTGCTGTTTTCTGTTTGTTGTTCTTGCTATTTTTCTACTTTTGTTGTCATTTTTCTGTTTTAATTACCTTCCAATGATGTTTTAGGATGTGAAATTTATGAAGTTGTAAGTTGAAGCAATTGCAATTCAAGGTTCATAGCATGATTGAATATTTTGTTTTCCTTCTTTAATTTCACATGCTTGGTTTTGGATATTGGATTAGTGATTAAAGTTTGATAGATGCATGCCTTGTAAGATTTTGAGCCTTTTAATGGATGGATTTAGCATTTGTGCCATTCTTTTCCTTCTTGTGTGATTTTTACTCATGAAATTTGTTCACTCTAGAACTTGCTTGATTCTTTTTTAGGCTACATTTTCACTTGCATACATGAACATGATTGAGGCATTCTTTCTTGATTTAGCTACTTTGCCAAATAGCCAACCTTGTATTATTTTCCTTTGATTACCCCATTTGAGCCTATTTTCCTATCTTTGGTCTTAGCTCATTATGTGCCTATGTGAAAAACCATGTTGTTACCTTACCTTAGGGAATGGGAGAGCATTGATTCATTATCTTGGAGGAGCTCTTATACTTGTGGGTAATTAATAATGCAAGTGTGGAGGTAGTAAAAATTAGTTTGTAATGTGCAAAGTGAGATGTGAAAGAAAGAAAGAAAGAGAAGAGCCAATTGGTTCAATAAAAAAAAAAAAAAACAGAATTGTGAAAAAGGAAAGGAAAAGGAAGGAATATGTGAAAAGAAAAGAGAGTATGCTTTACATGTTTAGAAATTGGGAAAAGTTTCATGCCTGTTAATTGAATTCCTCCCCAATGCTCTTTTATTCTCTTAGGGTACTTAGCTTGTCATATCCATATTATTCCTACCCTTTACTTTGTCCCTATTACAACCTTGAATAAAGTCCTCTTGATTTGTGTATGCATTTGTTTGAGTCGTGGAAAAGTAGAAAATAAGCAAGCTTATGGTAGTGCATTTCTTCATGAGTTTCATTGAGTGAAATACCTACTTTCTAAACACTTGAGGGATTGAGAGTATATCTTGTGAGGATCTATCATTCTTGACTTATACTTTCTAATTGAAGTTACCTTGTTTGTTGGTTTGAGTTGTGAAGTAATTTTATCTCATAAATGTTTTGACTCTCTTGAATTTAATTGCTCATGTTACTTGTGGTATGAACTTGTGCATATCTTAAATATCATTGGGAGGTGATCCTTTAGTTTTTAAATTTGTTTTTGTTTCCTTGTTCTTTCTTTCCTTGTTTTGAAATTCTACTTTGCTCGAGACGTGCAAAAGCTAACTGTGGGGGAATTTGATAATCACACTTTTTATACAGTAGTTAACACTCATATTTAGCTTCTTAAACCTCTTTTGGGCCTATTTGATTGGGCTTGGGCCTCATTTCATGAGTTTGGATCCAATTGTGCCTAATTGCCTTTTTCAGCAATTCTGAGCATTTTATGCTATCTCTGTGTTTCATGCATATCTTTAGTTCTGGATGTCTAAAAATTTCGAGTCATACCTTGTAGAAAGCTGAGAGAATTATCTACAACTTTCATTCAGGGCTGCAAAGCCAATTCGGAATTCCAGAAGGTCATATGCAGCCTGGAAGCCAGAGAAGACATGCTGTCGCAGGATCGTGTTTGGACTATAACTTGAGCTGTATATGTCATATGGACTTGAAACGGGTCCCATTAGAAAGCTAAGACACAGAAATTAAATTTTTATGAAGACTGGTTAACCAAATTGTATAGTTTAGATGGTCTTATTTTCTGTCGAAGTTGGCTGATGGTTCCAGAAATCTATTGGCACTTAAATGGGCCTAACTTCTTCATCACAAGTCCAATTGAGCCCAAACCAAAGCCCAATGAAAGCTAAGGCCTATGGGAATAAGTGTGACCTAAGGGCAATTTGGGTGTACATGTATTTTTGGAGGCTTATATGCTCAGAAGGAGGCAGCCGAAATTGTATTAGACAATTAGGATATTTTAGACAGCTTTTCTAGTTTTTCTTAGTCTTTAAGTTTTCTCTCTAGATATTTTGTAAAGTTTTTTCCTCTTGTTGATGGAGGGCTGAATACTCAAATCAATCCAGGTTTTAGCTATTCTGATTATTAATTCTGAGATTATGCTTTGATTGTTATTCATTTAGTTGTTAATCAAGTTCTTTCAATCCTCTGAAATATTCTGTTTAAATTGCTTAATTTCGGATTTGGATTTTCATGTGTTGATTGCTTAATTGCATGTGATTGAAGAGAATTGTATGGATTAAATGATGTTTCTAAGCTTTTGGACGGATTGTTTACCCTCGGCTGGATTCTGGACTTAGGTTAAACTAGATTTGAATGANGGCTCCAAAGCCAATTCGGAATTCCAGAAGGTCATATGCAGCCTGGAAGCCAGAGAAGACATGCTGTCGCAGGATCGTGTTTGGACTATAACTTGAGCTGTATATGTCATATGGACTTGAAACGGGTCCCATTAGAAAGCTAAGACACAGAAATTAAATTTTTATGAAGACTGGTTAACCAAATTGTATAGTTTAGATGGTCTTATTTTCTGTCGAAGTTGGCTGATGGTTCCAGAAATCTATTGGCACTTAAATGGGCCTAACTTCTTCATCACAAGTCCAATTGAGCCCAAACCAAAGCCCAATGAAAGCTAAGGCCTATGGGAATAAGTGTGACCTAAGGGCAATTTGGGTGTACATGTATTTTTGGAGGCTTATATGCTCAGAAGGAGGCAGCCGAAATTGTATTAGACAATTAGGATATTTTAGACAGCTTTTCTAGTTTTTCTTAGTCTTTAAGTTTTCTCTCTAGATATTTTGTGAAGTTTTTTCCTCTTGTTGATGGAGGGCTGAATACTCAAATCAATCCAGGTTTTAGCTATTCTGATTATTAATTCTGAGATTATGCTTTGATTGTTATTCATTTAGTTGTTAATCAAGTTCTTTCAATCCTCTGAAATATTCTGTTTAAATTGCTTAATTTTGGATTTGGATTTTCATGTGTTGATTGCTTAATTGCATGTGATTGAAGAGAATTGTATGGATTAAATGATGTTTCTAAGCTTTTGGACGGATTGTTTACCCTCGGCTGGATTCTGGACTTAGGTTAAACTAGATTTGAATGAGTGCTTAATTCATTCAGTCTTAGTTGATCCGAATTCTGGTTGCTTAACCAGTGGATATCCATAGAGCACTGAGAGGCTTCTTGATGTGTTTTAAAGGCCAAGAACTAGGTTAATAATTGAATGGATTCTTGGAAATCAACGATGGATTAAAATCAGAATCAGTTAGACTTGAATTAGTTGTTTTCCTTAAGGTTTACCACTTATAATTAATTTCTGTTAATCACTTGAACAAAACAAACCCCCCCTGTTTATATGTTCGTAAATCTGATTCACTACTTAGAATAATCCTTTGGTTCGACTTAGGGTTACTTTATGCTACAAGTAGCTTAGGTAAACTGACCTTAAACTTTCATTAATTTGAGGAATCTCAGCAGCTCATCACCAGCACACACCCACACCAAAACTCTTTCTTTCTTTCCCTCTCTGACTCTCTCCCATTCTTCTCTAACTTCCGCACATACTACCTCACCCATTCCCAATTTCATCACTCAAACACTTCCACAATCACTCACCCACTGAATTTCAGCCATCTCTGCCCATTACCCACACCTTTTCATATTTAAATTTTCGCACAATCCCTCTCACTCAAGCACACCGAGCTCAATTGGTACAAGAGGGGGTTTTGGATTTTTCATCCAATTAAGGTAACTCTTTCACTCTCTTCCTTTGTTTTGGTTATCTTGGGTGTCCATTGGCCAAATTGGAGGTAATGCATCATTTAAATGGCTTTGAGAAGTTGTTTTGTGCTTTATGGCCACCAAGTGTTTGATGAATTGCCTCTATTAATATTTGCTTCTTATTGGGTGCGACTTTGCCATGCTTGCATGTCTATCTTGCCTTAGCTACGTTCATGTGCATATTTGTTAAGCATTTGCTCATGTTTCAAAATCTCTTGCTTGCTTATATCCCATATGCATTCTACCATCCCCCTTTTAGGCTTTGCAACATTTTCCATCAAATTTGCCCATGACAACCAAGTTCAACATTATGAAGGCATGCACTAGACAAATATGCACTAGCCACATTCATATCCTTAGATGCTATGAGCACCTAATTCTAGGTTTTAACTGAAATTTTTGCACTTGTTATATATGCACATTGCTTCCTTATGTGCCCACATTGGTTTGCTTAAATTTCTAGGTTGTTCATTCTTCACTTGCTTATCTCTCGACTTGCTTGCCTAAAACATTCTCACTCATGTACTACTTGCCATGCTTGCATGTTTGTTATGTAATGCAGTCACAGTTTTTCCTTGGATATGCATTTGCATGTTTGTTGTACTGTCTACTGTTTGCCTTGCTGTGTCTTCATCCATGCCTAAAGAACTTGAACCTATGCACGAATGGATTCAACCTCACTTTTGAGTCTCTTTCTCAGGTTCTGCCTCCATTCTCTCACCATCTCACCATGTCCACAAAGCGGCAAAAGACAACCCGAGGGACCAGCTCTTCGTCACCCTAGACTTTTGACAAACATCAGTTGTTAGTCCAGAGGCGTTCGAAAGGTACTAAGTTTCCGTAGCTCGGCGCTCCATAGTACCAGAGCGGGGCATCCAGCTCTCTCCTACCGGTGATTATGTCAGCATTTATAGGAAGATTAACTCAGCGACGCTGGACACATTTTGTTAAACAGCCTGAGGCCACTGTGGTACGTGAATTTTATGCTAATGCCCCTGAGCGTGACCAAGACAAGGTTCCCACTATCCCGTTTAGCCGTGCTGCCTCTACCAGGTTCCCACTGTCAAAGACGATGCATATCGTGCACTTACCGAGGTTGATGAGTGCGATGTGGACGAGATTTCGCACCTTCTCTGCCGCCCCGGCACTGTTTGGAAAATGTCCGACGACCATCCTCTTTCCTTCCGCCAGGACACACTTGATATTGTGGGCAAAGCCTGGCTACACTTTCTCTTGGCGAAACTTCTTCCAGTCACTCATCTTAGTGACGTGGTCCTTGAGTGTGCCATCTTGCTCTATGCCATCGTAGCTGACTTACCCCTTGACGTGGGCCAGATTATTCACGACAACATCCTCGACAGTATATGTGGCACCACCACAGGTGGCTTAGCTCACCCGTCTATGATCACCGAACTCTGCAAACATGCGGGAGTTCCATGGGGCGATGATGAAGAACGTTGTTCTCCGCATCGAGCACTCGATGACATCATCCTTTATGCCTTCAAGACTTAGAGATCTTCCTCCACTAAGCCAGCTAGTTCCTCACAACCTCCTTAGCAACGCCAACCCATTTCTACCGTTGAGAGGTTTAATCAAATCGAGGCGGACATTCATGGCATCCACACTACACTTGCTGCCATCCAGAACACTCTCACTCAGCAGCAAGCTTTCCAGGACCAGATCGATAGTTTCATGCAGTCACAGACTCGTGCACTGAACCAGTTGATGAGCCAGTGCACACTCGCCCCTGGGCCCATTCCCACCATGCCATTAGATCCAGCACCTCCAACTTCGCAAGAGGATGGCGACCATGCCATATGACCCACTGCTACTTTAGGGAAGTCTCATTCACCTCTTTTTTTTTTTCCTATTCCGAACATTGGGGACAATGTTGTATTCTAAGTTTGGGGGTAATGGGATTTTATTCCCTTAGACTTTAGGGCATTTAGACTGTTTATGTATGAATTTTATTTCCTGATCTTAGGATGTTAATTTATTTATCTTGAAGTATTCAAAAAAAAAAATTCTGAAAACCTTGGGCCTATGATAAAATTATTTTCTATTGATCACATCTCTAGAAAAAATGATAGATGTTATGTGTATGTCTGAGAAACTCTAGAGTTTTTCTTTGTTGACTGAATTGCTCTGAATCACTGAGCACATAGCATTGCTTGCTTGAATGTGGCATTGTTTAAAAAGGATTATGTAAACTAAGTCATTTCAAGAGCTCATGAACACTAGAACTTGCTTGATTGCCAGTCGAGGCGAAATCCCAGACTGTGCAATATTAAGGACATGACATAGGCATTCTTTGGTAAGATTGAGCCTTTTCTAAGCTAACACTGTGCATGATTTTTCATCCCTAGCATACCCCCTTTGAGCTTAATGTAGCCTATTTCTTTGTCTCCTACACCTATACCCCAGCCCTTTGCATGACCTTTGACTTGAANATTGGGGACAATGTTGTATTCTAAGTTTGGGGATAGTGGGATTTTATGCCCTTAGACTTTAGGGCATTTAGACTGTTTATGTATGAATTTTATTTCTTGATCTTAGGATGTTAATTTATTTATCTTGAAGTATTCAAAAAAAAAAAATTCTGAAAACCTTGGGCCTATAATAAAATTATTTTCTATTGATCACATCTCTAGAAAAAATGATAGATGTTATGTGTATGTCTGAGAAACTCTAGAGTTTTTCTTTGTTGACTGAATTGCTCTGAATCACTGAGCACATAGCATTGCTTGCTTGAATGTGGCATTGTTTAAAAAGGATTATGTAAACTAAGTCATTTCAAGAGCTCATGAACACTAGAACTTGCTTGATTGCTAGTCGAGGCGAAATCCCAGACTGTGCAATATTAAGGACATGATATAGGCATTCTTTGGTAAGATTGAGCCTTTTCTAAGCTAACACTGTGCATGATTTTTCATCCCTAGCATACCCCCTTTGAGCTTAATGTAGCCTATTTCTTTGTCTCCTACACCTATACCCCAGCCCTTTGCATGACCTTTGACTTGAACCTTACACCTAGAGGACATAGTCAGTCTTAAGAGCATTAAGAGCTAGAGATTTTAAGAAGAATGATGGAGAAAAGGAAAAGAGAACATCAAAGTATCTACCACCAACAAAAAAAAAATGCTACATCCTAGCTAAAAAGAATCATTAGCAAAAGAAAAGAAATGAATGTTGAGATAACAGAAATAATGATTTGAAGCATAAAATGGATGGAAGTAGCACAAAAATATGAATAATGGTGGCAAAAGATGAAGTGAAGAAAAAGAAGAAAAAAAAAAGGCAAGTTTGGGGGAAGTCAGGAGAGAAAGGGTGATGCTTTTGAAAGAAGCTCTATAAGTTGACTATGTGATAGGTGATTCAAACTTTATTTTTCCTGGTCTTTTATCTTACCTTTAGCCCAGCCATACATGACAAACCTGTCAAAGTCTTGTTGATTTTTGGTATTGTGTTCAGTTTACATTAGTGGAGATTGGCATGACAAGCAAGCATATGGGGTTCCGAAGGAATTTAAACTAGAGACTAATATAAGTGTGCATAATCTGATTTAAATTAAGTTAGTAGGGTAAGCAAGGCTTATTTTCACACACACACAGACTTTTAGTGCAACAAGATTAACTTTGGGGTGAAAATAGACACATGAGGAGCATCTTGAAAATTTTCTAAGAGTTGTGGCAAATTGATTTCTCTGAGGCCTGTATGGTGAATAAGAAAGGTATACACCTGTTAGTTGACTTCTAGGTAGAATTTATTTTCTTTGCTTGAGGACTAGCAAATGTTAAGTTTGAGGGTATTTGTTGAGTGGATTTAACACCCACTCTTTGGATATCTTTTACTTGATTATTTAGTGTTCTTTGAGATTATTTACCATCTAATGGGTCGTTTATGTTAAGTTTTAGAGCTTATGACAAAAAGGAAAGAAATGAAGAAAGCAAGCTCTGCAGCCCTTGGAATCAAGCGCCGCAGCTCCTGGAACATGAGATTACAAAAGATGGACAGCAATCAAGCGCTGCAACTCCAGTTTTCCAGTGCCGCAACGCCCTTTTGATGTGAATGGATGAGACCCAGCGCCGCAGCACCAGAATTCCAGCTCTGCAGTGCCCACATCAGCAATTTCTGGAGTTTCAAGCCGAGACCCAACGCTGCAGCGCCCGTGCGTAGCCCTTTGATCCACATCACTTTATTTCTCTAGTTTTAGGGCTTTTCTTTAGAGGTATAAATAGGAAGTCTTAGGGATTTTGAGGGGTTCGTTCTTAGACACTTTTGGAGGCACAAAGGAGGCAAAAGCAAGGATAGAATGGAGGTTACATGAAGTGGATTCGACCTCCAACTCAGAGTATTTCTTCTTTTAACCTTGAATCATGTCTAGATTTTACTTTTTTTGGTTTTCTTTTCCTGTGATGAACTAAATTCTTCTCTATGGCCACGATGTAGCCAAAATTATGAACAGTTAAAGTTCTTATGAAATTGATTTGAGATTTATCTTTGTTAATTGAGTATTCATCTCTACTCTTAATGCTTCTAAATTGACTGGCCATTAATCTAGATGACAAGTTAATCACAATGAGACCGGAAGGAGATTTGTGTGTTTAGTTCACTGAGATTAATGCCCTAGGTTGCATGTAGGATATGAATATACCTCCATAGCTTAGGTAATCAGTTAAGAGAACCATAGAACCTAATAAATCTGTAATTATTATAACTCATATAGGAATATACAGGGTTAGTAATTAGGGATATTTCCACTAGACTTTGGGAGAGACTAGTGGATGAATTAGGGATTCTTGATTAGCAATTAAAAAGATAAATTGATATCAATGACATGATGAACGGAAACCTGGATTAATTAAGGTGAAATCGGAGTCCTAGGCTTTTCTCCCTTGATAATTCTATCATTTGTTCTGGTTTAATTTGCTATTTTTCTAGTTTAACTTCTTTTCATTATATTTTAAGTTGTTTCATTGAAATATCTCCATATTGATTGATTAGATAAAATTATGGCTAACCCTCTTTCGGTAGTTGATACATTAGTCCTCGTGGGAACGATGACTCTAATTCATCTTATTACTTGAAAAACGACAACATACACTTGTGTTAGGTTTTTACACAACAAGGATCACAATCCTTAGCCTATTAGCAAAACCCTAAAGCAATTTGGAGGCTCGGAGAGCTTTTGTTTATTTTGATTGTATTTACCAATTATGTAGCCCTCCCTTATTGGACAAGGAAAAATGTTGTAATATTTATACTCATATATTTGCATAATATTTAGGAATGTGATTAATCGATTAGTATCCATAGATCCTCTTACCTATCAGGGAGGGATAGGGTGACCCATATGCATATCAGGTGGCCCACTTTCTCGTTCCTATGTAAGGATAGGCGCCATCCCAGAGAACGCCAGTTGCGAGGAACAAGTGGAAAGATTTAGGGCACGATAGTTGCATGCATAGCACGTTTAGATTTTTTTTTTTTTAAAATTTTGTTAGATATTCAGGAAATGCATTTATTATTCTGGTATAAATAAAATATACTATTGGTCATACTATATATGCACAATTAATTTTGGTTAATGTTTTCTGAATGGGTGTTGTGGGGTGCCTAACACCTTCCTTACACACAAATTGACTCCCAAACCATCTCTGGTTCGTAGACTTTTTTTTATTTAAAAATCAAAAAAAGAGTTTTCCAATTTTCCCCTATTTTCTTAATACAATTGGTGAAAACTCCAAGTTTTCTTTCAAAAACTAATCACTATNAATTTTGGTTAACGTTTTCTGAATGGGTGTTGTGGGGTGCCTAACACCTTCCTTACACACAAATTGACTCCCAAACCATCTCTGGTTCGTGGACTTTTTTTTATTTAAAAATCAAAAAAAGAGTTTTCCAATTTTCCCCTATTTTCTTAATACAATTGGTGAAAACTCCAAGTTTTCTTTCAAAAACTAATCACTATTCAAAAAAGGTCCGCCATCCGCATTGTAGTGACATTCGAGTACATTGTGACAGTTCGGTGACTCCACTGGGGACGATTGGAGAGTCAAGCTTGGGAAATTAGTTGTTTAAATTTAGTATGGCCTTTTGTATTTCTTTTATCCCTTTGTTTGTTTATTTTATGCCATAGAATTCTGTTTATGGTTCTTTTGTATGTGTATTTTGGTTATTTATTTATTTCAATTCAATGTCTTTAATCCGAGCATGGGCTCTAACACACCATTTTCATTCCTTTGCATTTTGGGACTTGACCCACTACTTTATTTCTTGAAATATCTTGGGCCTTCACCCGTTGTATTATTACCATTTTGGGCCCTACCCCTTCATGTTATTTTTTTGGCATATCATTCATTTCTCAAACTTTATCTTGTTGACTCATATCATGCATTTTCTAGACTTCATCCCTTATTTTATTTTGGCTTATCTATGAGCCTTGACCCACGGCATACCCTCTTCACCTTTATTTTCTTTTTCAAAGTCCTTCGGCATAGTAGACACATTTTATTTTCCTTATTAAAGTCTTTCGGTAGAGAAGGCACCGTAATTTTTCTTATCAAAGTCCTTCGGCGGAGGAGACACCTTTATTTTTTATGTCAAAGTCCTTCGGTAGAGGAGACACCTTTATTTTCCTTGTTAAAGTCCTTTGGCAGAGGAGGCATCTTAATTTTTCTCGCCAAAGTCCTTCGGCAGAGAAGGCACCTTTCCTTTTCTTGTCAAAGTCATTTGGCAAAGGAGGCACCTTTATTTTCCTTGTCAAAGTCCTTCGACAGATGTGGCACAATTATTTTTCTTGTTAAAGTCCTTCAGCGGAAGAGACACCTTTATTTTTCTTGTTAAAGTCCTTTGGTAGAGGAGACACCTTTATTTTCCTTGTTGAAGTCCTTCGGCAGATGAGGCATCTTAGTTTTTCTTGCTAAAGTCCTTCGGCGGAGGAGGCACCTTTCCTTTTCTTGTCAAAGTCATTTGGCAGAGGAGGCACCTTTATTTTCCTTGTCAAAGTCCTTCAGCAAATGTGGCACCTTTATTTTTCTTGTTAAAGTCCTTCGGCGGAGGAGGCATCTTTATTTTTCCTGTCAAAGTCCTTTGGTAGAGGAGACACCTTTATTTTCCTTGTTAAAGTCCTTCGGCAGAGGAGGCACCTTTCCTTTTCCTGTCAAAGTCATTTGGCAGAGGAAGCACCTTTATTTTCCTTGTCAAAGTCTTTCGGCAGAGGAGGCATCTTAATTTTTCTCGTCAAAGTCCTTTGGTGGAGGAGCCACCTTTCCTTTTCTTGTCAAAGTCATTTGGCAGAGGAAGCACTTTTATTTTCCTTGTCAAAGTCCTTCGGCAGATGTGGCACCTTTATTTTTCTTGTTAAAGTCCTTCGGCAGAGGAGACACCTTTATTTTTCTTGTCAAAGTCTTTTAGCAGAAGAAGCATGTTTATTTTCCTTGTTAAAGCCCTTCAATGCAGGAGGCACCATTCATTTTCTTGTAAAAGTCCTTCGGCAGAGGAGACATCTTTATTTTCTTTATTAAAGTCCTTTGTCAGAGGAGGCACCTTCATTTTTCTTGTCAAAGTCCTTTGGTGGATTATGCACTTCTATTTTTCTTGTCCAAGTCCTTCAGCTAAGAAGCCACCTTTATTTTTCTTGTCAAAGTCCTTTGGCAGAGGATGCACCTTTGTTTTCCTTGTTGAAGGCGCAGGAGGCACCATTCATTTTCTTGTCAAAGTCCTTCAGCAGGGGAAACACATTTATTTTCCTTATTAAAGTCCTTCGGCATAGGAGACACCTTCATTTTTTTTGTTAAAGTCCTTCAGCGGAGGAGACACCTTTGTTTTTCTTGTCAAAGTCCTTTGGTAGATAAGGCACCTTTATTTTCCTTGTTAAAGTCCTTCGGTGGATGATGCATCTTTATTTTCCCTGTTAAAGTCCTTTGGTGAGGAGGCATTTTTATTTTCCTTTTCAAAATCCTTCGGCGGAGGAGGCACCTTTACTTTTTCTCCTGAAATAGAATCTAGCTTAGCTAGGTCAAGCCTGTGTCAAGTCAAATGCTTTCCATTTTCTACATTTTCCTTTCCTGCTTAAATCGAATCTACTCTAACTAGGTCGAGCCTGTGTCAAGCTAGGTGCTTTTAAATTCATGTTGGCTCCCGGGTGAAAGATCTCGGTGGTTTTAATTTTCCTTCTCATTTTGGGTTCTACGGACAAAATCATTGTCTACTATCTTTACATATTGAGTTTTTATTCTGTTTTGGTTTGATCTTGGATAAGATGGTTGATCCTTGCATGTCTTGCTTTTGGGTTTTCTTCATTTGGTTTTATATTATGCATTTTCAGGTTTGACAGTTTTCCCTGGCAACCCTTGGGTTTTATTTTATATTTGGGGTTGTAGAATTCTAATTCGAGTGATTTTTTATTTGTTAAGAGATGTGTTTCTTCAACATATAGTTTTCTTAGAATTTATGCATATGCACACTGCTCCCAGTTTTTTAATTGAAGTTGGTTGTTTTTCTGTTACTTCAGGTTTGTTAGTTTTCCTTCGCAACCTTCAGTGTTTATTTTCTAAATGGAGTTGTAAAACTCCAATTTGCATGATTCTTGTCTTTGTAGGATTCTGAGACATATGTCTTTCACATATTATTTCTTTTTTTTTAGAATTTTTGCATCTTGTATTTGTTCCTAGTTTCGTTTTGAATTTGTTAGTTTTTTCGGCATTGTCGGATTGTTGGTCAATTCTGGCAATGCTTAGGTTTTTTTTTTTTTTTTTTTTTTTTTTTTTGTAATTGGAACTGCAGGGTTCCATTTTGCATGATTTTTTATTTTTTGGATTTTTGAAACATGTATCTTTGTTATATATGAATTTGAGACCAAATATCCAAGGCATGCCTTCCTATATTTCATTTCAAGGTTTTCCTATTTTTTGTCCTATTTTCGATTTTTGTTGAGTTTTAATCTTATTGTCCCAAATTTGTCCCATATATTACATGCTGCCCTCTTTACATCTTGATGTGACTTGCATGTCTTAATCTCCAATGTTTGGTTATATATGCTTCGGCTAAGGTTTTCTTTGATTATGAGCCATCTAATGTGTGTTCTATGTGAGAAGGGATCGCAATCATTGGGCTATTACCAAAACCCTAAGGTGATTCGGAGGTTCGAAAAACTTTTGTTTATTTTGATTGCATTTACCAATTATGTACCCCTCCCTTATTGGACAAGGAAAAATGTTGTAATATTTATACTCATACAAGTATTTAGGAATGTGATTGATCGATTAGTATCCTTGGGCCCCCTTACCTATCATGGAGGGATAAGGCGATCCATCTGAATATCAGGTGGCCCACTCTATCATTCCTAGGTAAGGATAGACACCACCCTAAAGGATGCCATTTGCGAGAAATAGGTGGAAGGATTTAGGGCATGTTAGTTGCATGCATAACATGTTTAGATTCTTTGTTTTTTTTTTTAATTTTTTTTTAGATATTCATGCAATGCATTTATTATTCTTGGATAAATAAAATACATTATTGGTCATACTATATTTGCACAATTAATTTCGGGTAACCATTTTTGAATGGGTGTTATGGGGTGTCTAACACATTCTTCACACACAAATTGATTCTCGAACCATTTCTGGTTCGCAGACCATTTTTTTTTTTATTTAAAAGTCGAAAAAGGGATTTTTCAATTGTCCCGCATTTTTTTAATACAATTAGTGACAACTCCAAGTTTTCTTTCGAAACTAATCTCTTTTCAAAAATAGTCCACCACCTGCGTTGTAGCGACCTGCGGATAGGTTGTGTCACACATGCATGAATGCTTTACCTCCAAACACCTTCAAATGAGAATAATTGATGTCTCTCCATGTCCACACTTTCTCTGGAATATCAAAATCCAAACGAACTAGTGGAGATCAGTTGATGAGATAGACTGCAGTGTTGATAACTTCTCCCCATAATGGCTTGAGCTGATTTGCCTTTCTTAGCATGCATCGAACTTTGTCCACAATAGTGCGATTCATTCGTTCTGCAACGCCGTTGTATTGTGGAGTGCCAGGAACTGTCTTCTCATGTCTTATTGTCTTATGCCATGCTTTCTACAATACTCTTTAAGTTATCTAGAAATATATTCTCCTCCATTATCCGCACGAAAGTCATTTCAATGGCTGGCCGGTCTCCCTTTCCACCATGACATGAAATTGCCGGAAATATTGGAATACTTGGATTTTGGTTTGCAACAAGTATACCCTTCGAGTTGCATCATCGATGAAGGTAACCAAATATTTATTGCAAGCTAATGACTCCACTTCTATGGGACCACAAACATCAGAATGCACCAACTCCAGCTTGTTTTGCTTCTGCTTGGAGTTCTTTTGAAATGATACTCGGTGATGTTTTCCAAATAAACGATAATTACAAAGGTCCAATGACTTTCCTTTGGCCCAAGGAATGAGGGACTGTTTGGCCAAAAGGAGCAATCCCTTCTACTCATGCGCCAACCGTTTGTGCCACAAATGTGGAGAATCATCACCTTCAACTGTATTCAGTTGTGCGCCACACACTTTCACACGTGTCTTGTGCTGTGTGCAGCGTAATCTTCCTCTTGCTACCACCAAAGTTCCCTTGGTGAGTTTCCATGAGCCACTTCCCATGTAGTGCTTGTATCCTTACACGTCCAGTGCATGCACAGAAAGCAAATTTACTCACAGATCAGGAATATGGCGCACATTTCTCAACATCATTGTGCATCCGACATTGGTTTGTATACAGATATCACCGATTCCCATGATCCGAGAAACACTTCTGTTTCCCATCTTTATAGTGCCAAAGTCTCCTGCTTTGTAGGTGGAAAAATATTCCCTCTTGGGAACACAGTGATATGATGCGCCTGAGTCTACTAACCATTCCTCATCTGGATTCGTTATATGACAACACTCCTCTTGATCCCAGAGTAGTGTTACATCACTCTTGGTGGAGACCAAAGCAGCAGTATTTTTGTCATTCGCTTGCTTCTCTCTTTCTTGCTTCAAGATTCTGCAATTTCTTTTTATGTGACCAATTTTGTGACAGTGATAAGACTTTGCCTTGTTTGTGGACTTGGATCTTGGCTTGCCTTATCCTCCAGGTTCTCTGCTCTTGCTTCTACCCCTGGTCTCCGTGACAAGAGCTTGAGTAGCATTGCCATCAACATCTTTTCTTCTCATCTCTTCATTGAATAGGCGATTTCTCACCATACTCAATGCTACTTTGTCATCAGGTCCTAAATTACTAAGGGATATTACTAGTGTATCCCAAGTTTCTGGCAACGAACCTAGCAGCACACATGCTTGAGGTTCATCATCTAGACTGAAACCTAAGACAGATAATTGGGTTATCAGGCCTTCAAAGTCATTTAAATGCTCTGGAATTGACCGTCCCTCCTTTAACTTCAAGCTCATGAGCTTTCTCATTATGAAGATTTTTAACTGAGCATTTTTCTTCTCATACATGCTTTTAAGTTTCTTCCAAACTGTTTGAGGATCTGTTTCTTTAGAAAAATGATCATAAAGACTGAGGTATACCCACTGGCATATAGTACCCAGTGTCTTCTTTTTCTGCTTGCTCCAATCTTCATCTGTCATTTTTCCTGGCCTGGCTTCATCACCTTCAATGGGATCATAAAGATCTTAGCAATGGAGGTGATCCTCCATAATGGACTTCCACAGTAAATAATTTGTTGCTGTCAATTTAACCATGGTGTTGGTCGTGTTTTCTATGATTCCCTCTTGCTTTTATCAACTATGCTCTGATACCAATTATTTGGAAAAATGGCACAACGGTGAACAATTAACAGTAACAAATGCCTAAACAGTAATTAACTATTCACAAATAAAAATAGTAATTGTGGAAGAAAAAAGACACCAAGAATTTTAAAGTGGAAAACCCGAGGAAAACTATGAGACCAATTTCGAAAAATATTCTACTATTCGTGATAAAATTGGTACAATATTTACACCCAAGCTTAAAATCTCACAATTTTACCATTGAGTATTCTCTCTATAGAGCACTCAAATATTCCTCATACTCTTTATGGTGTGATACCCACAACTCTCTATGTTGTGATATCTCGTAGCACTCTTTCTTCTTTGAGCTGCTCTTCTTCTCTTGCTCTCTGAACCTTTGATGCAGAAATCTTCCCCATTTATAGGAAAATATTGCCTGCTGCTATTGCTGAATTTTACCATGTGAAATCAGCTTCTCAAAGCCATCGTCCTCCATTTCTGACTCCTGCAATCAATGGTTTACTTCACAGCCTATGCATAGCTTCTCTGTCCTATACATTTCATGCACTCAACCACTCCATTTTCATCAGCAGCACCGCTTCTCATTAATGCCACTCAACGAGCCACGAACAAGCCTATTTCTAGACTTTGTAGGATCAGGCGTGCATGTCATACATGAAACTCACATGCATGGTGCTTTAATTGCACCATTGGGCTGGACCCCCACAAGTTCATCCATTCCTTGAAACCTGAAGTATAAATTTGGCATGACACACAGGGACGGATCTAAAAATTTTATGCAGTCGGGGCAATGAATGTTGCTTGAATATTGCTTAATATTTAGTGGGAATAATTTTACAAAAATCAACAATGGACAAATTCCAACGCAACTGCATCAGTACTCAGCATTTCTCAACATTCTTGAGAAGACTAAGCCAGCCTCACTCACTCACAAAGTAGGAATGGTGGTGGCAAAAAGAAATAAGAACTTGTATTAATTCAACGGATCCTTTACACAATTAGCTTCTTAATTATTTTTGACAAATGAGAAGCCTTATTTATTTATACTAACTCTTCTTCCTAATGAACATTGAAAATTGTTCCAATGAACGGTGTGAGAATTGAGCTCTAAAAGCTTACCACCTCTGTTCCTCTAAAATATCTAAGAAAATTATATGTATATATAAGAAAAATATTTAAAGAGAAATAAATATATTATACATAATAGTATTTTTTTTTTTTAACATTTTCTTACCATTTGGTCTCAATTGAAGCAAATCAAGGGCAACATGCGTACCATGTTGGTGTACAGACAGCTAGGAGCAATTATTTTTATTCACATATATAACATGTTTGTTGAAATGTGTAACAAGTGAAGGTTAAAATTGAAATTGATAAGGGATAAATTGAATGGGAACAATTAGATTAATTATAATATAATTTTTCTTGAACTATGGTTTTTATCTTACTTTTAAATATTTGTGTACTTAATTATCTTTAATTAGGGATTAGAGTTATTAAAAAAGATCAAACATCTTATAGTTGAGTGGTACTAAGGTTGTGCTTAAGACTTGTGGGTTCTGTGTTCGAATCCAGAGTCATAGTCAAAAATACAAAAAAAAGAAAAAAGTTATTAAAAATAAGAGCCCTCNAAAAAAGTTATTAGAAATAAGAGCCCTCACATGAGTGGCACATGACAATTCTGTCCATGAATTAATAAAAATAGACATAAGCTTTTTTTGTACAAATTATAAAGCTTAAGGGTTTCTTGCATATTTTTAAACCTTAGGGGGGTTTTTCACATATAAGTCAAAATTAAAGGAAGTTTTCTACATGTTATTCATTTTTCATTAACATTATAAAAGAAAGTATTTAAGCTTCCTGTGTAAAATGGGAAGTTCAAATAGCAATTTTATCTTCCGTTACAAAATTTAAAGTCATAGCAAGAGTAGGAATTCATCGATTAACTATATCAAATATAAATTATGAATAATAATTTATAGTTCTATACATATTCTTATCTCTCTTCAAAAAAAAAACATATTCTTTTTCTTAGTATTTTACAAATTGTATTGGGTGCTTATTTATTCTTATAATTTTTTGAATTTAAAATTTAACCTATAATACAATTATGAATTATTAAGAATTTATTTTTCTATAATTATTATTTTTTGAATAACTATAAAGCTATATATAGCTACATTTAAAAATTATTTTTTGGATCCGTCCCTAGTAGTGGGGGTTGTGGGGGCAAGAGCAACATTTTAGTAGGGGCAAATTAGTATAAATAATATAGTTAATGGAATTATTATATCTACATTAAATGCAATGTTTTTGAGCTATTGGGGCAATTGCCCCCACTAGCTACAATGTGGATTTGCCCCTGATCACACATGTAATTTTTTATTTTTGTTTTAAATTGACTCCTGCACTCTATAATATGAGTATGGACTGATAGTATATGTATAAAAAAGTCTCTTGTCAGGGGCGGAGCCTCGTTCCTGCATGGAAGCCATTGCCCCCCTCCCTAAATTTTTTCAAATTAAAATTTTTTCCTTTGTTTTTTCAATTTTTTTTGAAAAATACATGTTTGGTCCCCTCAAAAACTATAAAAAAATTTCATGTACACTATTGGTAATTATAGTTTAGCTCCTCCAAAAAATTTATGCTAGCTCCGTCTCTGTCTGTTGTTAAGGTGCTAAATATACGTTTTAAATGTACTCTATTCAAGAAAAGGGGAGTTATGATTTTATGTTGCGGGATATTGTAGAAAATCTGAAGTTCAGTTTCCTCTATGTTCTGATGTATGTATGTTCCTTTTAGTGAAAAATTTATCTGTTTGCTTACTATGCTGCAGCTCACAATTGTTATCAGAGTAATTTCTTCTTAATAACCTATGTAGAACTTGTGTGAAAATTCATCTGAAGGATTCTCCTCTGGCACCTTTTTTGTAGAGATGGTTTCCTCAAGTATTTCTCTTTTAGCTCCTCCATTTTTCTCTAGGCATACTAACCGTCGTTTTAAATATTAGATACATTTTTTTTTGCCAAAAGATAGAATACTGACATTACAATGTATATGTACATATCTTTTTTAAGAAACTCCCATATGAAAAAGCGCAAACATTTAAGTCGCCAATAATAACATCACAATTAATAAGAGCAGCCCACCAAGATTTGATCCTAGGTTATGAAAACCTCCCCGAGCCTTAGAGGCTGGGTATATAATGACTTGAGCTATTGTTCAAGGTCTAAATATTAGATACATTCCTATTTCATGAAATCAGTTTTTGTATTACTTTTGTAGGGAGTGCAACTTGAAGCCCGGTGATACTGCTGTTGTGCGAGAATGAAGAGAATGTTATGGCCGTTAGTATCTATTGTTAGTTAAAGAATTTTGAGTGTAGGATCTGGAAATTGGAATATTTTGGAAGCAGTATTTCTTAATGCTTTTTCAGTTTGTGCTTTAGGATATTAGTTATTGTATTTTGTTTCTGGTTTAGGTATGGGTATTTAAAATGTAAGATGTTGAGTCTACAGTTCTTCAACCCTAGTTTTGATGATAATAAATAGCCATAATTATCACTAACCTATGTTTGCTCAAATGTCTATTTTAGTAACAATTTAAGTGATGTTCTTGAGTTTGAAGCATAACTAGTTTCCTAGTCAAAAGAATCAGCTCGAGTGCAAGTGTAAGAACTGATTCTACACATATTAAAGATGTTGATGTAGAAGAATAACTTTGAGAAGCTCATGGACTTCTGCAGATGTAAAGCCCAATCCATCAAGACCAGTTATTGGACCTCACCGAGTAGATTGGAAGGAAGCCCATTAGAGAAATTCAAATAAGAGGAAACTCAGCAAGAACAAGTTCTCGTACAGAACTGATTCCTCACAAAAGATCGCCTATGCTAACGTGGCAGTGAAAGTCTGAAGATATTTTGAATTTCAAAAAATATTCCAGAGAAAATATCAATAAATCAGAGGAGTAGACTTTGGAAGCAATCAATTAGAAAAGAGCTGTTGAAATTATATAAAATGAAGTTTTTCAAAGAAGGAGCTATATTAGGAAAGAAATCAATGATGAATAAAAGGATTCCTAAAATAGCACAAATTGTCAGCCACGAATTGAGGGGTCTTTCTTCAATTCAAATGGTCATCTTCTTCCTCTGGACTCCAATAAATTGAAGACCCAAGGTCTGGAAAAGTAAGAAGAGAAAAAGAGAAGCTATCAAGCAAGAATCATATTCTATCATACAACTAGCTTCATAGTCTTCTGTCAACTCTAAAATTACTTGTTATATTTCTTGTGAGAGTTGTTATATTTGGGGCTATGTTTTTCGATTATTGTAACAGATTTCTGGTTAGCTCTTAGGAAACCAGTTTAGAGAGTGACTGGTGAGCTCTTGTAAAACCAATTTTGAGAGAGTTTCCGGTTAGTTCTTTGCAAACCAGAGACTGTAGAAACTTGGACAAATAACCTCGTTGCTAGTAGAACCCCAGCCTTAGGAGAGTGGACATAGGCAATGTTTGGCCAAACCACTATAAAAATTTTGGGCTAAATCTCTTCTCCTTACTCTCTTTATTATTATGACAATCTGTATGTTTGGCTTGTTGAAAAACTAGTTATATATATGAGCTTAAACTGATTTTCTGTTTTGATTAATTATTTGATCCAATTATATATGATCTTGATATTATGGATAAGCTTCTGAGTGAATCTCTGTGAAATATTTTTTCTCTTCAATATTTACTTATGCTAAGTTATTTATGGGTTTTTAGATAACAAGTTTTAGGTGTAAATTGGATATTCCATAAATTTGTTTTAATATGTAATTATGTGTTTTATTGTTTTAATCTCTTATTCACCCTCTCTAAGAGCATACCTACACTCTCATAAGAATGGATTTGACCATTGTTTATGACTTATGATTTTATACATGATTGTTCTTTTATAGTGTGTTCTGTTACTCTATCTATGAAAGTTTAAAGGATGGATGCTTTATATTACAAACTCTTTAATTTATTTCAAATCTGAATTTTACTAATAATGTATACCATTTGAAGATAATTTAATCTATATTAAACTTATTTATTACCTTTCACCAGCAAAAACTAATTTATTATCTCCTTTTGTTATTTATATATCCAAATGCATGCTTAAATTGAGACTTCATTAGAATGATCCTATTTAACTAAACAAACCTTAGATCACTTAGTTCATGATTAAGATCAGAGAGAAATTTTTATTTATGTGGATTTATATGTCTGATGCTCATGTTGATTATATGGTGTACAACTTTTTTATGTCTGACGTAAGTAGAATTTTTCTGTTTTCTTACTTTGCTGCAACTCACACCTATATATACTGCCATATGCCTTAGTCGAATGGTTTTTTATTTTTTTTCTTTCATAAGTAACAAGCACTTTTTTTTTTGGTTTAAACGGTAAAAGTATCCTCATGCTAGTTTTTGCATATTGAGACTAAGTATCTTCTTGAACGATCTTAAGGATGCATTTCCCACATCAGTCTAGTGTATTTAGGGGAAAAATTCCCCTGGGTGCTGGCTCCAACATTTGAATCTTGGCTAGCTTAGATAAACCTATTGCATCTTTATCACCAAACTAAACTTTTGTGATTAAATAACTAGCAATTTATCTCTGTGAATCTCGACTAACTTAATAGAAATAGTGCTAGAGATTGTCATGAAGAATAGTCATAAGTTTCAAACATTAAAATAAAAAACAAATTATTGGTAAAAAAAAAGTACCAAAAAAAATCAAAAACTAAAAGTGAAAAACTAATTTCCTTCAGAAAGATTTTTCACACTTTTTCCATAGAATTTCAAATGGAAAACTATGGGGGTACATTTACCACAGAATTGTCCCATGGAAAACAAATAATTAGGAAAATATTCCAAGGTAAATTCCGTGAGAAACATTGCAGCTGGAAGTTGGCGCCAAAGTTTCCCATGCGTGTCCCACGGAAATGATATTAAAAGAAAATAATAAAATCAATAATTATATTTTACCATGGAAAATATTTAAATGTATTGTGAGAAAAACATCCAATTTTTTTTTTTTTGGTTTTACCCATGACGTATATTTAAAGTGAAGAAAAATTACTTCTTTTTTCTAAATCCACACTGTATTTCTCATTGAAAAAAAGAAAGTAATATTTCTATTTTAAATAAAATTTCCGTAGATTTTCTTTGGTATGAGTGAAATTTTTTTAAGATTATTTGAAGTGATGAAATTTTTTTTTCAAAGTATTTCCAATGGTTTTTTTTTTAAAGAGTCAAACCCTTTTTTAGTCCCTAAAATATGCATTCATTGACAAATTTGTCCTCTAAAAATTTTCGGTGACAAATTAGTCATTGATTTTATATTCCGTCTGCCAAATCAGTCATCCGCTAGGGTTCGTTTGTCATATTTAACGAAAAATACCACGTAGCACGTTAATTACTTATATGTCTGTTAATTGATGAGGTGACATGCTGACATGGCAATTAGTGGCTTAAGCTAGCATGAACACACAAAATGTCGTTGTTTTAAATGGAGAAGACCATTTGCTGAAGCTAAAAATGGTGTCGTAGCGACAAAACCGCAAACGAAAGGATTTCATTGCGACCTGGGGTGGAGATTTTCTGCAACTCTCCATTTGCAAGAGTCGAATCTTACTCCATCTCGCACGTGCCCAAAATCCTCTCGCTCGTTGTATTTGCTACAGTCGCTACTCCGGCGAAATTGGAAACAACTGACCTTACGAAATACGTGAAATCGAGGCTTCCTGGAGGTTTTGCTGCTCAAACAATCATAGGCACCGGTCGCCAGAAAAACGCCATTGCTAGGGTTGTTCTCCAGGAAGGAACTGGCAAATTTATAATCAATTACCGCAACGCTAAGGTCAAATCCCTTCTCTTGTTCTCCATCTGTCTGTAAAGTATATTTATTCTTTTACTTCCCCATCAATGTTATAATTTTGATATATCTAACATTGAGCAAAATTTTAAATTGAGTCTCGAACTGAATCTTACTTCACAAAGTTCTCATTTTATCATTTTATAACTAGATTTTTGTTTTGGGCCTCTTTTTTCCCCTAACTTTTAATTTAATAGCAACTTTCTATGTTTATTTGTTATCGTTTTCATGTCGGGTGAGCCTAGGATCGAGATAATTTCCATGAGATGCACTACAACAAATTTTCTAGATTCCAATGAAAATTTTCCATTGGAATTTTGTTAAATTCCGTTAGAATTTTGGATTCTAACGGAAATTCCAACGAAATCTGTGTCGTTGGAAAAAGTCCCATTGGAATTGTGTAATTCTAACGGAAATTTTAACGAAAAATAATTCCAATGATAAATTCCGTTGGAATTATGTTTTTTCAAAAAAATTCAATAAAAAATTCCGACGAAAATTCCAACCGAATTTTACCATTGAAAATTTTAATATATTTTAAAAAAATATTTTTTAATATTTTTTTTTAAAAATTCGAAAATTATTTTTGATTTAGTTTTTGAAATTCTGACGGAATGAAATTCCGTTGGAATTTTCTAAGTTTTTTTTTTTTAAGTAAATTCTTAAATAAAATTTCTTAAAAATCAAAATTTACTATCTACAAATATCTTTTTTATTAAATAATTTTTATAATACAAATATCCAATTTATTAAATAATTCTTATAAGTTAATAATGTATTGAGTACAAAAATTTAAATCTCAAATAATTACATCAAGTTTCTTTCTAATTTAAATCTCAAATAAAAATTGCATTGCCAAATAATAATCACCCTAAAAAACAAGCAATCCTAACTCTGTGACATAGAAATCTGCCCATATCTTTTCATTACTCTCCTAGTTGCAAGAGCGGCAGCCTCGCTTGCATTGTCCCAGTTGCCATGATTGCTGCAAACTCTTAAGCAACCTGAATCAACCAAGTAATATCAAGTTACAGCAAGTTTTATTCTGTGTAATATGAATTCTGTCTTTTGACAAACATTAAAAAATATAGAGTAGAACATTTTCTCTTCTTTTGACATGCATTTATCATTATTTTGAATGGAGTTTGTGTTATTTACTTGATATAATCTATGGCCCAGCAGCTAATATTCATAGAATGGATGGTTCTGAAAATGTAAATGGTTACCTTTTTGTTGCTTCCTACAGCAAAGGCAATAGCTGTGCTAAGTAGCCCATCAATACCACTAGCCCCCCTGTTACCAGCCACCCTTATCCAGCTACATGGAAGGTCTAAATTTAACATGTGAGATGTAACACTTTGACTGCATATGGACCAATTACGTCCATACATATCAGTATCACGAATCGCCATACTGTTCCCAAGAAAGAGAGCAGATTCAGAATAAAGAGCTTCTGACAGATATGTGCAACATGAGGTTCAGTCAGGGCGCACTCAGCACAAATTTGAAACTGTATCTCCCATTCAACCTACGAAACAATGATGTATTAATACACAGCAAGAAGGGGTGAATCATTAAAATCCAATGGTGAGCACAGAATGGATATCAATCTTAGTAAAAGCATACAATTATTGCCCTATACAGATGCAAATTATCAAACACAAACAGAAACTTCATTAAAGTGCAGACTGCCGAATGTCATTCTGGAAACATTTTGATGGCTCAGATTGGCACCAGTAGAGACACTTGGAACCCATATTAAGCTATTCTAGGAAGGATATATAACAAACGGGAGAAAAAGAAAAAATTGCCAGATTTCTCATAACACAAAGTTATTCATTGTTTCTGAGAATCAGTACCATCTTACTCAACATTAGTAGAGAAGTGCTCCACTTGCTCCTCAAGCATGGAACTCTAGCCTTTAGTAAACAACCCATGAAATTAATAATGCTACTTTATATTCGATGTGTTAGAATATGTGAAGGATCATGACGATGTGGATGCTTATCAAGCATAACATATGAAAAAGGAACACACTCCTCAAGCATCTGACAGATTCGATTGCTAGTTACCCTACTTCCAAGCTGTTTCAAAAACAAAAGGGAATAATATAAATAAGAAAAGAAGTAATCATCACTTGAAGAATTTTATATATAGAATCAGATTTAAAACCTCACTCATTTGGCCATTGGCATTATTACAAGTATTAGACAACTGCATATTGATATACTTGGTAAATGGTTCAGCATTAGTAATCCAATAATCTAAGCCCTTTAAACAGCTTGATGTCCATACACTAGGGCTGGTTTCCAGTAGCTCTCTGAAAGGGCAGTTAATATGGGCTGGACCAAAAGGTGAAGAAGTTGCCTAATGTACAGTAGAATCAAGAGTAGTAAGTACCATCTTGGCTGGAATCTGATCTGTGGGTGCCGGAAGATTGAAGAAAAATCTCACAAAAGAACCAAAAAGAGGTCAGACTTGCAAAAAGAGAACAAGAAGTAAAAGACAAAATCAGTGGACATCCCATGACAACAATTAGATGAAGAAGATANCCAAAAGGTGAAGAAGTTGCCCAATGTACAGTAGAATCAAGAATAGTAAGTACCATCTTGGCTGGAATCTGATCTGTGGGTGCCGGAAGATTGAAGAAAAATCTCACAAAAGAACCAAAAAGAGGTCAGACTTGCAAAAAGAGAACAAGAAGTAAAAGACAAAATCAGTGGACATCCCATGACAACAATTAGATGAAGAAGATAAGATGTGGTGAAGGAAGTAGTGGTACCCAAATCTTTTGATAAAATATATACGTCACTTCATTCTTCAGTAGTAAATATTTAGTAGAATGATAAATCACATTAATTGATGCAAAGACCACATAATCTCAATATTGAATGCGAGTTGCTCAAATACAGCAGAATGAAGAAATGCCGTAATCTTATGTGTAATCCAGGTTGAACTGATCTCACATGATCATACACAAGGCTGGCATAGCAATGAAAACGAAAATACAAAACAGTATTAAACTATTCATCTATTATGGACTTAAATGATAAATGATAATATAATTTTCCACTTTGAAACTACTCAAATAAGTATACATTTTCAGATCTTATGCATATGGGACTTGAACCTCCATTATCTATCTATGGCTGTGTTGACAAGAGGATGTTAATGATGAAGCAGATGTGCAGAGACAGCCCAAATGGTGGGATACCACTAGATATATTCATGACAAATTCATCAACTCAGAGCATACATCATAAGGAAGGAAATAACAGTATTTCAAGCCTTATTATAAGAAACTAGAGAAGGACAAAAGTAAGAAAAAGGAGCAGGTCTACCGCACCAGAATACCCAAGTCTTTCAGCAAATCTTCAGCTTCTCTCGTCTCTGTTCTGGCAACTTCCTCAATTGGACCTTCCAATGTAGCATGACCATCAATTCCTACAAGCCAAACAAAAATCAAGATGTATAAAGGATGTGCACATTAAGGACCAATAGCATATGTTAGTCTAAATTTACAATCACAATAAATTAAATAGTCCAAGCTGTCTCCTTTCAGTGCATTAAAATGTGCAATAATGACTTATGCCTATGAAAAAAAACTGAAGTGAGTTCATCATAGTACAGTGGAATTTAAACATATATTTCTAACTAAGTTCATAGTGGTATAAAATTATATCTACGAAACATAAGAAGCAACAACACATATTCTTCCTATAAAACTAATCCAACATAATACATGTGAAATCTGAAAAAGAAGCACTTTGCTGCTGAAAAAGAAGAATTAAAGAATTCACATTTACTGCAGTAAAAGGCAGCCGATTGAACACTAAAACCATTTAACCAACAGCTTCAGCAATACCACTAAATCATCAAGCTATTCAAAGCTCAGAACACCCAAATGCAAAAGAAACGCTGTTAAGGACAAATTATGCCTCCTTTCAAACCACAACATGAAAAGGAACAGCATAGGAGCTCGACAAATAGAGAATGTAAAGTCGAGAACTTTACCAAAAGCCTTAAGATGCTCTAACTTAAGGTTCAAATCCCCTTTGGTGCTCTCTCCTAGATAGTCCACATCGCACTTACTCGATGGTGTCACTAAGAAAACATCGCCACCAATCGGCTTGGAATCAACGCTGCAGCGACAAACCATTGAAGCTTTGCTGGGTTTGATATTTAAGATGTTATAAGAAGTGGGTGTTGGTAAAGCTGCTCATGCAACTGAGTCAGAAGCGATTGCAAGAAGCGAAATGGCAAAATTGTAACCTGTGGTTTTAATTCGACAAAGAAAAACCCTTACTGAGTCAAAGAACTAAGGAGAGAAGGGGAATTTAGGGATTTGAGCTTGGGAGAGTCTGAGAACGAGAGAAGAGAATGAGTGGATTTGAGATTTTCTGAAGAGTCAAAGAAGAGCAGAAGAAAGGGATTTGAGAAAATGAAATGCGAAAGGGGGAAGGGGGAGGGCAGAGATATCCTAAATAATTATAACGGTATTATTATGGAAATTACAGTTGGAATTTCCGTTGGAATAAATAAAAAAATTTTAAAAATGTATAAAAAAAAATTCTAACGGTATATACCGTTAGAATATTTTCAAACAGTAATTTTACACAATTCTAACGGTAATTCTGACGGAAAATTCCAATAGTAATATAATTCCGTTGGAATTACCGTTAGAATTTCAACAAAATTTATTCCGTTGGAATTTCTAAAAAATTCCAACGGTATTTTATTCCGTTGGAATTTTTCGTTAGAAAATTGCCTTTTTCTTCTAGTGATGTTTTGATATCTTCTGCATATGAGCTTAGACTTAGTGTTAGTATAATCATAGCTTTATAGTAGCCACAAAATACTTTTCAAGTCTGGCTACGGTTCTCTCATTCTCTCATTTAAGAGTTACAGTCTTTGGCACTTTAAAGCTGCGGTGGTGACAGATATAGAAGTGCCTGGGTTCGAAATGGAGCTTAGGGTTCAAAATGGAGAGTGGCAGAAAATCTCCACCCCAGGTCACGATGAAATCCTTTCTTTTGCGGTTCTGTCACTACGACGCTGTTTTTAGCTTCAGCAAATGGACTTCTCCATTTAAAACGACGACGTTTTGTGTGTTCATGCCAGCTTAAGCCACTAATTGCCACGTGGCATTTTCCGTTAAGTATGACAAACGAACCCTAGAAGATGACTGATTTGGCAAACAAAATATAGAATCAATGACCAATTTGTCACAGAAAATTTTTGGAGGACGAATTTGTCAATGGATGCATTTTTCAGGGACTAAAAAAGGGTTTTACTCTTTTTTAGAAAAAGAAATAAATTTTTAAGACATTCCAACACCAAAATCACCGTTTAGTTGAAGGTTCCCATGAAAATTTTGTAGGAAAAACTGAAAACTTAGGGGTTATGAGCTTGTTCTGTTCTCCATTTTACTTCCCTATTTGATCTTGTTCTCTCTCCCACTGCCCCCTTTGCCCTCACCCTTTTGCCGCCATTAGATGCCATTTCTGGTTGTTTCTGATGCCGGTGGTCATTTGAGACATGTTCTTCACTTGTTTCTTTGCTCTAGGTAGGTAGTTTTCTTATGCCTACCCTAATTTCATAAACTTTGAAGAATTGAGTCGTATTTTGGAAATTTTTGTTTAGGGCTTTGACTAGTTTTGGGGTATAGATGCTTCTTAGGACTATGTTGTAGGAATTTTACGGTTGGTTAATGGGTTTCTCACTTAAGTTTATATATTCACTTGTTAATCCACAAATAGAATTACATTTTAGCTTGATTCACATTTTTTAAGTATATTATTTTTTGATATTTTTGACTATAACTCTGGATTCGAACATAGAGCCTACAAGCCTTAATGGTAACCTCATTATCATTCACCTATAAGTTATTTGATATTTTTTAGGTATTATTTAGTTTAGGAATTTGTTGCATGATATGAGTACAGTTTTTTTTTTCTAATTTTGTTTTTTTATTCAAATATTGATTTTTTGTTTGTTTTTATACTAATTTATGTAGAAATTAAAGTACCAAATTGGCGTTGTAGAAGGTCTTTTACATCAAATTTGGTTAGGTATTTTGTTCTATTAGCTGTATGGGATGGGTTGTGATTTTTCTTTTTTGTGAATTTTTATGATTTTTTTTTAAACGAATAACCTAACTAAATTCAAAACAAAAGTATGAATTAAGGGCTGTTAAAAAGTGTCTTTATATCAAATTGGTTTAAGTCTAGTGTCATTTCTTGTTCTGGTTGAATATTATATAACATGAAATATTTGTGAAATATCTTTGACTGTATTTTTCTTGTATTTTCTATTTTATATGGAGCCTATGGTAATATTTATATTTTCTTTATGTAGCTACATTCCTCTTTGTTGGGATGTTAGAGCTTTTATTGGGATTACACATATTGCATAAGCTAATATCTATTATTTGAGGCGAGGAAGAGTTCTAATTTAGAAGTGTGTGCTCTTAGTCATAAGGTTGGTATTCTTATCTCTTTATTCAGTTTGAATTCCTTCAATTATATATATAGATGCTATTTATCTATGGATATAAAAAAAAATATCCATTATGTGAGGTAAATTCCTTAACCTTATAAGACCCTAAGTTGTTTATGTGATCTCTTTCTCAATATATTTATAGATAGTAAAATTGATTTATTATGGGCTATACCTATTTCGGCTTGAGGTTGTGGACTTTTGGGCCTTTCATGGAATATTATAGGCGTGCAATCAGGTATGTATCTAGAACCATCTTATACTCTTTTACAAATTTTTTAGAGTAAACCTACAATTTGGTCCTTGAAAGATTCGGGTTCGGACAATTTGGTCCTCCAAAGATGCATAACTACAATTTAGTCCCTGAAAGATTAGACATCCATATCAATTTGGTCCTCCGTTAGTGTAATCCATTAATTGATTACGGAAGTGATGACGTGGCACCATTAAGTGTACATGTGGCATGTTAGNGTATCTAGAACCATCGTATACTCTTTTACAAATTTTTTAGAGTAAACCTACAATTTGGTCCCTGAAAGATTCGGGTTCAGACAATTTGGTCCTCCAAAGATGCATAACTACAATTTAGTCCCTGAAAGATTAGACATCCATATCAATTTGGTCCTCCGTTAGTGTAATCCATTAATTGATTACGGAAGTGATGACGTGGCACCATTAAGTGTACATGTGGCATGTTAGCGACTGAAATGGCATTTCTATTTGCCATGTAGGCAGCTGAGGTGGATAATCAACATAAAACCAAGCGAACGGTGCCGTTTTGCTCACCTCTGTCGACCTTCTTCTCCCTGCACTTGGCTGAAGTGCTTCTTGAACCCCATCTCTCATTGAACTTCATCTTCACTGAACGGTGCCCAGCTGAGCCACCAAACCCGAAGAAGCCCCATCCTCCCTAAGCCCCATTCTCCCTAAGACAAAGGACATCGCGGGAACTCCATATCTCGAAGAAGCTCGTGGTTTATGCCCAGCTCTCTGACCAAGGCCATCAAAATTCCTGTGCCGCAAGAACTCTCTGATTTGGTAAGGGAGATTTTTAAGGGTTAAATTCGTGGTTAGGGTGTCTTTCATGGTTTTCTATGTGTTAAGGCTTGTCTTTGTATAAATCTTGGTTAGAGATAGGTTTCTCTTAATGTTGTCTTTGTTCCGAGTAGTTCACATAGGTGTTGATTTTGTTAATCTAAAGTTGGCATATGTTGGGATTTGTCTTTCAATCTAAACCTAAGTGAAGAAGATTTTAATCTTTTTGTTTTTTGTTTTTAATTAGATGATGTCATTGAAGCTCAAATCTTTGAGTTTGTCTAAATTACTAAAATCCCTCACTAATATACCACACAATATCTTGGAAAAGCTTTCATCTCAAAAATCATGACCATTTGAGAAAAGAAAAACAAAAAGGTCCTTATTCTTTCTCAACAATCCCACATACTTTGTAGTGCAATTGAATGGGTTTTATTAAGCCATTCTAAATTTAAATTTGTGTGATGCATCTTTGTCCTTAAGCTTTCTTGTTCTAGAATTTTGTAATTACTTCAGCCACCAGCTGTGCACTTATTTTTTTTTCAATTTATCTTTTTGCCTAAGCTTTATTGTTATGGTTTGTGCTTGTTACCTTGTGAACCATTTTTGCCATGCACACTGCATGTTGAATATAGGGTTGTTGGAGGAGAATCTTCAATTACATAGCACTTTCTACCATCTGATATGCCTTGTAATGCTGTATTTGCATTAGTAAATTAATTGGTCTGACACCATATCTTAGGAAATGGAGATGTTGAGCAATTGGATCATCATGTTTTTCGTGTATCTGTGGGTTGTAGCATTTGTTTGGGATAGTTTAGTCCCTCAGGTTGAGAATGGAATTCATACCCATTTCACATAAATGTTTCAGCTTTTTGGTTTTTTTTTTCCTCAAGAATGTTTCAAACTTCCAATCTGGTTTGTCATGTTCCAAATTTCTACGTGTTGTACATAAATAAGGCATAACTTTAGACTATAATGCGACTAATGGCCTAACCATTTGCTGAATTGTTGTTTTTACTATGACAGCATCATAACCCATTATATTAACTTGGTGCTTCACCACGGGGGTAAATTTTCAGACGATGTTGATATGAGGTATATAGGGGGTGAAGAAGATGTGTGGAATATAGATGTAGATCTAGTTTCCATCCTTGTAATAGATGAGATGTTCAGGGAGCATGGTTATGACAAGTACTTGGAGTGTTTTTGGTTAATCCCGGGTATGAGTATGAGAGAAGGGCTAAGGCAATTGAAGGGGGATGCAGATGTCATTGAGTTGATAGGTGAAGCCTTGAAAACAACAGAAGTAGAGCTCTATTTTTTGCATCCAGTGATAGAAAATCCTATCTTAGTGAATGAGACATTGTTGGTTGCTTGCTCTAGTGTAGACGAAAAGGATAGGGATGGGGAAGATGAGCACACAGACGATGAATATGTGCGAGAAGTGCTTCGTGAAGAGAACTTGCAGGACTCAAATGAGGAAAGAGATGAAGAGAACGAAGACAATGAAGGTGAATGTGAGGGTGAAGGTGAGGATGTAGATGACGAATATTACATCGGTGATCCAGGCGGTTATTCCTATGACCAACCCTCTGATGTTGATAGTGCAGGTGACATGCCGTATATGCCACCGCCGGAGATGCAATTTGGTATTGATGATGAGCAGGTGTTAAACGAAGACGTTGAGGTAGATGTACAGCCAAAGAATGTGCCACCAACAGCTGATGGTACAAGTAGCCAGCATGTGAAAAAAAAATACAAGAGACCTAGAAGAAAAACAGCATACAGGACCTTTGAGGTTTATGAGGATCCATTCATGGGAGATGGTTATAAGACTGAAGAATTGGACACAGCAGCAGAGGACTCCGAAGAGGACGAAAGGCAGCATCCTATTAATCCACAATATAATGAGACGGCTGCATTTGGGGAGGTGCATTTTGAGCTTGGCATGGAGTTCTCATCCCTTAATATTTTTAAGAAGGCCGTGAAGGACTATACAGTGCATTTGGGGAGAGAAGTTTACTGGATCAAGAACGATAAGAATAGGGCTAGGGCAGTGTGCAATGAGGATTGCCCATGGGAGATCTTCTGCTCTTACAATAATCAGACACGAAGTTTTCAGATCAAGACATTCTCCCCGAACCACAGTTGTGCTAGGCAAACATCAAACAAACAAGCAAATAAGAGGTGGATATCTGAGAAATTGGTGCCCCACCTTAGAACAAGGCCAGAAATGACAGTGAAAGATGCATGGAAGATCTTGAAGGAGAACTATAAAGTTGAGGTGGGTAGGATGACGGTCTATAGAGCTTTGAAGGTTGCAAGGGATTACGTGGAAGGTTTGGAGAAAGTATAGTATGCCAAGTTTTGGGATTATGCCCATGAACTCAGGAGATGCAACCCTAACTCTTTCGTGTTATTAGGTGTGACCAGATCTTCACCTCAAGCACCACCGGTCTTTAAACATTTCTATGTGTGCTTGGATGCATGTAAGAGGGGATTCATGAGAAGCTGTCGGCCGCTGATCGGGTTAGATGGTTGTTTTCTGAAACGCTATTATGGGGGAACATTGTTGACAGCTGTAGCACAGGATGACAATGAGTCATTCTATCCAATTGCATATGCAATTGTCAATTTGGAGTCAAAGGAGACATGGTCCTGGTTTCTCACTCTTTTGATTGAGGATATTGGTCATCCACACCACCATGGATACAATTTCATTTCAGACCAACAAAAGGTATGAGCAATCATGTTGTGTCATTTTATTTTTTTAAATGTCTTGGTTGATTGATTTGGTGTTGAAACGCTTGATTCTGTCTATATTGTAGGGACTCGTGCCAGCAATGAAGCAATTGCTGCCTGGTGTGCCCCACAGATTTCGCATGAGGCATGTGTGGGCCAACTTCTCAAGGAGATGGAAAGATGCAAACTTGAGAAAACTGGTGTGGGCTGCTGCCAAGTCACATATAACGCAGGAGTAGATCTAGTTTCCATCCTTGTAATAGATGAGATGTTCAGGGAGCATGATTATGACAAGTACTTGGAGTGTTTTTGGTTAATCCCGGGTGTGAGTATGAGAGAAGGGCTAAGGCAATTGAAGAGGGATGCAGATGTCATTAAGTTGATAGGTGAAGCCTTGAAGACAACAGAAGTAGAGCTCTATTTTTTGCATCCAGTGATAGAAAATCCTATCATAGTGAATGAGACATTGTTAGTTGCTTGCTCTAGTGTAGACGAAAAGGATAGGGATGGGGAAGATGAGCACACAGACGATGAATATGTGCGAGAAGTGCTTCGTGAAGAGAACTTGCAGGACTCAAATGAGGACAGAGATGAAGAGAACGAAGACAATGAAGGTGAATGTGAGGGTGAAGGTGAGGATGTAGATGACGAATATTACAACGGTGATCTAGGCGGTTATTCCTATGACCAGCCCTCTGATGTTGATAGTGCAGGTGACATGCCGTATATGCCACCGCCGGAGATGCAATTTGGTGTTGATGACGATCAGGTGTTAAATGAAGACGTTGAGGTAGATGTACAGCCAAAGAATGTGCCACCAACAGCTGGTGGTACAAGTAGCCAGCATGTGAAAAAAAAATACAAGAGACCTAGAAGAAAAACAGCATACAGGACCTTTGAGGTTTATGAGGATCCATTCATGGGAGATGGTTATAAGATTGAAGAATTGGACACAGCAGCAGAGGACTCCGAAGAGGACGAAAGGCAGCATCCTGTTAATCCACAATATAATGAGACGGCTGCATTTGGAGAGGTGCATTTTGAGCTTGGCATGGAGTTCTCATCCCTTAATATTTTTAAGAAGGCCGTGAAGGACTATACAGTGCATTTGGGGAGAGAAGTTTATTGGATCAAGAACGATAAGAATAGGGCTAGGGCAGTGTGCAATGAGGATTGCCCATGGGAGATCTTCTGCTCTTACAATAATCAGACACATAAACATTTCTATGTGTGCTTGGATGCATGTAAGAGGGGATTCATGAGAAGCTGTCGGCCGCTGATCGGGTTAGATGGTTGTTTTCTGAAACGCTATTATGGGGGAACATTGTTGACAGCTGTAGCACAGGATGACAATGAGTCATTCTATCCAATTGCATATGCAATTGTCAATTTGGAGTCAAAGGAGACATGGTCCTGGTTTCTCACTCTTTTGATTAAGGATATTGGTCATCCACACCACCATGGATACAATTTCATTTCAGACCAACAAAAGGTATGAGCAATCATGTTGTGTCATTTTATTTTTTTAAATGTCTTGGTTGATTGATTTGGTGTTGAAACGCTTGATTCTGTCTATATTGTAGGGACTCGTGCCAGCAATGAAGCAATTGCTGCCTGGTGTGCCCCACAGATTTTGCATGAGGCATGTGTGGGCCAACTTCTCAAGGAGATGGAAAGATGCAAACTTGAGAAAACTGGTGTGGGCTGCTGCCAAGTCACATATAACGCAGGAGTGGTAGAAGAACATGGTTAAAATCCATGCTATAAATAAGTATGCAGCAGCATGGTTAAGGCTAAAAGAACCAGCAGCTTGGACGAGATCTGTGTTTAATTTGTTTACAAAATGTCAGTGTTGCATCAACAACATGTGTGAACAGTTCAACTCTGAGATTGTCAACTACAGGGGTAAACCTATTCTTACAATGGTTGAAGGAATTAGAGGTTACATAATGAGGAAGAGGACGGGGATGGCAGAGAAGATTGAAAAGTACAAAGGTGTAATTTGTCCTAAGGCACAAAACAAACTTGACAGAGACAGGAGAGACAGTAGATTTTGGACTCCAACATGGGTGCGGGACTCTAATTATGACAAATTTGAGGTTGAGTATAGACCTCTAAACAAGGCAGTGGTTGATTTGCATGCAAGGAGTTGTTCTTGTAGAGAATGGGACTTAACTGNTGCAAACTTGAGAAAACTGGTGTGGGCTGCTGCCAAGTCACATATAACGCAGGAGTGGTAGAAGAACATGGTTAAAATCCATGCTATAAATAAGTATGCAGCAGCATGGTTAAGGCTAAAAGAACCAGCAGCTTGGACGAGATCTGTGTTTAATTTGTTTACAAAATGTCAGTGCTACATCAACAACATGTGTGAACAGTTCAACTCTGAGATTGTCAACTACAGGGGTAAACCTATTCTTACAATGGTTGAAGGAATTAGAGGTTACATAATGAGGAAGAGGACGGGGATGGCAGAGAAGATTGAAAAGTACAAAGGTGTAATTTGTCCCAAGGCACAAAACAAACTTGACAGAGACAGTAGATTTTGGACTCCAACATGGGTGGGGGACTCTAATTATGACAAATTTGAGGTTGAGTATAGACCTCTAAACAAGGCAGTGGTTGATTTGCATGCAAGGAGTTATTCTTGTAGAGAATGGGACTTAACTGGCATCCCATGCAAGCATGCATGTGCTGCATTGGCGAGGAAAGGGAAGCCAGCAGAGGAATATGTCCACGAATGGTACTCCACAACAACGTGGAAGTAAGCATATGAGCCATTCTTAGGGGCTGTACCAGGTGAAGAATATTGGGCTCAATCAGGGGTTGAAGCAGTCCAGCCACCACCTCTAAAGAGAGGACCCGAAAGGCCTAAAACATAGAGGAAGAAGACCAATGATCCCCCTGAAGCACCAAGTGCAGCGAAGCTAAAAAGAAAATATGGGGATATCAAATGTGGAAAATGTGGTCATTTGGGCCATAATACAAGAACGTGTAAAGGTGGTCCTGTGAAGACAAAGAGGACCAATAAGACCATAGAACTAGCAACGCAGCCAGTGCAGTCATCTCAACTTGAAACTCAATCACAGGCTCCTACTATCTCTTCACAAGAAACAAGTCAACCTCCGCCCCGAGCAAAATTGTCAGTTTAGAAGAAATGTGAGTTAATGTTGATTTCAGCCTTCATATGTTATTGTCTGTTACATAATTTTCGCAAAAATTCATATGTTCATTATCACCCATTTTATACTTTTTAGGTGCAACCGGATCAGCCACCTAATAAGGTCCCCACTAAACCTCAACAGGATGGTGTATTGACGCAAACAAGAAGATAACATTCTCTTAGTAGAGAGACCGTCCTAGCAGCAATTGAAGCCTCAAGGAGGAGGGTGGAACACATGTTTCTAGTTGTTGGGCAACCAGGGTCTAGTGGGAGTAAGCACAGCTAAAGATGGAAAATAATTTTTTTAGGAGTGTTGCATTACGTCTATGCAAATTGTAATGACTAAATTGTTTTACGTGGACTCCAATTTTTATGTATTATGGTTATATTTAGTATTTTTGATGATTTTCTAAATTAAATGTCTGGTTTTAGGCTAAAATTAAACTTAGCTTGCACTTGGCTTGGTTGGTGTGATGATATGACTTGTGAAAACACTTGATTTGGCTATGAAATAAGGCTCTCGGCCATGCCAGCGCTGGGCTCCAGATTCCTGGCGCTGGTCGCCAGGTTGGTGCGTGAATGAGGGAGGCCAGTTGGACAATGGGCAGCCTCTGGTGGTCCAGCGCTGGGCGCCAGGTTAGTGCGTGAATGGGGGAGGCCAGTTGGACAATGGGCAGCCTCTGGTGGCCCAGCGCTGGGCGCCAGGTTGGTGCGTGAATGGGGGAGGCTAGTTGGACAATGGGTAGCCTCTGGTGGTCCAGCGCTAGGCGCTGGCCCACCCGAGGCTAACCATTGTCCAAAAAAAAATAAAAATAAAAGTAAAAAATCAAAGGTCATTTTAGTTAAGCTATGCGTTTTGGCACTTTGTTTCTCCCCAAATCAACTTTTCCTCTCCTCCACCCTCCCAAACACGCACTCCCTTTCTTCCCCTTCCTCCATTTTCACCTCCAAAGCAAATACCCAAGCACCACCGCCCCTCTCTTTCTCCTTCATTTCGCATCCCTTCTCACCACAACGCACCACTCACCTCATACCCTCTCCATTTCGGCCATCTCTGTCCAAGACCCAAGCACATTTGCAAGCTCATTGGGGGATATTTAAGCTTTTTGGTTTTTGAACTACATAAAGCAAATTTTCGCATTTTTGAAGAATTTTTGGTATGTCTCTCATTCTTACTCCACTCTTTAGCATTCTATTATAGTATGAACCCCAATTAACAAGTTACACGTTAGTTTGGGGTTGCTCTTTCGTGATTTGGAATTTTAGGTATTATATACCCCATTTTTGGAATACTTGTCATTTCATCTCTTTTAGTATTTTCATGCATTATAGATTGCTATGTGGTGAATTTTGTTCTCAATGGAGGGTGTGCTTGCTAGAAAGGTGTTAGTTGTGCTCTTCTTTTTATTGTGCATGCAAGGTGTTTGTTAAAATGCCTAAGTGAGGGTGTGTGCAAGGGGTGCGTGTTTGACTTGCCTAGTGGGGATTTTTTGTGGTTCTCTTATGGTTGCATGGAAGTTTTTACTGCTTGCCTCATGGTCTTTAAGTGGTTGGGTTTGCATTGTCTCTTGTCAAGTCATCACGCTAGCCTTTTTCTAGCACTCCACACTTTTGAAAAGGTCATAAAGTAGGATTGATGAAAACCAATTTCTAGCACTCCACACTTTTGAAAGTTAGTGAATGCTTGTATAAGATCATGGATGCGTGTGGTTCACTTGGTGAATGCTTGTAGATGCCTCAAGAGTTTGCCTTAAATGCTTGCACTCATTTCCTCTTGTGGTTTATATTTTTAGGTATCTCATCATGCCCAAGCGATCACGAACAAGTGGTAAAGCGAGTTCCTTTACTTCAACCACCTCTCGCTTTAAATCTCTGGAACACGAACAATGCTTTTATACCTCAATTGCCGAACGAGAAGTATGGCGAGAAAGAGGTTTTCAATTGACCCCGGGGGTTTGTGAGGAGATAGAGTCATACATTCAAAGTCAAAATTGGGGGAAGCTTTGCCAACCGATGTCTACCAACATCCCTGCCCTTGTTAAAGAATTTTATGCCAATGCTTGGGACAACTCAGGCGAAGCCCCGACCTGGACTGCCTTTGTCAGGGATCACGACATCTCCTTTGACCAGAACACCATTGCCACATATTTTGGTCTTCGTTATGAACCCGTACACTTCGCCTATGACCACTATATGGCACTTTGCCATGATGAGTCCACACTACAACAAGTGTGTACCACCATTTGCCGTGAGGGTGCAACTTGGATTCCTGACAGAGCCGGCAACCCCAACAAGTTAAAAAGGGTGGATCTAATACCACTCACGAAGGCTTGGCATTCTTTTATTTTGTACAACCTTATGCCGTCAAGCAACTCTTCTGAGGTGACAATTCCGTGCGCTATACTCATCTTCACCATTCCCAAAAAAGGGACGGTCCACATTGGGAGCTTAATTTAGGAACAGATCCAGCAGATTGCCCAAGAAAATTCCAAACAGCCGTTCCCTTGTCCCAGCTTGATTACACACTTATGTATTCAAGCCGGTGTCCCTACTGATGGCGAAGAGAAGTATTCCGCCTTACGACCTCTCGATGAGTCGGACCTAGCCAAATTTCAGAGGGAGTGTGAGTCCGTTTCAGGCTTCGCATCACATGCTCCGGGTTCTTCCTCACATGCTGTTGGCCTTTCTACCTCAGTTCCCCTTCCGCAAACTACTCCACCTCCTACTGCCACATCCACGGAGCAGCTTCTTAGGGATCTCATCAGGCAGAACCAGGAACATCAACAAGAGCACCGTGACCACCATCGAGTCATGGAAGAGAGAATGGCCCGCTTGGAAATTCAGAGCAGCTGCCAGTTCCAATACTATGTGGAGGCCATGCAAGCTGTGGATGCTACCCAACGCACCATACTTCGTGCCATGCGACGAGATCCACGCACTGCTGCTCCGTTTCCAATGCCGGCACAAGACCTCATGCCCCCACCCACCGCAAGATCAGGCCGTGATGATGATTCGGAGTAGACCGCATCTCCAACACTGAGGACATTGTTTGTCTTAAGTTTGGGGGTGTTATCTTAGTATATTAGTTAGGGATCTGTTGTTTATATGCATGTCTGTATGTGCAAACTTTGACAATGATGAATGTTAGCAGTGACATTTTAGTTCATATTAATGATTTACATTCTGCAATTGTGGCTGCACTCTCTTCGGAATCAAAAATAAATAAATAAATAAACAATAATTGTTCATATTTATTTTCCTACCATGTTTTTAACTCATTCATAGTACTTAATCCATGCTCTTGAAGATTAGGTTGAAAAGGGAACTAAACGTGAGAAATCAAGTGAGGAAATAGTTCTCTGGAGAGCCAGCATCCTGGCGCCTGGCGCCAGCATGGCAAAGACTCACATATGCATCCCAGCGCCCAGCGCCAACCTTCCAGCATTGTACTCCATGTCAGAGAAAGAGTGTAATGTGTTGTGTTAGAGAAAGAGGAGAAAAATATATTATAATAATAAAATCTTTGATACCAAATCTTTTACGATGGCATGACTTAATTTCAGATATATTGTACTCCATCTCTAAATACCAATTACACAGTAATTTTGTTCAGGAGATAACAGTTGTAATCTTACACTTCTACATATACATATGGACTACCCCTATACAAGATTATTAAGCACCATGGCAACCAATAACATAGCCAACACCCAATTAATTTCAATCTTCTGATTCGCTTCTCATAGTTGATGCACTTTTTCCTCATTCGTTCCAAAAGTATGCTCTCATTAACCCTTGTGTTCCCCTCATTTAGCCACTTAAAGAAATCACAACCAAGAGAGGGATCCTGCATTCAGCATTTTGACTATATGTTAGTAACAAGTTCTCTTTAATAGCTTCCCCTACAAATAAGTAAAAAATTCAGTTTAAATTTGCATGAAGAATACTTACTTTCCAAAGAGGACACCTCCAAAATGGACGCCCAAAATTCTTCTCTGTCCATGATGTCAACAACAATGGCCTTTTCCCACATTGGCATTCAAATGGTACTTGGTCACTATTGATGTTCTGTGCACTGGACCCACTACAGCTGCCACTAGTCACAGTCCAACTAACATCAGGAACAGTTTGACCATGCTTGTTTGGGTTTCCAGCTTCAACCTTCCCACTCATGGTACACGAACACTGATTTAGAATCAAATTAAAGAATTTTGGCATATAAGTCAAAGGCTTCATTATTACCTTTACAAATATCCTTAATTAGAGAGATAATATATTATCTTTACTAAGTGTCCCAAATTCGAAAGATATCTAATTATCCCAAATCAATCAGATCAGGAAACCTTTCCCTCTTTAACCTACTTGATTAATCATTTTGTATGCAACCAATAGTCATCCTTAAAAGCATGAAATAAGTATTTGAAAACTTTGGCAGTATTACTCATGCAAAGAGACTCAGGATCTCCTCCACTTGTACCCGCAATAAAAGGATCAATCAGATAATCCACAACCTTCAAATACATTTCACACATGTAGTATCAATCTATAATTATGCAAAAAAGAAAGCACAGTTCAACAGGATTGTTCACAAGGCTCAAGAGTATAGAGCCATCTCTATTCAAAATTCAAAATTGAATCAGGTTTATAGACTTAAGTAAGCCATAAAAATCTGGATATTCCATTTTGGGACAAAAACCAAATCATGGAAGCATAATAAGCCACACATTACCCAGATTACACAAATTTAAAGGATTATTCACAGAATGCAATTATACACATTCTATACGATTAATAGAGCAGAATCATTATCAGCCTTCATAAAAGTTCAATTAGAAAATTAATTTCCAAACATCTAACATTCTAAACAGGGCATGGAACAAATTAAACTCAAAATTTACAAGAGGAAACTTGAAAACAGAAGGCCATTTCCATGGTTTTATTTCCAAACCTTATCAAGTTTCATCAAGAACAAATGTAATGAAACAAGAAACAAATAGGTGGGCTGCACTTTCTTTCATGTATCACTGCCCAATCCACCTATAAATTTTTGGGTACTCCCAGAGTATTACACCATCTAGACAAAAAAATGTATTTTTATTGGTAGGAGTTACACATAAAATCCAATAAAACTACCTATTTATATCAGTAGAATACGTGCCTAGTCAGAACTTTCCCATTGGGTATCTTCTTAGCTACCACACATTCAAAGATAAAGACCAAATGAATTATTACAACGAGAGACAAGCCAGTGACAATGATTCATGAATTTCGAAGGGTCCCATTTCTAAACCTTATAAAGTCAAGTTTCATCAACAACAAATTTTTTTTCCCTAACCTCCTGTTAACTACCAAACCTCTCAGGGGACCTCTTAGAAACAAATGTTAATGAAACAAGAATTTTCAACAAACAGTGGGCTGTGCTTCATTTCATCTATCTACTTACCAGACATGAAAAAGAGAAAAAGACAGAATGGATTATTACCACGACGCCCAAGCCAGTGACAATGTTCCATGAATTTCCAAGAGTAGCACCAGCAACATACACAAGAAACTTAGACCAATAGCAAAGACCATCCTTTGGCAAGACAAGTTATCAAACTTGTATAAATGTTCAAACATAAACCCTATGCGAGCAAAAGAACTATCTAAAAAATTGCCGATGTGGGTAAGGGAGGATGAGGGTTAGGTTGGCTTACCAAATTAGAGGGTTCTTGCGGTACAAGGATTTCGATTGATTTTGATTGTGTTCAACAGGATGGGGGTGAGGGAGGAACAATAGGGCTTACCTAATCAGAGGGTTCTTGTTAGTGTTTAGACAGGAAATCTCAGCTAGGCTGATGCGTTCACGTACCCGAAAGATAGAAACGGAGTGTTTGGATACCAAACTGTGGGATGACCTTGGTTATTGCAATAGGGTGAACCCTCAACAAGGAAGGATCCTTGGTAAGTTCAAGTTCAAGTTCTTTGCCCAAGAACAACAGGGAAGCTCTCAATCCAGAGAAACTCAATAATTCAGAAACTGAATAATATTAATCTCAAAAACTGTTTTGCAAAGGCATACACGAATTCCTTATATAGGCAATTCGGCTAGGAGGCTACAAGCTTTGATGGATCCTCTAAGAAAGTTAATAAAACCCTAATACCCAGTTTGGCCCATAGACATAAAGGCCCAAAATATTAAAAAATGAATTTAAAACTAATTAAATGTTTTGGCCCATAAACATAAAGGACCAAAAATAAAACTAATTAAATTAAATATAAATTTTTGGCCTGCTCTAAACTTGGGCTCCAAGCTGGCCCATGTGCACCTTCTACAAGAGACCGATAAGTGATCCATCTCAACTCTGAACTTGGCCCAGCTACTATTTCCTTGGTCTGCACCCCTTGGACTAGGCTCAACAATACCTCTCTCACTCGCTTAGCTCTGCTTCTAGTCATCGGGCCTCCAACTCCAAGCAAGGGATCATGAACATTCCTAGGGTTAGGGTGTGTAGCAAAATGATTCTCATCATTCCCTCCCTCATTGGAAGGATCCGTCCTCGAATTTGAATCGTCACCTACATCAAACAAGGTTAAGTCAGCAACATTAAAAGTAGCACTAACATCGCCATACTCACCAGGAAGATTAATTTTGTAGGCATTGTCATTAATCCGCTCAAGGACCTCAAACGGCCCATCTCCTCGAGGGTGCAACTTTGATTTCCGTTTGGTAGGAAACCGTCCTTTCCTAAGGTGTACCGAAACCCAATCACCTGGTTCGAATATAACCTTAGTTCGGCCCTTGTTGGCTTGCCTAGCATATTGCTCATTCTTCTTCTCAATATTAGCCCGAACCTTGGAATGCAAGTCTCTAACAAAATTTGTCTTGTGCTTACCATCAAGATTAGCAAACTCATTAGTAGGCAAAGGTAAAATATCCAAGGGAGTTAAAGGATTAAATCCATAAACAATCTCAAAAGGGGAATAAGAAGTAGTAGAGTGTACAGTGCGATTATAAGCAAACTCAACATGCGGCAAAGATTATTCCCAACGCTTAAGATTCTTTTGCATAATAGCACGCAATATAGTAGCAAGTGTTCTATTAACAACCTCAGTTTGCCCATCTATCTGAGGATGTGCAACTGTAGAAAATAGAAGCTTAGTCCTCAATCGACCCCATAGGGTTCGCCAAAAGTGACTTAGGAACTTCACATCTCTATCAATCACTATTGTTCTAGGTAAACCATGCAAGCGCACTATTTCTTTAAAGAACAAGTCAGCAATCTGTGTTGCATCATTAGTTTTAGCACAAGCAATAAAGTGAGCCATCTTGCTAAACCTATTAACAACCACAAAGATACTATCTTTCCCACTTGGTGACCTTGGTAGCCCTAGTACAAAATCCATAGAAATATCAATCCAAGGCTGACTAGGTATAGGCAATGGTGTATAAAGTCCATGTGGCATAACTTTGGACTTGGCCTGTTTACAAGTAATACACTTTTCACAAATAGAAAGCACATCATGTTTCATGTGAGGGCAATAAAAATGTTCATGCAAAATATCCAAAGTCTTTTTAACACCAAAGTGCCCCATTAGGCCACCACCATGCGTTTCTATAACAAGCAAATCACGTATAGAACATGTAGGCACACATAATTTATCTTTCTTAAACAAGTACCTATCATGCCTATAATAATCACCACTAGCATACTTAGCACAAGCAATCCATAGCTGACCGAAATCAGAATCAGATTCATACAAGTCTTTGATAAGCTCAAAACCTAATAGCTTAGCATGCAAAGAAGTAATTATAGTATACCTTCTAGACAAGGCATCAGCAATGACATTTTCCTTCCCAGCTTTATATTTAATAACATAGGGAAACGTCTCAATGAACTCTAACCATTTGACATGTCTCTTATTTAACTTACCTTGGGATTTCAGATACTTCAAGCTCTCATGATCTGAATGAATGATGAATTCCCGAGGCCATAGATAGTGCTGCCACGTTTGGAGAGTCCTTACTAGATCATAAAGCTCTTTGTCATAAGTGGGATAATTTAATTCTGCCCCATTAAGCTTCTCATTGAAATATGCAATAGGCTTGGAATCCTTCATCAAAACAGCCCTTATTCCAATACCTGAAGCATCACATTCAATCTCAAAAGCTATGTCAAAGTTAGGCAAACATAAAAAAGGAGCACTAGTTAAAGTTTCCTTTAAAGTGGTAAATGCCCTCTCTTGTTCCTCGCCCCACTTAAAGCTCACATATTTCTTAACTAGTTCATTTAGGGGTGCGGCTATGGTGCTGAAATTCTTTACAAACCGCCTATAAAAACTAGCTAAGCCATGGAAAGATCTTACCTCATTCGCATTCTTAGGTGTAGGCCAATCTCGGATTGCCTTAACCTTCTCCTCATCCATGCTAATACCCTTAGAACTTACAACAAACCCAAGAAATATAACAGAATCGGAACAAAATGCACACTTCTTAAAATTAGCATACAATTTATGTTCNCTCTCAAAGCAATAAAAACATCATGCAAGTGTGACACATGATCATTTAGGGTTTTGCTATAAACTAGGATATCATCAAAATAAACCACCATAAATTTTCCAATAAAGGCACGTAAAACATGATTCATTAGTCTCATGAAAGTGCTAGGTGCATTAGTTAAACCGAAAGGCATTACTAACCACTCATACAAACCATATTTTGTTTTAAAGGCAGTTTTCTACTCATCGCCTTCTTTCATGCGAATTTGGTAGTATCCATTCTTTAAATCTATCTTAGAAAAGACACTAGAACCATACAACTCATCAAGCATGTCATCTAATCTAGGGATAGGATGTCTATACTTAACCGTGATTTGGTTGATGGCTCGGCAATCCACACACATGCGCCATGTCCCGTCTTTCTTTGGCACCAAGATAACTGGAACTGAACATGGGCTTAGACTTTCTTTCACGAATCCCTTTTGTACTAGCTCATCCACTTGCCTTTGGATTTCCTTTATCTCGTCAGGATTAGCTCGATAGGTTGGTTTATTAGGGATAGTCGATCCAGGAACAAAGTCAATCTGGTGCTTTATGCCTCTCAAGGGAGGCAAACCATATGGTATCTCTTCAGGGAAAATATCAGCAAATTCCTGCATCAAAGAAACAACCACACTAGGCAAAGAAGGGTTAATAGAGTTAGTAAAATAAACATCCTTGTACATAAGTACAAGAAGGGTTAGCCTAGACAACAGAACACTTTTCACCTCACTCTTTTGTGCAAAAGCACTCACTTTTTGTCTTCTCTCACTCTTTTTGTCCTTACTATTTTCTTTTTCTCTCTCAGCCTCTTTTTCTTTAGCTACTTTTTCTTCTCTCTTTTTACATTCTTTTTGTAATCTTTGCTTGATCCGCATATGCAAGAGCAGGTTTTAAAGGTTTCAACAAAGTAGCCTTGTTATTCTTGTAGACAGTGTAAGTGTTGTTGTATCCGTCATACTTCACTCGCCTATCAAACTGCCATGGTCGCCCCAACAAGATGTGACAAGCATGCATGGGCACCACATCACACAACACTTCATCTTTAAAAGTACTAAAAGAAAATGCAATCTGAACCTGCTTGTTTACCCATAAATCTCCTCTATCATTTAACCACCGTAGCCTATAAGGCGTGGGGTGTGGAATAGTAGGTAAACCTAACTTCTCTACTACCAAGGTACTAGCAACATTAGTACAAGATCCACTATCAATAATTATGCTACATACCTTGTCTCCTACCAAGCATCGATTTTGAAAGATATGCTCTCTATGTTCTTCTATGTCATTTTCCCTCGGTTGCATGTTGAGCACACGCCTAGGCACCATCAAATACTGATTTGGAAGAGAGTCATCAATACCCTCCATGTCACTAGCATCTTCCAAGGGTGGCATGTCTTCACAACCAGGTGTAACAAGAGATTCCTCCTCACTATCATACTCACCAGTAGCAAGCATAACAACTTTCCTTCTATTGGGACATTCAGAAGATATATGTCCACGCCCTTGACACCTGTAGCATTTGATGTCATGTGACTTAGAAGAAGAGTTATATTCTATTTTACCTTGGGAAATATGAATAGAACCTGTAGGCCTTGGTCTTGTGTCTTCTCTTGGCTTTGGAGCTGTGTGAGGATTATCCTTCCAATTTGATTTCCAGTTTGAAGTTCTGGAAGGCACACCGAATCTAGAAGCTGCTCTAGCCTTCAACTGTCGCTTTACATGCTCGGCTTTATGCAACCAAGTCCTCCATCTCTACATAGTGACTCATCTCCACCATTTCAGCAATCTCTCGCTTCAAACCACTAATAAATTGTGCCATGGTTGCCTCATGGTTCTCATCAATACTAGCCCTCATCATGGCTATCTCCATCTCACTGTTGTACTTAGCCACACTCATAGATCCCTGTTTCAAATCTTGCAGTTTCTTGAAATAATCTCTATAGTAATGTTTAGGTACAAACCATCTCCTCATCACGGCTCTCATATCAGCCCATGACCGAATAGGTCTCTCACCATCTCTATGCCTGTTAATCACTAGTTGATCCCACCAAATACTAGCATAATCAGTGAATTCAACTACTGCCAGCTTCACTTTCTTTTCTTCAGAGTATTCATGGCACTCAAAAATATGTTCCACTTTCCTCTCCCAATCTAGGTAAAGTTCAGGATCACTTTTACCTTGAAAGGTAGGAATTCTCATTTTTATAATCCTCAGGTTATTATCACGACGAAGGGCTGCCCTCCTCTCTCTTCTCGTCTCGATTTCAACCTCAGAATATTCTTCTTCCTCTTCCTCAGAATACCGAAAGGGTCTAGTTGTTTTAGTTTTTGTCTTAGGTGAAACTAGGTTTTCTAACCTCTCTAATCTGTCCTCAGTGCCCATTCGTAATGCTGCAATTTGGTCCTGAATTGCGTTCATATATGCATCCATATGACTTTTGGTGAATGGTTCTTCCTATTCCATGTTGGACACACTCACCTCACGTGTTTCACTCGTGTTTACACTTAATTGGCTTTTTTCCGATAATGCGCTCACCACTCTTGCCTTTTTCCACTCAAATTTCCTTAGAAGCCCTTAAACAAGAACTTGCCAAGAATTTATCAAGGAGAAAAGGTGATAGAAACAAAAATGACAAGAAAGCCAAACAAGGGTGTTGAATAAAAATAAATAAGATAAGGAAGCAAAAAAAAAAAGATGACAAGGAAGCAAAACAAGAACTCCAAGAAGGAAAAAGAAATAAAATAAAATAAAATAAATGACCAAGACTTTTGAATATAAATAATAAACAAAGGTGTTAGTTTGGACAAGAAAAGAACAAAGGAATCTAGAAAACAACAACAAATTGAAAGAAAATTAGCAGATTATAGAAAACAGCCCGAAACAGATGTTTTTGAAGGATTTTGAGCCCAAAAATGGCATCAACTGGGGGACTCAGTTGCCACGTTGAAGGTCTCTGAACGAGCTTCGAAACGTCGAGTCACGGTTCCGTAACTCCAAACGAGTTGAAAGTTATGGCCTTTTCAAGTAAGTGAGTCCAAATAGTCCATTTTTTTTTTATTTTCTTTTCACAAGAACAGATTTTGCTAATCTTTTTTTTTTTTTTTTGATTTGTTT
>QAOA01005612.1:135117-151574 GCA_003255065.1 Cercis canadensis
AAAAACTGACTTAATAGAAAGGGGGTAGAAGATGATTGACTTAAACAAATAAGATAGACAAAATAAAAATAGAATAGGGGGTTTTAGGAATACCGATTGAAACTCCAAGGAGCCAAAACTCTGATACCAAATGATACGTTCACGTACCCGAAGGATCGAAACGGAGTGTTTGGATACCAAACTGTGGGATGACCTTGGTTATCGCAATAGGGTGAACCCTTAACAAGGAAGGATCCTTGGTAAGTTCAAGTTCAAGTTCTTTGCCCAAGAACAGCAGGGAAGCTCTCAATCCAGAGAAACTCAATAATTCAGAAACTGAATAATATTAATCTTAAAAACTGTTTTGCAAAGGCATACACGAATTCCTTATATAGGCAATTCGGATAGGAGGCTACAAGCTATGATGGATCCTCTAAGAAAGTTAATAAAACCCTAATACCCAGTTTGGTCCATAGACATAAAGGCCTAAAATATTTAAAAATGAATTTAAAACTAATTAAATGTTTTGGCCCATAAACATAAAGGCCCAAAAATAAAACTAATTAAATTAAACATAATTTTTGTGCTCCAAACTTGGGCTCCAAGCTGGCCCATGTGCACCTTCTACAAGAGACAAATAAGTGATCCATCTCAACTCTGAACTTGGCCCAACTACTCTTTCCTTAGTCTGCACCTCTTAGACTAGGCTCAACAATGCCTCTCTCACTCGCTTAGCTCTGCTTCTAGTCATCGGGCCTCCAACTCCAAGCAAGGGATCATGAACACTCCTAGGGTTAGGGCGTATAGTAAGCTGATTCACATCATGGGCATTCTTCGCCATTCTCTTCAAGAAATTTAGTTCATAATTGTTAGGGTTTACACAGGAACACTTCAGCCAGAGAAAGGGGATGAAGCTCGACCCAGATGAGAGAAACGGCACCGTTTGCTTGGTTTTATGTTGATTATCCACCTCAGCTACCTACATGGCAAATAGAAATGCCACTTCAGTCACTAACGTGCCACATGTACACTTAACGGTGCCACGCCATCACTTCTGTAACCAATTAACGGACTACACTAACGGAGGACCAAATTGATATGGATGTCTAATCTTCCAGGGACTAAATTGTAGTTATGCATCTTTGGAGGACCAAATTGTCCGAACCCGAATCTTTCAGGGACCAAATTGTAAGTTTACTCAATTTTTTAAGTTGTAACATTTGATTAATAAATAGATTGAATGTTGTTGTTGTTGTTGTTTTTTTTTTTTTTTTTTTTTTTTTTTTTTTTTTTTTTTTTTTTTTTTTTTTTTTTTTTTTTTTTTNGCAGCAATTGAAGCCTCAAGGAGGAGGGTGGAACACATGTTTCTAGGTGTTGGGCAACTAGGGTCTAGTGGGAGTAAGCACAGCTAAAGATGGAAAATAATTTTTTTAGGAGTGTTGCATTACGTCTATGCAAATTGTAATGACTATGTCAAATTTTCTTATAGAATACTATGTCAAATTTTTTTTTCTAAAAACTTAGTTTGAATATAGTGTATGATTGGAAGTTATGTATGCAAAAATTTAGTTTTAATTTCAAAGTGGTTAATGTTGATGACTTTGCAGGTGTTGAAAGAAGAATAAAATGAGTGGGTATATGATAAGGCTGCAATAAGTTCATTCAAATTAGCAAAAGTTCGAATTCTAGGGCCAACATCCAGGAGAATTTTTTCCTTCAACGCACCATACCGATGTAGGGGTTGCGCTCTTAAGATCGCTCAAGAATATCCTTACCATTTAAAAAAAAAAAATGGGCAGGCATATGGATTTGGATCGGTGGTTACCTTCCCAGGTGCTTCTAGTTTTAGCCAGAATTTGGGATGAAAATCATGAGATTCAACTTATTCAGCAATGTTTGCAGACTCTCAAAGGAGAGTTGTTTAGGCAAAAAGTCCATTTATGAGGAACAAAGAACCCGGTAGGAGCAGACAATCTTCAATCAATGAAATTTTCTACTAATTTTGGAGTAGGGTCCCAATAGTAGTATCTTATTGTTCTGTCCACTGGTAACTCTGAGGACGACAACACTATTACTAAGGACAATGACGATTACATTATTAGAATTTTGACTTTGCTTTTGACATTGTTCAACTTATAATTTGTATTGACTTATGGAATGATGGTATTTGAATAAGACAGGTTGTACACATGAAAATTCAAATTGCATTGTTGTGGTAAAATAATTTTCTCATGGAATTGTTCTACCATAGGAAATATTGCATGTTTAAGAAAAAAATTCCTCATGAAAATATACCATGTGAAGTTTTTTAAATGGGAAAATATTTTTATTTATTATGGAATTTTTTTGTGGAACATTTATTTTTAAAAATTAAAAAAAAAAAAAAACTTCCTGCAAAAATAGTCGGTGGTTAAGTTCATGGTAAACTACTTAGTTTCTCATGATTTCTACCTCATTTTTTTTCATAAATTTTTTCACTGAACTACATCTGCAATTACAAGAGTAGTTGTTGGCACCCTAGTTTTGATGGCTATAAGATGCTTCTCTAAAGCCCCAATACTTCATTTTGTGACACTGGTGGGGTCACTGCTACTCTCTCCCGCTGAAGAAATATGAAAAAGAAAAATTGCCGTTGTGGAGAAAGTAGTTTGAAAACTACCGTAATGATGGAATTATGTTTGAAAATTGCAATATTGAAGTCTTTGATCCAATCATTTGTCCACGAAATTTTGTGTTTTGGCTTAATTTGTTTCCATGGAAAATCAATGGTTAATTTTTTTTTGTGAAGGCAGAGCTGTAGAGAGATATAAGAAACATTTTATGAAGTGCCTAAATTTAAAAGTTAGCGTGCTTCTATGCTACACCTTCTTGAGGATGACTTATGTCATATTCAATTGGGTTTTGTAATATTTTGGTTTTTTTTTTTTTTATCTGAAAAGGAGATTCCATTAAACATCGAAAAAGAGTACATCTGAAATAAATTTAGGTGGCGTATCATGCCAAACTGTTAACATAGAAGCAGAAGTGCCAAACATTGCAAGTTTATCAGGAACATGGTTAGCTAGCCTAGGATCCCAGCTAAAAGAAACATTTATGAGATCTCTCTCCAGTGCATGGATATCTTCTAAGAGTAGACCTAGTGGAGAAAGAAAGCTAGCCCTACTATTAAGAGCCAAGACCACACCTTAGGCATCACTCTCAACACAAACCGAAGATATGCCCCGAGCCAGGGCTAATTTCAAACCCTCTCTATAAGCCATGGCTTCCATTTCCTTAATGGGTGGTGCATGCGGAACTGGGCACGACTATGCAGCCACGAAACACCCCTTCTCATTCCGCACAACTCCTCCCATTCCACCTAAGCCAGAAGGTAATAATTCAGCATCAACGTTTAGCTTCAGCATTGGAGCAATGGGTCTCGTCCAGCGCACTACATGTCCTTGCGACACAAAAGGTTGCACCATGTGAACCCCCATTATCTCCTCCCACAGAGAATTAACACTGCACCACACTTGGTGAACAGGCAAAACTGAGTTGTCAACTCTGATAGCATTGCATCTCTGTCATAAAGTGTAGCTGTCCAGCACCATAAGAGCCATTCCAATCCCTGGTTCTCCTGCATAAACCAGCCAGCAAAAGATTCTAGCCCTGTAGCATTTAAGCCGAAACCAAGCTCCAAAGAATCCCACACCTCACGCACTTCAGGGCAGAGAAAAAAAGCATGCAGCAGCGTTTCTTGATGCTCTAGGCAAAGCCCACAGAGGGTGGGTATATGAAGACCCCGAGCTATCAATGCATGGGTTGTGGGCAAGATACTTTTACAACAATGCTTGTATTGATTAGGCAATTTTAACTTCCACACTTTCTGCCATACCGCATGCATTTGGCCCGGCATGTTTCCTTCACAAGCAATTGGTAAGCAGATTTGACCGAAAACACGCCATTTCTTGTGAACTTCCAATAAGCAATGTCATTGTGGTTCCTGTGGCTCAGTGGTATGCCACACACCAACCCCACTTCCTCTTCATTAAAAAACTAATTCACAAAGTCCACATCCCAAGCCTTACAATCACGCAGGAACAACTCTTTGACTTGGAGCACAGCCAACCTTACAGGCAAGAGTGATTGCACATAGCTGTCCCCACTTCTTGGCAACCATGGATCCCTTCCCATCACCACCTTCTCACCATCTCCAATACGAAACACCAGGCCCTGCTTTAGGACTGAGAAACCAGCCCTGATCCTTCCCCACGTATAAGATGAGTTATTTCCCAGAGGCGCCCCCAAGAGACTAGAGTTCAAAAAGTATCTCGCTTTAAGGATTCTAGCCAACAAAGATTCTGGGTTTTGGAGCAATCGCCAACCCTGTTTAGCAAGCATGGCAATATTGAAATCTTCCAAGTTTCGAAAACCCAGACCCCCATATTTCTTAGAAATAGCCATTTTTTCCTAGCTTACCCAATGCATTTTTTAGGCCTTTGAGGTACTACCCCACCAGAATTTTGCTACAAGCTGATTTAATCCATAGCAAAGTGTCTTGGATAGTCGAAAATAGCTCATATTGTATGTAGGTATGGAAAGGACAATGACATTTATCAAAATCTCTTTACTTGCCTTAGAGAGAAGTTTCTCTCACCAACCTTGTAGTCTCTTCCACACTCACTCTTTCAAAGGCTGAAAAAGAGGAATGTTTATTTCTACCAACCATGGTAGGCAAACCAAGGTATTTTTCATTAAACGCCACCAAAGAGATACCCAAAATCTGCATGATACTAGTTCTGTCCTGGTTCAAAAAATTAGGACTAAAGAAAATAGAAGATTTATCAACATTAATTCTAACTTGAACATTGTTCATAATCAACCAGAATTCGTTGAATTTCAATACTTTCTGCCACAGCAGCTCGAGCAAAGATTTGACTATCATATGCAAAAAGTAAGTGGGAAACCGATGGTGCTTCCCTGCTCACCTTCACCCCTGCTAATGCATCATGAGCCTTTGCATCATGTAATAAAGCACTTATGCCCTCTACACAGAGCAAAAAGAGATAGGGGATAGGGGATTACCTTGGCGTAGGCCTCGGTTGGGCAAAATTAACCCATGTTGTATGCCATTTAGAATCATGGAGTATGAAACAATAGAGATACAAGATATAACAATGCTCACCCACCTCTCTGCAAAGCCCAATTTTCTCATCATGGCCTCAAAAAAACCCCACTCTACACAATCATATGCCTTACTCATGTCAAGATTCAAAGCCATGTAACATTCCTTCCCAGATCACTTGTTTTTTAGAGCATGTAAGAGCTCGTAAGCAACCATCATATTATTAGTAATTTGGCGATTTGGTACAAACACACTTTATTTCAAAGAAACCACCTCTAGAACGATTTTTAGCTTATTAGCCAACACCTTGGATATAATCTTATTGAGCACATTACACATGCTAATGGGCCAAAACTGGGTCATATTTGAAGGGTTGTTCATTTTTGTAATATGTGTGTAATTAATCTTATCAACTAGAACCCCATTATTCAGGAAATCCAACACCACTGGTACAACATCAAGCCCTACTACACTCCAATACCTCTGATAAAATAAAGTAGGAAAACCATCTAGAACACATCATCTTTTACTTCTTTTTCAGAAAATAGGCATTAATAAATTTTCATTCATGTCCTTCGTAACTCTAGTAGTGACTACATTGGTAACTAAAGAAAAATCAAATGGATTAATTAATAGATGAGAAAATATTTTCAAAATAATTAATAGCAATCTCACCCATTTCTTCCTGCTTAGAATGCCGCACTCCTTCACTATCTTGCAACTTTCGCAGAGTTCTTTTTCTGTCTATTGGAAGCTCTTCTATGAAAGTATTTCGCATTCCTATCACCTTCCTTAAGCCACTGGACCTAAGATCTTTGTTTCCACATCAACTCTTCCCTCTCAAGAATTTCATTTAGAGCATTTTGGAGAGTTTTCACCTTCTTTAAATTTTTTGTACTCGGCCTCTAAGTCTTTAATTGATTTGCAACTTCTTGATTTGCTTACCCACATGACTGAAACACTACAAGAATTTTGCAAGATTTCAACAGAATTTTTCCGTTGAAATTTCAAGTTCTAATGAAATTTCAATCGTTAAAAAAAGGATAATTAGAATTTAAAATTCAAATGGTATTTTACAGTTGAAATTTTTTAAAAAAATTTCAACGATAATTCCAACCGAATATTCCATTGAAATTTTGTAAAACTAATATTTTTTTATTCTTTTGAAAAAATTCACAATTTATTTTTTATTTTTTGAAATTCCAATGGAATGAAAATTTTAAAGGTAAATTCGTAAATAATATTTCTTAAAAATTAAAATCTACCATTGGACAAATTCTTGTGAATATTAATTACATTTAATTGAAATGCAACATTTCAAATGCATGTATTTATAAAATATTTTGTTTGAATACACTATTACAAAAAGAATAATTTAACAAAAATATTCAAGACCTTGTTGTATTTATAATTTAACAACAGAACATGATCTCTATTAGTATTTTACAAAATATGATAGTTTACAAATGAGCGAATTATATAGTAAAAACTTCTTGCTAACAATAGAATCTTAGTGCTACTGCAACATGAATTATTGCCATAAAGTAGGGTGCTACCAATCCCCAGAAGTAAGCACGGTTCATAATCCAATTAACCTTTGTTGTATATGACTCCAAAACAAATGTTTGTTTCCTCATGTAATTCCAATATCCCAACTATAGCTGCAAGAGTCATATCATCAGAATATCCACCATCTCTAAGTCCTGAGACTACACCATAACGGTCCTGCCTAAAGTCATCAGCATGCATCTATAGACAATCAAAATAGTTAGTATCTAATTTCTTGGATGGATCACCCAAAAAAAAATTAAAATAATAATAAAAAAAAAAGGCCCAAAACAGAAAGAAGGCAATGCAAGTCCACCAAAAAGACCAGAATCTAGCCTCAATATGGAATTTTCACTTCTTCCACTCTGGGCCTTGGGGAAGAAAAACAAACTGAAATGTATCTATATACAAGATTGTATGACTTATTTATGTGAAGAATGAAAGAATTTATGGACTTCATTATATCTCATATTCTGATATTAGTCGTGACACAACATGGTAAGCTGGATCCTCTGTACTTTCTACCGCAAAAAGAAACTCTAGTGGGCCACCGTAGAGAGATGTTATCTGCATTTGTATAAGAACAGACTCATAATCAACATAAATTTTCTATTAAAAGGAGAAGCTAAAATGAAAAGCGTAATGATACTACAACAAAGGAAAACTTAATAACTTACAAAGTGAATTCAAATTCCAAAATTCTAAGTATTAGCTCAAAAAGATCTCCAAATACCATAATTAAATACCAATTGTCATAGAAAAAACATAACTTTAATAGTATCTCCCATTTCTAACTACATATTTTTCTACTGAATGCAGCTTATGCAGTTTGTATAAGTCGTGTGCTTGTGCACCAAGCAGTCAACAGTGGGCACAACATCAACCTACTATGATCTCACAAAACTATTTAAATCGCTGTTAACAGTGTATTTTGAGGATTCTATTGAGCAAGATGAAGGCATCTCAGGGAACTTCCCCTCAACCAATCAATTTGGATTTGTACCAAGTATTTGATGCCAACAAAATGCTCCGTTTTAATAACCCTGTTTCAGCTTACGTTTACCTCCATTAACAAGCACGAGCAAAATATCAGCTATGCTATCTGACAACTGAAATAAAACAAGAAATGATAGTAAGATTCACCTTGGTGAAAGTCCAATATCTGTCAAGAACAATAATAGATAAGTGAACCAACAAGCAGCAGTTATGTCATTGAGCATGTGCCCCATGCCATAATAGAAGACAGGCCATCTTCCAAGGGGCTTAGTAAATGAATCATCTTCTTCAAAATAAGTACCCATCATAGCACCTTTGATGAGCCGAAACCTGCAAAGCGTGAATTAAAGCTTTAGCATACAAGCCAAAAGGATGATCCTTCTGGAACAATGAGCATTCTTTTCTCCTTTCTTTTTCTGTTTTATCAACTTCCTTCTTCAAGGTTCTATCTCCTCTAGACTAAGTTCAATGGTAAAACTACGAAGGAATAAGGGGGAAATGGGGAAAAACAAAGGTAAATTTTCTTTGAGATTCCTCCCTTTTCTATCTCTACCAAGCAATTTTTTAGCAGTAACAGAAAATTTCCACCAAGATACATACAAGGAATGGTGACAGTCCCATTTGAACTGCATACATAAGGTAGGCATTGTACTCAATTCAATGAAAAAGACTGTAAGAGTAACTTTCCTCCCATTATTTTCTCATACAGGAAATTATAATCGTTCAATGTGAAGTTTCTTATACACAAGTTCCATATTTGCATTTTCTTTTCCAAGTACAATTGACTAAACCCATGCAATCTTCTGGGAGTATAAAAAGCATCCAAAAGCACGAAATTAGAGTTCTTAAAATAGAAATTTCTCGGATGCTGTGTGCCATTATAGTCTGTAAGAGATGCTTACTTCAGCAAGAAAAAACCATAATCTCTTAAAAAGAGACCAGAAGAAGTGCATTAACATTGCCGCAAGCAATATAGTATATTTGACATGATAGCCAAATGGATTGTTTAAGGGCTCTCAATCATATGCTAGAAGAATGGAATCTCAATTTGAATGAAAAGTCTGAGGTAACTAGAAGTTCAGAGTAACCAAGCACAAAAGGTGCCAAACCATAATATGGCCAATGACTTGATTTTCACATTCCCTCTTCCTCCATTTCAAATATTTCTAATAAATTATTGGTTCAAATTTACCATCATATAAAAATCTATATGCAGGTTTAAGAATACATTCACAATCACTGCAGCATATATAGAAAGGGAAAATAGCAATGATGTTAGTGTGAAAGTCAAAGAGAAATCTGATACAAAAATAAAACTCATGTTTGTGGCTATCAAAGAAATCAAACCCGATCTGCATGTATTTTTTCAAGAAATTATTCCAATAAAAGCACATGTTCAAAGAAACTATATACCACTGAGACTGTGAAGGCATTATGGCTAAGTAATAGTGATCATGTTTGAACTTGTAACTCTGACTAATGATTTTTGGGTTTAGAAGCACTTTTTGTGAGAAGAAGGATGGAAAATGAAGGCAAAACATTATGACTTATTGATATCAAGAAAAATTCATCAACAAAAGCACGATTTGGCAATTATGCTAACTAGAGTAGGATCACAGATCACAAACAAACGTGGATTTGATGAAGCATTCTTGCCATACAGTGAAACTTGCAGCATTAGATGTAATAAATTTAGATCCAGTAAGTTAACTATGTAATGCACTGCTTTAAGAGTCATAAAACATATAACCTATGTATAAGATAAAATATTGGAATCAGGAATCATATTACTATGTATGAGAGGTTTTACACACTACTATGTATTATCTTGAAAGATGATGTACTCATGTTAGCACTGAAAAACTATATCCATATTTCTGCATACTGACAACTATGAAAAAGATATGTCCACGTCACTTAAAAAAAAAAAAGATAACAATGAAACCAGAGCTGTAACATTAGTTCAGCAAGAAAGAGGAACATATATAAAATAAGGGATGTTGCAGACTCTAATTAATCTTATGGAATATGTACATTGTCAATATCAAAACGATCTTGGACACTAAGCTTAATGATGCTAGCTGTGATTCAGGGTGTTCAATAATTTGGACACTAAGCTTAATGATCCTAGATGTAAGATAGTTAAATACCACTTTGTCTTAATGCAAATCAACTACCCATCGAGTACCACACAGTAAACATTTTCAAAGAGCTGTTACAACTACTAAGCTTCCTAGTTTTCATATAATGCTAATCACATTGAGACAGGCTTGATCATTATGAAACGCCCTCCTATCCCATCAACCAAAATGATTAGTCTCTCTATCTATCAGTTCCTAGAATATATCTCCTCCTCAGTGTATATAATTTTAAATACGCATTCACCTTTATACACACTCAAGTTACTAAATAATAGGTGCATGAACATTGAACAATCCTATCTTTTCGTTACCAAAATACCCAGAGATGTAACTGCATCCTATCATGACACTCAATCTTCAGAAGAAAGAAGTAATAGTATCTAAATCTTTTAATAACAATTAAGTACTTCTTGCAGCATTAATGTTTGAAATGCCAAAGGTGTTGGAAACAAAAATTCTAACTGAAGGAAGCTCCCGCGTTTGGTTTCAGAGAAAAATAGAGGAAATGTTGAATAAACAAAACTAGACAAGCCAAAGCTCTCAAGTGTTGATTTTTCTTCACTTGCAAGACTAAATCATGAACATAGAACCAGAGAATTGAATTTCTGGAGAAACAAATAGAAAAGGTCCAAAACTTTCGAGTATCAGAGCTCAATGAATTCAAAAGAAAAAAAAAATATGTTTGAAGTAGCAGAGGTGAGTGAATTGCAAAAAATTAAACCAGTTTTGAAGCTGAAAGTTTTCAGTGAAAAGAAAAATCAGGTTAAAAATGCTACCTGAGTCCTTTGAACCACAAGCTGCATCCTCTTTGACAGTCCTATCACTATTTTTTGAACTCAAACCCAAAAAATCCCACTCCATACGGAATAATGAGAGATCCACAAAATTCTTTATCTATATAATTTTACAAAGAATAAGAATTTATGGAACCGAGAAAAAAAAAACTCCAAGTTGTGAGTAAAAGCTTGCTTCTGCGCAGCTGGGAAGAAGAGAATAAGAGAAAGAGGGAGCGACAGGAAAGGGACTAGGATGATTTTGGTCTACTCATATCCCTAGCGAAAACGATGAGAGAGAGAGACCTACCTAAAGGAAGAGCCTAGGATGCCGCCCTCAGTCACCGGAAAAGCCTTACACCGCCGGAGTAGGAAGGTCGAAGAAAATGGAGAAGGGAGCTAGGTCTTGGTGAGAGAGAATGGTGAAATGCGAAAGGGGGAAAGAAAATGGTGAAGTGTGAAAGTTGGAATCAACAAAAAAAAATTTTAAAAATTAGAAAAAAAAAATTCTAACGATATATTCTGTTGAAATTTTTTAAAAAGAACTTTTGCACAATTCTAACGATAATTTTAATAAAAAATTCTAATGATAATATAATTTTATTGAAATTATCATTGAAATTTTAACAAAATTTATTTTATTACAAATTTTTGACAAAATTTTAACAGTATTTTATTTCGTTGAAAAACTAACTTTTTCTTGTAGTGAAAATGCTCTCATTCCAAACTTGCAATCATTCACTAATACCCCTGATTTTTTGTTGCACGCGAGACACAACTGTCCGTCAATCACATCATGCCAACTAGCACAAACCAAATTATCACAGTCCTCATGCCTAGTCCACATTTGCTCAAACCTGAATCGCTTGGTGGGGCAGTGCACATTTCTAATAATAATTTGTATTGACATATGGAAATGATAGTATTTGAATAAGATAGGTTGTACACATGAAAATTCAAATTGCATTGGTGTGGTAAAATAATTTTCTCATGGAATTGTTTTACCTTAGGAAATATTTCATGTTTAAGAAAAAAAATTCTTAGTGGAAATATACCATGTGAAGTTTTTTAAATGGGAAAATCTTTTTATTTATTATGGAATTTTTTTGTGGAAAATTTATTTTAAAAATAAAGAAAAAAAACTTCCTGCAAAAATAGTTGGTGGTAAAGTTCATGGTAAACTACTTAGTTTCATATGATTTCTAGCTCATTTTTTTTTTCATAAAATTTTTCCAGCGTTTTACCATGGAAATGGCGTTTCCTATTACTCCTTCAATGTTTGTGGATCTTTTGTGGGAGTTTCCATGGGAAATCATTTGTCCATATAAATTTTGTGTTTTCGCATAATTTGTGGAAAATCAATTGTTAATTTGTTTAGTGAATGGCAAAGCTGCAGAGAGATGTAAGGAACATTTTATGAAGAGCCTAAATTTGAAAGTTAGGGTACTTTTATGCTATGCCTTCTTGAGGGTGACTTATGTCAAACTGAATTCAGTTTTGTACTATTTTGGTTTTAAACTATATTATATTGGCAAGTTGGTATAATTTAAATTTTATTATATTTACTTAATTTTTTTTCTTATATACTTTGACATTAATTGAATAAAATTTAAATTATGTCAACTGTTTTAGTAAGATATAATTTAGAACCAAAATTGTAAAGAATTTACTTCGATGAGACAAAAATCACCCTCAAGACCCTATGGGGCATAGCAACACCCTATCAACTTATCAACAATGCAGAGAAGGATAAAAGAGCGAAAATTAGATACATCAATATTAGATTGAATATTGTTTTTTTATGTGAACTGGCTGCACTTTGGTTTGCAATTTGGAAATAGGGAAGTGACATTAATATAGATGAATTTTGGAAGTTACGTGTGCTAAAACGAGCCAATAGGTTACTTCGGTTGCATTATGGAGTTCGTATATATAATTAGTTTCATTGGATATTATTTCTGTTATGTCAATTGGCTAAACTTTGCTTTGAAATTTGCAATTGGGGATGTGGAATTTCTTATAGAACACTATGTCAATTTTTTTCTAAAAACTTAGTTTGAATATAGTGTATGATTGGAAGTTAGGTATGCCAAAATTTAGTTTTTATTTCTAATTGGTTAATGTTGATAACTTTGAAGGTGTTGAAAGAAGAATAAAAGGGGCGGGTATGATAAGGATATGATTGGTTCATTTAAATTCGCAAATGTTCAAATTCTGGGGCCAACAGTCGGGAGAATTTTTTCCTTGAACGCACCAGGCCAATGTGGGTGTTGCGCCCTTAAGATTGCTCAGAGATATCTTATCGTTAAATAAAAAAAAAAAGAAAAAAAAAAGAAAGGGGGCAGGCATATGGATTTGGATAGGAGGTTACCCTTCCAGATACTTCTAGTTTTAGTGAGAATTTAATTTGGATGAAAATGAGATGAGATTCAACTTACTCAGCAATGTTTGCAGACTCTCAAAGGCAAGTTGTTTATGCAAAAAGTCCATTTATGAGGAACAAAAAACCCAATATGAGCAGACAATCTTCAATCAATGAGATTTTCTACTAATTTTGGAGTAGGGCCCCAGCAACAGTATCCTATTGTTATGTCAATTGGTGACTTTGAGGACGATAACACTATTACTAAGGACAATGACGATTACATTATTAGATTTTAGACTATGCTTTTGACATTGTTGAACTTATAATTTGTATTGACATATGGAATGATGGTATTTGAATAAGATAGGTTGTACACATGAAATTTTTAATTGCATTGGTGTGGTAAAATAATTTTCTCATGCAATTGTTCTACCATAGGAAATATTGCATGTTTAAGAAAAAAAATTTCTAATGGAAATATAACATGTGAAGTTTTAAAAATGGGAAAATCTTTTTATCTATTATGGAATTTTTTTTGTGGGAAATTTATTTTTAAAAATAAAAAAAAAAACTTCCTGCGGTAAAGTTCATGGTAAACTATTTAGTTTCTCATGATTTCTAGCTCATTTTATTTCATAAAATTTTTCCAGCCTTTTCCCATGGGAATGGCGTTTCTTATTACTCCTTCAATGTTTGTGGATCTTTTGTGGGCGTTTCCATGGGAAATCATTTGTCCCCAGAACTTTTGTGTTTTCGCATGATTTGTTTCCATGGAAAATCAATTGTTAATTTTTTTTAGTGAATGGCAGAGCTGCAGAGAGAGATAAGGAACATTTTATGAAGAGCCAAAATTTAAAAGTTAGGGTGCTTCTATGATACGCCTTCTTGAGAGTGACTTATATCATATTCAATTGGGTTTTGTACTATTTTTGTTTTAAACTATATCATACTGGCAAGTTGGCATAATTTAAATCTTTTTGGATTTACTTAATTTTTTTTCTTATATCTTCAAACATTGATTGAATAAAATTTAAATTATGTCAACTGTGCCAGCATGATATTATTTAGAACAAAATAATAAGAAATTTACGTCGATGTGACATAAATCACCCTCAAGACTCTATGGGGCATAGCAACACCCTATCAACTTATCAACAAGAAAAGAATAAAAGAAAGAAAATTAGATACATCAATATTAGATTGTATATTGTTTTTTTATGTGAACTAGCTGCACTTTGGTTTGCAATTTGGAACTAGGGAAGTGACATTAATATAGATGGATTTTGGAAGTTATGTATGTTAAAAAGAGCCAATAGGTTACTTTGACTGCAATATGGAGTTCGTATATATAATTAGTTTCATTGGATATTATTTCTGTTATGTCGATCGGCTGCACTTTGGTTTGAAATTTGCAACTGGGGAAGTGGAATTTCTTATAGAATTCTATGTCAATTTTTTTCTAAAAACTTAGTTTGAATATAGTGTATGATTGGAAGTTATGTATGCCAAAATTTAGTTTTAAGTTCTGAGTGGTTAAGGTTGATGACTTTGCGGGTGTTGAAAGAAGAATGAAAGGGAAGGGTATATGATAAGGCTGCAATATTTTCATTCAAATTAGAGAAGGTTCAAACTCTGGGCCAATATCTAGGAGAATGTTTTCCTTGAACCCACCAGGCTAATGTGGGAGTTGCACTCTTAAAATCGCTCGAGGATATCCTTACTGTACAAAAAAAAAGGGGGGCAGACATATAGATTTGTATCGGAGGTTACCTTCTTAGGTGCTTCTAGTTTTAGCCTGAATTTTAGATGAAATTGAGATGAGATTCAACTTATTCAGCAATGTTTGCAGGATCTCAAAGGCAAGTTGTTTAAGCAAATAGTCCATTTATGAGGAACAAAGAACCCGGTATGAGCAGATAATCTTCAATCAATGAGATTTTCTACTAATTTTGGAGTAAGGCCCCAGCAACAGTGTCCTACTGTTCTGTCCATTGGTGACTTTGAGGACGATAACACTATTACTATGGGCAATGACGATTACATTATTAGATTTTAGACTTGGTTTTGACATTGTTGAACTTATAATTTGTATTGACATATGGAATGATGGTATTTGAATAAGACAGGTTCAACACATGAAAATTCAAATTGCATTGGTGTGGTAAAATAATTTTCCCATGGAATTGTTCCACCATAGGAAATATTGCATGTTTAAGAAAACAAATTCCTCATGGAAATATACCATGTGAAGTTTTTTAAATGGGAAAATCTTTTTATTTATTAGGGAATATTTTTGTGGAGAATTTATTTTTAAAAGTGAAGAAAAAAAACTTCCTGCAAAAATAGTCGGTTGTAAAGTTCATGGTAGACTACTTACTTCTCATGATTTCTTCCTCATTTTTTTATAAAATTTTTCCAGCCTTTTCCCATATGGAAATAGCATTTCCTATTAATCCTTCATTGATTGTGGATCTTTTGTGGGATTTTCCATGGGAAATCATTTGTCAACAGAACTTTTGTGTTTTCGCATGATTTGTTTCCATGGAAAATCAATTGTTAATTTTTTTTTGTGAATGGCAGAGCTGCAAAGAGATATATGGAACATTTTATGATGAATAGCCTAAATTTAAAAGTTAGGGTGTTTCTACGCTACACTTTCTTGAGAGTGACTTATGTCTTATTCAATTGAATTTTGTACTATTTTTGTTTTAAACTATATCATATTGGCAAGTTGGCATATTGACTTTGATGTGACATAAATCACCCTCAAGACCCTATGCCACCCTATCGACTTATCAACAATGCTGAGAAGGACAAAAGATAGAAAATTAGAAACATCAATATTACTATACAAATTTAAATGCTACTTCTTTTGGAGAGAGGGCTTATGGGGCAGCCATGGTTATTTTATGGCGGAGGAGATCTGAGAGACTCGAGGACAAATTTGGCAAAAGAGTCTAGTCCTTTTCTTATATGCTCAAATCCGGAGCCTCCCCTATGGATAAGTTATATTCTATCTTATGTAACCAACAAATATGTGATAACAGAATGATAGGGTTAGTTCTATTCTATCTTCCCCTCGTTATCTGATGCATCAAACCAAACGATAGTATTCACTTATCTTTTACCTTATGTTTGGATTGAGGAAAAACTAAGAGGGAAAGAAAATGAAGGTAAAAGGTATTTTTTTTAGTGTGGTTGTAGGAGAGAAAATGAGAGAAAAAAAATTTACACGAGTACACGTTGGACCTAGCAAACATTGTCTCTCTATTCGTGGAAAAAAAAAATGCAATGAAGACTGAAGAGACTAAAAAAACATTTATTTTTGCCACTAATTTTAACTTTTTAAAAGGGTATGAGTATAATTTTATATTTAATCAATTTTTAAAAGATTACTTACTCTTCATTTTTCTTTTTCATTTGTTCCATCCAAACATATTAAAAAAAAAAAATTATTTTTAAAATTTTCTATTATCGCTTTTTTCTTTTCCATTATTTTCTTTCTCCTTCCATCCCAACATAACATCAGTGGATTCTTGGGTTTTTTTTTT
>QAOA01005612.1:151591-219781 GCA_003255065.1 Cercis canadensis
AAAAAAAAAAAAAAAAAAAAACATCAATGAGTCCATCTTTGTTCACGTGTTTGACATTATGTTCATTTATTAGGTTGATGGATGCTATTTTTGACGAAGGAGTGGGTTGCTTTTAGTCTTAAAATTCAACTGAAAGGGGTACAATATATTGGGATGAGAATGAGACGAACTGTCATTTTTCAATACCTCAAGTGAGATTGGTGCAATTTTCTTAAATAGAATTTGCTTGAGCTATAAAATTTTGATACGATACGCAACTATTAGAGTCAATATTATTGACTAAATAGTTTGAGTTTTGTCTTTAACTTTAAAGTTGTGACGAAAAGATATTGATATTATTCCAAGTCCAAAAAAGACAACAACTTAATCATGTGCAAAGCAAGTTCCACAAAATTGGTTTTGACAATTGTAAATATCATATCTCAAAATTGAATAGTATAACTGTGGTATAAGTATAGATCACATAATTCAAATGCGGCAACGGAAGTGAAACATGTTTCCTGGAAAAGTTCGTAAATTTTAAGCACCACAACCCATACTCTGTATCTCTTGTCTTATTCTAGTCCAATTACTTTTATTTTTTATTTGGTTGTTGACTTTTTCAACTAATCTGTGCCAATCCCATGCTCTGTATCTCAGATCTCATTCTTGTCCCATTGCGTTCTTCACTTTATTAACTCATCTGTTTACCAAACTGATTAACTTATTTTCTTTTATATATTAAAAAAAAATATTTTGAAACCCTTTCTCGTTCTCGTGCTTCTTTTTCATCCTTAATTTCTCACTTTGCTTTGCTGCTAGTCTCTTCTTCTTTTCTTTTCTCTTTATTAATGGATAACACTAGCACACGCATAAAAACGAAAAACCCAAAGAGAGAGCGAAGAAAAGAGACAGAGGGACAAACACGTTCAGTTTCTTACTAGAACAAATATTCCAACTCCTGTTCCAACGAAAAAGCTCACAAAGAACCAAACTGCAACTCCATGGAGTTTAGTAATCTCTGTTCCCAAACAACCATGCCGTTAGCACTGATAACCTTGGCGTTCTTGCTGTTTCTCTACGTGCTTTCATTGATACCAAGAAGCCACCGTGTAATTGCCCATGAACCTAGAAAAGCACCACCAAGAGCTGGAGGCGCATGGCCTTTGATTGGGCACCTCCGCCATTTTGGTGGACCACAGCCACCTCATGTTACCTTGGGCAACATGGCAGACAAATATGGACCAATTTTCAGCTTAAGGTTAGGGGTTCACAAAACCTTGATTGTGAGTAGTTGGGAAATGGCCAAAGAGTGCTTTTCTGTGAACGACAAAGCCTTTGCTAATCGTCCTAAAGCTTTAGCCTTTGAAGTTATGGGATACAACTCCGCCATGATTGGGTTCAGCCCTTATGGCTCGTACTGGCGTCATGTACGCAAGATGGCAATCCTCGAGCTTCTGTCGAACCAACGGCTTGAGATGCTCAAACACATCAAAGAATCGGAGGTGAAGGCAGCCATCAAAGAGACTTTTGACTGTTGGTTGAACTCGAACAAGAACAAGAACCAGATTGGTTCACATCATAAGGCAGCGACTGTGAGGACTGAGATGAAGACGTGGTTTGGGGACATAGTTTTAAATGTCATGTTCAGAATGATTATTGGAAAACGTTTTGTTGGGGGTGATGCTGATGATGACGACAATGAAGAGAACGAAAGGACTCGGAAATTACTGAGAGATTTTTTCGATCTAAGTGGGTCATTTGTGGTTTCTGATGCACTGCCTTATCTGAGGTGGCTGGATTTGGATGGTAAAGAGAAGGCCATGAAGAAAACGGCAAAAGAGTTGGACCAAATTGCTCAATTATGGCTTGAAGACCACAAACGCAAGAAAGATAGACCTGTGAAGGGGGAGCATGAGCATGACTTTATGGATGCACTTCTTTCAATTGTTGATGAAGATGATCAAGTCCTTGATGGTCATGGTGTTGACACTACAATTAAGGCTACATCCCTCGTATGTGTTTCATATCCAAATCCTTTTCAATCATAATGCTTAGAGTTATTATTTAGCACACTAGCTTTGTTACAATAGCATTTAGTACTCTGACTTTGTAAAGTAAAATATTTACACAAGCAACTAAAATTGAATTATTTTGTTTAGTACAAATCAAACTTTAGATATCAACATTCTTGAATTGTTACACATTTCAATCTAAGATATTTTTATATTACAAAATATGTTTTTCATATCGTTAGAACATAAATTAAAATCATGATTAATTTTAAATAAGGCTTTGAGTTTACTTACTTCTTATCATGTTTTGTTGAGCTAATCATAAAAGAAACTATCTAATATCAGCTAAATTATCATTAAAACTATATAAATCAAGTTGTTCGAATAAAAATTTAAATTCCATAGCAAAATTTTGATTTTGTATGAAAAAATGACACAATTTAGATTGCGTAATATAGTTTAAAGTAAACATTCTCTCACGACCCACTAGATGCTATTCTTCCCAAAAACATAGCCACCAAAAAATTTGATTTAGATAAATACTTAACTTGTATACTATGTAATACATTTCAAATATGAATGAATATTATATATATAGAACTACTTTATTTCATGACTAATTTTAGTTTCTACTTTCTCTCTTCCTTTCTTTTTTTGGCTTCAAAGTCCTTAATATTAGCTGGCACGGATACTACATATGTGACATTGACATGGGCTCTTGCCTTACTGCTCAACAACCGTGAAGTCCTAAACAAGGCACAAGATGAATTAGACACAAAAATTGGAAAGGAAAGGCTAGTTATCGAATCAGACTTGAAGAAGCTTGAGTATGTTGACGCTATCCTCAAGGAAACAATGCGTTTATACCCAGCAGGACCACTCAGTGTACCACATGAATCCATGGAAGATTGCACAATTGGTGGCTACCATATACCGGCTGGCACTCGCCTCTTAACTAACCTTTCGAAACTTCACAGAGATCCACGGGTGTATTCGGATCCAATGGTGTTTCGCCCCGAGAGATTCCTGGGAGAGCACAAGGGTTTGGACGTCAGGGGCCAGAATTTTGAGTTGATTCCATTTGGTGCTGGTAGAAGAATGTGTCCTGGACTCTCCTTTGCTCTCCAATCTATGCAACTTACACTTGCTAATCTGCTGCATGCCTTTCATATTGCAACCCCTCATAATGAGCCTGTTGATATGCGTGAACAGATAGGTCTTACCAACATCAAAGCCTCCCCACTCCAAGTCCTTCTTAACCCACGTCTCTCTGCTCAAGTTTATGGATAAAACATTAAATAGTGTGCCAGATGGAAAATTTCTTGTGTGAACAAGTTATAACTCTCTAGACAAATAAAAATATAACAATATATTCAATAAATTAGGTTTAATTTTTAAACCAATATGAAATATGCATAGAACATGGGATGTAATATCGTAGTACTTATATATAAAGTGAGACCCATATCTAGGTTATCATTTGAATTGATTTGGCACACACTTATTGACAGTATATAAAATAATGTATATCTTATTCTGATTCATACGACAATTTCTTGTTTCCCTTGTAAAATATTAGCCACTTTCACCTCACGTATGAGGCCAATAAAACAATAAATTTCAAAATATTCTCATAGCCATATACTTCTCATAGATACATTAACCGAAGGATCACATATTGGTCCTGATGCGAACCTTTAGGATTTTCCCGAGACCTAATTACGATTGGTAGAGATTCAAACGCCCTAAAACGTCTAATCAAAGTTCATAAACAAAAATCAAAACAAAGAGGACCTCGACCTCTCACTTAGCGAAGTGGGAACCAAAGGTATCCAGGAATGATATAGACGCCATAAGAATTCATCATTCTTGATAAGTTCTAAGAGTTCTCAAAAAAACCCAAAAGAGAAAACCTCTCATTTATTCAAATTCATATTCTAATTATTAGTTGTTTAGTACAAAGGAGTAACGGTTTGTGTAGCCATTGTATGTCACATTTCGGTCATATTGCCAAGGCCGACCAAACAACATATAACTAGCTTGCATTAGCACAACATCACACATCACCTCATCCTCATATTTTCCTATACCAAAGGACCCCAATACTTGTTTGTTTACCTTGATCTCTCCACTCTCATTAAGTCATTATAGCTTGTATGACTTGGGGTGTTTCAAGGTTGGCAAACTTAGCTTATCCACAAGAGTAGTACTAGCCACATTCACACAACTCCCTCCATCTATAATCATGTTGCACACTATCCTATTAACAAGACATCTAGTGTGAAAGATGTTCTCTCTTTTGAGCTTCATCAAGCTCTTTCACATGTGCATTAAGGGCTCTCCTAACAACAAATATCTTACCATCAACTAGTAGCTCAACATGCTCATTATCATCATCCAAAGAATTCAAAGACTCACTATCATGCTCACTGTCATAACGTACCCGGAGGTCGCTATAATGCAGATGGCTAAATAAAAAGAGATTTAGTTTTCGAAATGAAAACTCTGGAGTCGCCACCAATTGTATTAAAAATCTGGGAAACAATTAGAAAACCCTTTAATTTCTAAAAAAATATGTCTGTGAACCAGAGAGGGTTCGGGAGTCTAATTGTGTATAGGGAAGGTGTTAGGCACCCTATAACACCCGTCTAAACGACGGTTACCTAAAATTAATTGTGCAAATTAAATCATGGCCTAATTGTATTTATTTGATCCCTAAAAGAAAAATAGGTGATTATTTAAAACAGGACTTGATTCGTCACTCTCGAATGCCTACGTACCCTAATTAGGGATCAAGGTCCGCGTAGTTCGCAATGATTCAAAATGAATTTTTATTTTTATTATTATTATATTTTTTTTTTCAAAATTAAAATTAAAAGGAATTCAAAATTTTCAAATAAAAAAATTGTGCTATGCATGAATCTAATCGCGTCCTAATCCTTCTACTTTGTTCCCACGCTTCTCGGTTCCCAAAGCGGCGCTTATCCTTACCTCGGGCAGATAGAAGAGCCACCCCTATGGGGGTAAGTCGCTCCTATCCCTCCCTTGACAAGTAAGGGGCCTATGAATGTTAGTCGCATAGAATTCACTAAATGAATGTAAAATGCATGATATGTAAGCCCATTTCGTGGGCCTGGTTTAGCCTAGAATAGAAACCAGCTCAACAAATCAGAGGACATAAACCAGTCCATTTCATGGGCCGGGTCCAATCCATACAAAAAATAGCTTAGCACATCAAGAACAACGGACTAAATAGAACCTCAGCCAATCAACAAAAAATGAAAAATTATGAATATTTCTTAAATTGAAGATATACATCTTATGGTTTTAAAAAGACAAGAAGCACCTAAATCGAGGCTCTATAGCTCCAGAAAGATTTAAAAGACTATATACTGTCGTAGAAAATCAACTAGCTTAACAATACAAAAAATAGCAAAACTTTAAATGTAAACTGAGAATAAAGTAGATGAAAAAAAAAATTGAAAATTTTATATATTTAAGCCACACATTTTATGACTCTAATGAGACTAACATCACTTAATTTGAAACTGTATAACTCTAGAAAGAAATAAAAGATTGCACACTATTGGAGAAAACTAACAGGCTTGACAGGACAGAGAAACAGCCAACTTTAAATCAAAACCGAGAGCAGGGGGACATGCAAAAAATCTGAAAATAATATATATTAAAACCACACATCTTACGGTTCTAATGAGACCAATATCAATTAATTTGGAACTGTATAACTCCAGAAAGAAATAAAAGATTGTACACCGCCAGAGAAAACCAAAGGCTTGACAGGGCAGAAAAACAGCCAAACTTAAATCAAAACTGGGAGCAGAGGAGACATGCAAAAACTCTGAAACTAATATATATTAAAAACACACCTCTTACGGTTCTAATGAGACCAATATCAATTAATTTGGAACCGTATAACTCCAGAAAGAAATAAACGATTGTACACTGCCAGAGAAAACCAAAGGCTTAACAGGGCAGAAAAACAGCCAAAATTAAATCAAAACTGGGAGCAGAGGCGACATGAAAAAAATCTGAAACTAATATATATTAAAAACACACCTCTTACGGTTCTAATGAGACCAACATCAATTAATTTGGAGCCCTGAAGCTTTGTCTAGAAAACTAAAACCAACTACTGCCAGAGCTGCCTAAAAGCTGCGAAAATGAAGAAATCTTACCTTGGTTCTCTTTCTCTTTGCCCTCTCTTCTTCCTTGTTTCAGTTATGTTCTCTCTATTGCTCTTTTTCTGTGTATTTCTGTTGGTATTTGTTTCAGCCCTTGCCTCTTGCTTTTATACTACTCACCTTGCACCTAAGTCTTTCACATCCCTCTCACTATTTGTGTTAACCTCCATCTCTTTCTCTCTTTAAAACACTTATCCTTCTATCCCTTTTTGGTGTTTCAATTGCACACAATCTCTATCTCTCTCTCTTTTGTTTCCAACTTACTCATGTCTCTTATTTTTTTTATGCACTCACATCTCTTTCTATGTCTATCTCTTCCCACACATTTAATTATATCATATGTGTATATATATATATATATAATTTATTATTTAGACGAAAATAGGTGTCCACAGTTTGCCCCTCTTTACATGTTTCCTATTAGAATAACGTATGAAGCTTTCGCTTATCACGTTTTTTGCATAGGGGACATGTAAAGATAAAAGATACGTATTTCGTCCAGTATTCAGGGTAGAGATTGAAATGTTAAAACAAAATGACATAAATTACAATGGCGAAAATATAATTACAGGATAATGTAATATCGAGAAATGAGAATGACATGAAATCCTAATGGCACAACATATAATAGCGGAAAATTAATGATACAAACATGTAATGACGAGAAAATTAATGGCACAAAATGTAATGACAGAGAAATTAATGGTATAAAATGTATTGGCGAAAAAAATTTAATGGCATGAAATGTAATGACTGAGAAATTAATGGCACAAATGTAATGGCAAGAAAATTAATGGCATAAAATGTAATGACAAAAAAAAATTAATTGCATGAAATGTAATGACGAGAAAATTTAATGGCATAAAATGTAATGGCTGAGAAATTAATGGCCTAAATGTAATGACAATAAATTAATGGCACAAATGTAATGGCAAGAAAATTAATGGCATAAAATGTAATGGCGAGAAAATTTAATAGCATAAAATGTAATGGCTGAGAAAGTTATTAGCAGAAAACATAATGGCTATAAAGTTAATGACGTGAAATGTAATGGCAAGAAAATTAATGGCAGAGAATTAATGGCGTTAAATGTAATGGCAGAAAACATAATGACTAGAAAATTAATGGCGTAAAAATGTAATGACAAGAAAATTAATGGCATGAAATTTTAAAAACTCTGACGGACTGTTAGACCTTGACCAAACTGTCAAGTAAATACAAATAAAAACCTCGATCGAATTGTCGAGTGACGAAATAGAAATTGGAAGGAAATTTTAAAATTTCTGACGAACCGTCAGACCTTAACCAAACTGTCAAGTAAATGCGAATGAAAGCCTCAACTGAACTGTTGAGTGATAAAACTCTAACGAACAGTCAGACCTTGACCGAACTGTCAAGTAAATGCGAATAAAAACCCCAACTGGACTGTTGAGTGATAAAACTCTGACGGACAGTCATACCTTGACTGAACTGTCAAGTAAATGCGAATGAAAAGCCTCGACCGAACTATCAAGTGACGAAATTGAAATTGGAAGGAAATTTTAAAACTTATGACGGACCGTCAGACCTTGACCGAACTGTTAAGTAAATGCGAATCAAAACCTCAACTGGACTGTTGAGTGATAAAACTCTGACGGACAATCAGACATTGACTAAACTGTCAAGTAAATGCGAATGAAAAGCCTCGACCGAACTATCGAGTGACGAAATTGAAATTGGAAAGAAATTTTAAAACTTCTGACAGATCGTCAGACCTTGACCGAACTGTCAAATAAATGCGAATGAAAGCCTCAACTAGACTGTTGAGTGATAAAACTCTGACGGACAATCAGACCTTGACTAAACTGTCAAGTAAATGCGAATGAAAAACCTCGACCAAACTATCGAGTGACGAAATTGAAATTGGAAGGAAATTTTAAAACTTATGACGGACCGCAGACCTTGACCAAACTGTCAAGTAAATGCGAATGAAGACCTCAACTGGACTGTCAAGTGATAAAACTAAGATTGACGTGAAATTCTTTTTTAAAAAGTTTGACAGACCGTCAAACATTGACCGAATTGTCAAGTAAATGCAAAATAGAAATATCAACCGAACTGTTGAGTTGACTGAAATGGTAATGCATGAGTTTTATTTTATTTTTTTTTAAAATAAAATCTCAAAGAGCTTAAAGAACAAAAGACATTCAATTAGCCTAAAGATGCAGCACGACTTGCTTGCTCAAAGAAGATTTAACCCAATCAAAATTTACCTCATTCTGAAGCCTTTTGCTTTTTAACCAAACACTGAAACATACCATTCAAGATCGCTTGATTTGAGATTATAACGTGCTTATCCATCTATGACTCTCAGTTGCCATGAAAAATTTGAGAGCATATCCTTCTACACTTTTCCACTTAAGCTTATCTGAACACTCATCATCAAGATCTTGTAATTACTTCAAAGCAAATTCACAAAAATTAATGTTGATGTTGTTAATCCAATAACATCCACTCTTATTTTATTTAACAAAAATTAATGAACGAGTCACGCATTCAGGAAATAACAAGGTGGTGAAGAAATGATTGATATGAAATAGGATCTATGCCCCTTGATTTATGCAAATGAACTTGTAAGGACAAAGTTATGGAAGAAAAGAATTTTGGGCAACCCAAAATTTGCCCATGTGTCAAGCACTGGGGAGGATCATGGGGACAAAGTTAGGACATAGAACTCTTCTTGCAATGGTTATGAGAGCTTGCAAATTTGAATAATGAAAATTTGCCCCAGTGTAAGGATTCAAAAATATTCCCTTTGTGGGTCATGCAATTGATACCAATGAGATTTTTCTTGAGTCAGACTTTGCCCCAGTTTTTTTTTTTCTTTGAAAACAAAAAAATTTTCATGAAAATTTTTGCCCCAGTTTACGGTTCTAGCAAACCTATCCTCAAGGAGGTCTTCAAAAGCTTGTAATGTGGTCTTAGAGTAAAAGACTTTTATTTTGAACTGAAAGAATAAAGGCTCAAAATTTGATTTTGTCCCTTACCTTATATCTCCATTTTTCTTCAATGTCCAAACTCCAATAGGCTTTTATGCCAACATTCATTTACCAAGAGGATTCTCATGGGTTGTAATGGGGTTTTAGGGATGTAAAACATGTATAATGAAAGAAAAAGATGTAAGGGCCCAAACATTTGATGTTGGGAAAACAATAAGAATCTTGCTTTTGACAACTTGCGATCTTTTAAATTTTTATTTTTGTGTCACTTGAATGGCCTTTCCTATTCCTCAACCAATTAGAAGGAATACATTTGTATATTCTTTCCTTTTTTTTTTTTTTAGAGGAATTTCTTTCTTTTTGAAGTTTTTTTTTTTTTTTTTTTTTTNTTTTTTTTTCCTTTTTTTGGAGAGCTTTCCTCTCTTTTGCATTTCCTTTGCATTTATACTTTCTTTTTGGCAAGTCTACTGACATTTTGAAGACATCTTTTGCAAGTTTATTCTTATTGTATCCGGGGTATGATTCTCATCAAGTATGAAGGACAATTTAAAGCTCAAAGTAGTTTGACAAAGGATGCGATGTGTTTGGATAGAAGAAAGAAAATAATCATTCTTGGTATTTGAATGTTGTCGTAAAAACTAATTAGAGTTCTACCTTTCCCAAGGAAGTACATGAATTCAAAAATTAAGAAATGAACTACTTCTTCAAGCTCAAATAGGTGACTAAGGATACTCCGCAATGTTTGGAGGAACAAGAAAAATGCCTCTGATCATTGGAAAAGTTTGTTTGTAGAGCTCAAAATTTGCTTGGAAACTATTCATCTTTTGGGGTCCTGAGTTTCCATCATTCTTAAGTCTATCATTTTTGCATCAATCCCAACTCCTCAAAGGGAAGACTCATGGAGGTTTTTTTTTTTTTTTTTTNTTTTTTTTTTGAAGGATTTTAAGGATAAACATTTAAAAGAGAATTAGAAAATGAAAGATGGTGAATGGGAACACATGATCTGCACATTAATGAAGTCAAATAAAATAAGGTCTAGAGTAAGATTTTGACAAAATAAACATTAACAATTGAGAAAAGCTTTGAATTAATGAAAATTTTCTTGATGATTTCCTCCAACCTATCCACTAACACTTGGACTAGAGTCTTTCAGACTTGCACCTCATGATTTGGCAAATGGTTGACGATCAAAATTGGGACTCCATTTTTATATTCTACTTTCACAACCCCGACCTTGATCAACCGTAGTACATAGTCTTTAAAAAACCTTGCAATCTTCAATTGAATGTCCTACCACATCACTGTGGAATGCACAACTAAGATGTAAATTGTAGCTTGGAGGGAATAGAGGTTCTAGTGGTTTCACTGGTTGTGGTGTCATTACTTGTGCTTCTAGTAACTGCAAGTATAATTTCAAATTGGTCATTCCTAAATCAGGAAAAATATCACTCTTCCGAGAACTTCTTGGTTGTCCATGATTAGACTTGATCACCCATGTCCTTCCCTCTGCTTGGAAGTTTAACTATGTTCTCTTGCAGTTATTTTTGCTCATCTCAGTTCTCATTAATAATTTGAGAAATTTTAAGTAGTATACTTCTTGCAGTTTTGCAGCTTTGCTATAACAAATTTACTGGGTATTTACCAACTGAACTTGGAAACTTGAGGAGGCTCAGTGTTCTTGCTCTGCAATACAATCAATTGACTGGCACAATTCCTGCAAGTTTGGATGAATTGGAGACATTAACACGGTTAGATATGAGCTTTAATAACATTTTTGGTCCTGTTCCAGTGAGATTAGCTAATGCCCCTAAGCTAGAGATTCTTAACATTCAAAACAATTCTCTCTCAGCCAATGTTCCCACAGGTAATCAATTCTTTATTTCTATCAGAAAAAGTAATTTTTTGCTTTCCCATTTGATTTCTAGAAGAGAACAAAGACTCATATATTAATTCAATTTTGTGCACTGCATGTGTTACTGCTGCTCTAAAATGACTGAAAAGTGGGTTCCAATACAACAACCCTGGTTTATGTGGTGTTGGATTTGCCAATTTAAATTCCTATAAACCTGTAAGTAGTCTAGACCCAAATAAACCTGAACCTTTCAAACTTAGTGACCTTTCCACAAAAGACCTTCCAGCTTCAACTCATCCAAAAGCTCAAAACAGCAACCAGGCCCCTAGTAAAGAGCCATCAAAATCGTCAAAAGTGGGTTTGGTTTTTGGGGTGATTGGAGTTATTTTTGTTTCCACTGTTTTTGGACTTTTTGTGTTCTTATTGTACCATCATCAGAAACAAAAAATTGGAAGTACTATGTGATAGACATTTACGTTTTATCTCATGTATACAAAACTAGTCCATAAAATGTGCTTAACACGTCACACAACAATTATCAATGGAAGAAATATAAATACCTCTTGCCATTGCTTGTTGAATCTCTTTAGAGTTTCTCAGGTTCTTCAAGAACAGAGTACTTCTAGCCTATGCGTATTTCTTTATGCTCTGAATTATGGTGATTCAGAACTTTACCGTATGTGTGTGTGTGTGTGCTAGGCTAGGGACCCTGTCCTACTTATAGTGGACTATAGTAGTTTCCACCATCAGGATAATTACAAATTTTGTAAATAACTATTTAAATTTCAAAATGAGATAGAAATATTCTTCCATAATTATCCCATATGCTCATTATCTGATAAAGTTTATCTTAAATAGTGGGCCACTATCAGTTAGTTACTTTAAACGTGGCTAACATTCTCTCACTTGGCCCACGTGGCTCTATCAAATAATTCCTTTGTGACAAACTTTAGTTTGGCCAAATTTCCTTAATATCACTTTGTTGGTTATAAAATGCTTAATTAAAACTCTCAATACATGAATCATGGTAGTCATGCTTATAAACAAAGCACTTCCTTCCATGTATCATGATGTATGATTATTTTAAATAAGCATTAAACTTTATGAATTGCTCCTTATAAGTTCATTTTGGGTCCAACTTTATTAATCAAAACAGGTCAAGCTTTAGTCATAAAATAAAACTTGAATGCGCATATAACTTTATGCTTTTACACAATGACTAAATGTCAAAGAAAAATACAAGACATGATAACAATTAATTTGAGCTAATAAGCCCCATATTTTCTACATGATCCTTAAATCCTTTAACTGGCATGCCTTTAGTTAAAGGATCAACAATCATCAACTTGGTGCTTATATGCTCAATGTCAACAATCTTGTCCTTGACCTTGTCTTTGATCATCAGATACTTTATATCAATGTGTTTGGTTCGGCCTCCAATCTTGCTATTCTTTGCAAAGAATACAGCAGCCGAATTATCACAATGAATCTTTAGTAGCCTTTCAATGGAATCAACGATCTTTAGGCCATATATGAAGTTCTTTAGCCACGCCGATTGTGATGTCGCTTCATAACACGCAACAAACTTTGCTTCCATCATGGATGATGCAACAAGACTCTGCTTTTTACTTCCCCAGGATACAGCTCCTCCAGCTAGTAGAAAAATATATCCTGAAGTAGACTTTAAAAAGTCTATACATCCTCCATGATCGGAATCTGAATATCTGATCATTTCCAAATTATTAGAATGTTTGTACGTTAAACCTGTAGTCCTTGGTTCCTTGCAGATATCTCATAACCCTTTTAGCAGCTTTTCAATGCTCCATGCTAGGGTTACTTTGATATCTTCCTAACATCCCTACTACAAAGGCAATGTCAGGTTTGGTGTAGACTTGTGCATACATCAAGCTTCCCATTGCTGAAGCATATGGGATCTTTTCCATCTGATCCTTTTCCAATGTGTTAAAGGGACACTGACATTGACTGAATTTTTTCTCTTTGACTATGGTGCAGCTATGGATGAACAATTTGTCATCCTAAATCTTTCCAGAACTTTTTCAATGTAGGCTTTCTGTGATAGTTCTAATGTCCTTAAGGATCTATCTTTGTGAATCTCTATACCAATGACATAAGAGGCTTCACCCATATCCTTCATATCAAAGTTTTGAGAAAGAAATAGCTTAGTTTCTTGCAAAAGCCCTAAGTCACTACTTTCAAGTAAAATATCATCTACATATAGGACTAAATATATGAATTTGCTCCCACTAGTCTTAAGGTATATACATTGATCAACAATGTTCTCTTTAAAACCATAAGAGAGAACAACATTGTGAAATTTAGTTACCATTGACGGGATGCTTGCTTTAGCCCATATATGGATTTCCTTAACTTGCACACCATGTGACTACCCTTCTGACTTTCAAATCCTTTGGGTTGACACATGTATACCTCTTCATCAAGTTCTCCATTTAGGAATGTTGTTTTCACATCCATTTAATGTAGTTCCAAATCAAAATGGGCAACTAAGGCCATGATTATTCTAAATGAATCCTTATTTGATACTAGAGATAAGGTTTCATGATAATCAATGCCTTCCTTTTGAGTGAATCCTTTAGCTATGCCTTGTGTCTCTCAATGTTACCAGAAAGATCCTTTTTGGTCTTATAGACCCATTTACATCCTACTATATATGCCCTTTCTGGTAATTCAACAAGGTCCCAGACTTGGTTTCTAGCCATAGATTTCATTTCTTCTTTCATGGCATTATACCATTTTGTGGAATCTATATCCCTCATGGCTTGTGAAAACGTATTTGGATCATCTTTAGATCCAAAATCATAGTCAACTTCTTGGAGGTATGTAACGTAATCACTAGGAATTGTTGGTTTCCTAATTCCTGAAGATCTCTTTGGTACCATTATTTCTTGATCAGTTGGTTTTACTACTACTTGTTCAATAAGTTCCATATTAGCGGGTTCTTCATGTGGCAAATCCTCATTTGCTGGCAATTGATGTTGTTCAATACCAACTTGAGAATGAATAACTTGAGTGGGAAACACATAAGTTATACACGAAGGTATAACTGGTAATTCCTTTGTTTCCTCAAATACCACCTTTTGAGTGTTCCCACTCTTACTATCTTGATGATCCTCAAGAAATTTAGCATTTCTAGCCTCAACTATTCTAAGAGTGTGTGAAGGACAATAAAACCTATATCCTTTGGAGTTAACTGCATAGCCAATGAAATAACCACTTGTTGTTCTTAGGTCCAGTTTTCCCAAATTAGGGTTATATACCTTTAGTTCAACTGGACAACCCCATATGTGTAAATGTCTTAAACTGGGCTTCCATCCGTTCCAAATTTCAAAAGGTGTTTTTGGAACAGCCTTTGATGGAACTCTATTTAAGACATATACAATGGTTTTCAAGGCTTCACTCCATAAGGATATGGTTAGACTTGAATTGCTAACCATGCTTCTCACCATGTCCATTAGGGTACGATTCATTCTTTCTGCTACACCATTCTGTTGAGGTGTGCCAACCATTGAGTATTGAGCAATAATGCCCTCCTCTTGAAGGAATTTAGCAAATGGTCTTGGTGCTTGTCCCTTTTTTTCTGTGTATCTGCCATAATATTCTCCACCCCTATCTGATCTTATAATCTTACAATACTGCTAGAGTTAACAAAGCAATATGAGGAGTGTAATTTTGGGCTGAAAATGATGTGAATGTCATTTCAACCAAGGTTTTAAAAACCGGACCAGTGAGTGAACCGGTTTGGCAAAAAATACTAGTCGAACCGGTTTAACTGAAGCTTTTTTTCAAAATTAAAAATTGAAAAAGAAAACATGGAGGATAAAAATCAAATCATCATATTCACATACTAAGGATGCGTCCTTCCCAATTATTTTTCCAAAACGACTATAGCAGTATGTTCAATTTGACTAAAAATGCAAATTTTGGACAATAAAACTTACTCTTATACTGTAAATTACTAATATTAAGTTTCTTATACTTATGTATCTCACTCTCATCTTTTAAACTAGATTAAAAACATATTTGCCCCATCACAATATCATGCCCAGAATAAATACTATCTAATGATATGCAGAGAGAACAACTTAAGTTAAGAAACAATTAGTGGTGCTTTGTTTACATAATAGAAACCTACAAATCACGGATGATAATCACATAGAAGCACCTGAAATCTGAAGCAGAGAGCAATTTGATTAAAATACCAATCCATGTTATTCAGAGAGAAGAGAATTATAAGTAACTAGTGCTTATAATTGTAGTGCTTCCTAATGTACTTAAAAATAAAAATACTAAGCAACCAGTGTTTTCTGGTCATAAAATTTTTACTACTGTTAAACGGAACTGAACATTAAACTAATTAATAAAGCTTTGGGTTAAGCGGAATGGAAAGGAATCCTAATGCTGAGCATATATGTTAGGCGACGTTCGGAGAAGGGCCGAAAGCCAAATCCCAAATATTTGGGATGAGCTGGACGTGAGGACCATTGCATGCATGAAGGGGTACATGTAACTCAGGTGGGACAACTTAGTAAGGGGCACATGCACTTGTGGTTTCTGTTGCATTTTTCCAGCTTACCATTATTAAACAAATGAAGGAATGGACTTGGACTTGGACTGGGTCGTGGTGGTTGTGCAGAAGGAAATGGGATTCCGTAGTTGCAAGTTTTACGTCATTTTACTCCCATTTGTTATGTTCTGTTTTACTAGTTAGTTGTTAGTTTCCCTTTATTTCGGTTCATTTGTATGTGGCTTTGCTTATTTAAAGCAGCCAATGCTTTTGTTAATGGAAGTCAAGTATTCTTTACATTCAAATTGTGGTATGTTTCTCACCCAAAGAGAAAACAATTCATCTTAGCATTATAGTCTCTGACTGGGACCTATCATTGGTATCAGAGCCTGGTTATTTATGGGAACCAATAAAGAGTGTATTGAGCAGTTAGAAGCTAGGCTTGGCGGAATGCAAGATGGGTTACACAGGATAGAGTTCGGCATGGCCGATAGGCTTCGTCATGTGGAAGAAACTCTTGGGAAGAGCTCAAAACTTATGTTTCAATTGTAATGACCGTTTTACTACAGGACACAAACGTCAGGGGCCATGGATACTCATGTTGGAGGGTTACGAGGATAGCGGTGACCTGTTATGCGATGATGTCACCAAAGAACAACTAGCTACAGAGAATCACGAAGGGCCTCCTGAACCAGAAATTACATTGCATGCACTAACGAGATGGACCACATCCAAAACCATGCGGATCGCTGCAAGAATCTATGCCCACGACATCATTGTATTAATCGATAGCAGATCGGTTCACAACTTTATTAGTGAGCATATGAACAATTTGCTGTGTCTACTGGTGGTACCTACAGAAACCTTCATGATCTGAATTGCTAATGGAGAAAATCTCAAATGCCAAGGGAGGTTTGAGAAGGTACAAATCAATTTGCAGGGCATTTTTTTTCCTTAACCCTTTATTCCTTACCTCTCACAAGGTTGGACATAGTTTTGGGAATTCAATGGCTGGAGCTATCTGGCTCTGTGGTGTGTGATTGGAGGCAGCTAACCATGGAATTCATGTGGGAAAACTAGACCAAGAGATTGGTAGGCATTGATGGGCAAAATATCCAAGCAGTTTCAATTGAAGAGTTAACTAAAGAAATTCGTTCTAGCCATGCTCTGTTTGCTTTATGCTTATAGGTTGCCCATAAGGAATAGCAAGAGAATATTCATTCAAGCATGTGAGAGATATTGCAGGAATTCTCATATTTGTTCACAGAGCCCTCAAGCTTACCGCTAACACGATAGATTAACCACAACATTACCCTTAAGGAAGGAATCGAACTGATTAATGTACGGCCTTACAGGTATGCGCATTATCAAAAGAACGAGATCAAGAAGTAGGTCCAAGATATGCTGCAATTCGGGCTTGTGCGACCCAGCACTAGCCCTTTCTGGTCACCCGTATTGCTGGTAAAAAAGAAAGACGGGAATTAGCGCTTTTGCATAGATTATCGCGCGCTCAATGCTACAACCATTAAAGACCGATTTCCAATCCCCACAGTGGATGATATGTTTGTTGGATGAGCTCTACGGTGCTTCTTATTTTACCAAGCTTGATCTGAGGGCGGGGTACCATCAGGTACGAGTTAAACCATGTGATTTCCATAAAACTGCTTTCCAAACACATAATGGACATTATGAATACTTGGTTATGTCATTCGGCTTATGTAATGCACCTTCAGCATTCTAAGCTATCATGAACTCCATCTTTTGACATCATCTTCGAAAATTCATATTAGTTTTCTTTGATGATATTTTGGTCTATAGCTCAGATTGGGATCAACATTTAGTACATGTAAGGCAAACTTTCGAAATATTGAGGAAGCACATATTCTTTGTTAAACTAGAAAATGTGCATTTGGGCAGCAAGAATTGGAGTACTTGGGGCACATCATCACTAGTCAGGGCATGAAGGTGGATGAAAATAAAATTACTACTATGGTAGCTTGGCCTTGACCTACTAACATTTCAGAACTACGTGGGTTTTTAGGTTTAACAGGTTATTACCAGAAGTTCATCACAGATTAAGGCATTATAGCTTGGCCTCTCACCAATCTTCTCAAAAAAGGCCAATTCGGATGGCATGGAGAAGCTGAAACCACCTTCCTTGCTCTCAAACAGGCCATGACAACCACGCCTATATTAGCCATAAACTTCAATGATGCTTTCACTATTGAAACAGGCGCATCCGAGGAAGGAATTGGAGCGGTCCTGTCTCAACAAGGCAAACCAATGGCATACATGAGTCGAGCTCTCAGAGCAACCAAGAAATCCTAGTCAACGTATGCTAAGGAGATGTTGGCTATCGTCGAAGCCATACGCACCTGGCAGCCTTACCTTCTAGGCCAAAAATTCTATATTTAGACCAATCAACGTAGTCTCAAATATTTTCTTGAGCAACGAATAGCAACTCCAGAGTAACAAAAATGGGTTATTAAGCTCTTGGGCTATGATTATGAAATAAAATATAGACTGGGTAGTGAGAACTCTTTAGCTTATGCTCTCTCTCGAAAATAGGGCAATCCCATTCTTCACCTTATTTTTGTTCCGCAGGTTAGCTTTGGGAGGAAATTAAAATAGCTGCAGAAAAAGACCAGTACATTCAGTCAAAGGCCCGTGTGGCCACCGAACAACCTGGAGGATCATATACATGGCGCCAAGCTTTTACTATACAAAGGAAGGGCCATTGTTCCGAACGATGCCACCTTAAGGGCCAAACTATTACACAAAATGCATAACACCAAGGTGGGGGGTCATTCGGGCATCCTACGTACATTCAAGAAATTGGGGCAGTAGTTTTATTGGCTTGGGATGCATAGATCAGTGCAAAACTACGTCAAGGGATGCGAGGTATGCCAGAAAATAAAAGCTGAGACATTAGCTCCAGTTGGGCTTCTTGAACCGCTGCCAATACCGTGCCAAGTATGGGACGACATCACCTTAGATTTTATTGAGGGCTTACCGGTTTCGCAGGGAAAGGACACCATCATGGTGGTTGTTCACAGACTTAGTAAGTCCGCTCATTTCCTTACTTTAAGTCATCTTTTTACTACAAAAACTATAGCAGCAAAATTTATGGAAGGCATCGTCAAGCTTCACGGCATGCCCAAATCAATTGTTAGTGATCGGGACCCACTCTTCATCAGTAACTTTTGGAAAGAATTTTTCAAGCTGTCGAGCACTAAACTATAGCTCAGTACCGCATACCACCCACAGACGGATGGCCAGACGGAAATCATCAATCAATGTGTCAAGCAATATCTTCGGTGTTTTGTTCATTAGTGGCCATAGAAATAAAGCGGCTATTTACCTTGGGCAGAATATTGGTATAATACGACATACCATATTTCGACAGGGATGACCTTTTTTTAGGTGTTGTATAGAAGATTGCCACCCTCATTCAAACTTACAAAGATGGACTTTCACTAGTACATGAAGTTGATCAGCAACTCATTAGCCGAGATGAACTACTACGGCAACTAAAGGCCAACTTAGAAAACTCGGTGAACAAAATGAAGCACATGGTAGATAAGAAGAGAAGGGATATTTCGTTCAATGTCGGCGAATGGGTATTTTTGAAATTGCATCTTTATCGCCAGCAAACGGTCTTCAAACGGGTCCATCAAAAACTAGCTAGCCATTTTTATGGACCCTACAAGATTCTAGAGAAGATGGGGCTTGTCGCATATAAGTTACAATTACCGAAAGGGATGCGCATTCACCCAGTGTTTCACGTGTCACTACTCAAACAATACCAGGACAACGAGGACAACGCTGAAATGCCACAGACCGAGTTACCACCATTCACCAATGAAGGGGTAGTCTTATTGAATCCACAAACTATTTTAGACTACCTTCGGATCAAGCAAGGCACCCAATTGGTCAAAGAAAGCTTAGTGCAATGGAAACACCTTCAAGCTGAGGAGGCAACGTGGGAGCCAACAAAGAAGTTACAGGAGATGTTTCCGAATTTGGACCTTGAGGACAAGTATCCACTTGATGGGGGAGGTATTGTTAGGAGACCTTCGGAGAGGGGCCGAAAGCCAAATCCCAAATATTTAGGATGAGCTGGATGTGAGGACCATTGCATGTATGAAGGGGTACATGTAACTTGGTGAGTCAACTCAGTAAGGGGTACATATAACTCGGTGGGTCAACTCAATAAAGGGTACATGCACTTGTGGTTTCTATTGCACTTTTCCAGCTTACTGTTATTAAACAAATGAAGGAATGGACTTGGATTGGGTTGTGGTGGTCGTGTAGAAGGAAATGGGATTCCGTAGTTGCGAGTTTTACGTCATTTTACTTCCATTTGTTATGCTCTGTTTTACTTGTTAATTGTTAGTTTATGCTCTGTTTTACTGGTTAGTTGTTAGTTTCCCTTTATTTTGGTTCATTTGTACGTGGCTTTGCTTATTTAAAGCAGCCAATGCTTTTGTTAATGGAAGTCAAGTATTCTTTGCATTCAAATTGTGGTATGTTTCTCACCTAAAGAGAAAACAATTCATCTTAGCATTATACTCTCTGACTGGGACCTATCAATATAAGAACTCAAATTAATTCTCTTTTTGAGGACACCATTCAATTACATAGGTTCTTTCCCCAAATCTTGCAATTATCTTCCTCATTAATAGTCCGTGTGTGTTGCTAAAATACATTTATGCATGCTTGGAACAAAATCAACAAATCAATGTATACCTATATGAATCACATATGGCGACAGAAAAAAACACACACACACACACACACACACACACACACACACACATTGTCAAATGAAACCACCAATTACAAATTAAGCCAAAATTATAGGGCGAGTCTAACCTTTCACTTAACAGAATTGTTCACACACATATTGTCAGATAACAACATTGTTCACTTAATGGAATGACATTGTGGACTTTGTCTCAGAAACCTTGTGCAGCAAATCAAGTTCAACTCCTTCTTATTGAGTAAAGATTGAGATGGGCAAGAAGAAATAACTGGAATATGTGAAGATCAGCAAAAGAGAGATCATGGAGTAAGTTATTCAAAACGCAACACGTTCACCATCTTTCTTCCTCTGAAACACCACCGTTCTCATTTGAGATTGTGACTATTAGCATTGAAGAACTTCAATAGAAGTCATCAATGAAATCTCTCTCCTCATGGTAGCACTCAATGGATCTGCATCATATCTGGGAAATACTGGTGTTGGGCATGCATGTGGAAGCTCCCAAATTTTGGGCCATTTGTACCTTGTAGTTATCAACTATGAACATCCCCACCATGAGCTGACTCCATGAAATGAGGGAGAGTGTCTTGGCTAGGTATTTCAGAATGGGTTTGGGGAAATAGAAGCAGAAACTCGAGGAGAAAGAGAAAGAAGGGTCAGCGTGTGAAATTAAACAGGTGCCAAAATGACACCATTTTAGGGGAAATCTAAAAAAAAAAATATATTTTTTTGAACCGACAGGTTATTAAAAATTGGTACCGATTCACCGGTTTTGACCTTTGAATTGAGCCATAATTCAAACCAGGTACCGATCCGACCGGTTGAATTGGCCGGTTCGGTTTGGTTTTTAAAACCATGATTTCAACAACACTAAAGGGAAAGAAGTGTAATTTACTATATTTTTTGTTTCAATTGAAACAAATATCAAATATTCTAGGTTGGCTTATTTGACCTTGAAGAATGATTGAAGAGGAAAATGTTTGGCTTGAATTGATATTTTTGGTGCATCCACGCACACCCTCATAATACTAGTCTATGTAGACACAAACAAGTGGCCTTTATCGGTAACATTGATTTTCATAATACTACTCTATGTAGACAAACAAATGGGCCTCATTCGTAACATTCATTTGTCATATACTCGGTGTACTACTGCATGTAGACACAAAAAAAGTAAACTTTACTGCTTGCTAGGATCAATCTGTGATCCTACGGTTGATGTATCTATGAGAAGTATACAGCTATGAGAATATTTTTAAATTTCTTGTTTTATTGGCCTCATACGTGAGGTGAAAGTGGATAATATTCTACATGGGAAACGAGAAATTGTTCTTTGAATGAGAATCAGATACAATACATGATTTTACACTATATCAATAAGTGTGTTCCAAATCAAATGAGATAATAACTTAGACATGGGTCTCATCACACTTAACTACTTCTATATAATATCTTATGTTCTATTCACACTACATATATCGGTTTAAAAATCAAACCGGATTTATTGAATATATGCCATATTTTTATTTGTTTAGAGCGTTGTAATTTATTCACACAAGAAAACCCTATTTAATGTTTTGTCCAGAAACTTGAGGAGAGAGACGTGGGTTAAGAAGGACTTGGAGTGGGGACGATTTCATGTTGGTAAGGCCTATCTGTTCACGCATATCAACAGGCTCATTATGAGGGGTTACAATATGAAACGCATGCAGCAGATTAGCAAGTGTAAGTTGCATAGATTGGAGAGCCAAGGAGAGTCCAGGACACATTCTTCTGCCAGCACCAAATGGAATCAACTCAAAATTCTGGCCCATGACGTCCAAACCCTTGTGCTCTCTCAGGAATCTCTCGGGGCGAAACACCATTGGATCCGAATACACCCGTGGATCTTTGTGAAGTTTCGAAAGGTTAGTTAAGAGGCGAGTGCCAGCAGGTATATGGTACCCACCAACTGTGCAATCTTCCATGGATTCATGTGGTACGCTGAGTGGTCCTGCTGGGTATAAACGCATTGTTTCCTTGAGGATAGCGTCAACATACTCAGGCTTCTTCAAGTCTGATTCCATAACTAACCTTTCCTTTCCAATTTTTGTGTCTAATTCATCTTGTGCCTTGTTTAGGACTTCACGGTTGTTGAGCAGTAAGGCAACAGCCCATGTCAATGTCACAGTTGTAGTATCCGTGCCAGTTAATATTAAGGCCTTTGAAGCCAAAGAAGAAAGAAAGAGAGAAAATAGAAACTAAAATTAGTCATGAAAGAAAGCAGTTCTATATATATAATATTCATTCATATTTGAAATGTATTACATATTATACAAGTTAAGTATTTATCTAAATCAATTTTTTTGGTGGCTAAGTTTTTGAGAAGAATAGCATCTAGTGGGTTCTGAGAGGGCGTTTATTCTTCTTCAAAATGTATTATGTATTCTAAATTGTTGCTATGGAATTTAATTTCTTTTTAAATAGTTTTAATGATAATTTATCTAATATTAAATAGTTTCTTTTATGATTAACTCAACAAAACATAATAAGAAGTAAACTCGAAGCATTATTTAAAATTAATCATGATTGTAAATTATGTTTTAATCATATGAAAATTGTATTTTTGTAATATAAAAATAACTTAGATTGAAATGTGCAAGAATTCAAGAACGTTGATATTTAACATTTGGTTTGTCCTAAACAAAATCATTAAGTTTTAATTGTTTGTGTGAATATTTTACTTTACAAAGTCAGTGTGCTAAATACTAACTCTAAGCATTATGACTGAAAAGGATTTGGATACGAAACACATACGAGGGATGTAGCCTTAATCGTAGTGTCAACATCATGACTATCAAGCACTTGATGTTCATCAACAATTGAAAGAAGTGCGTCCATGAAGTCATGGTCCCCCTTCACAGCAGTACTCTCCTGCGTCTGTGCTCTTCTAGACATAATTGAGCAAGTTGGTCCAACTATTTTGCCGTTTTCTTCATGGCCTTCTCTTTACCATCCAAACCCAGCCACCTCAGATAAGGCAGTGCATCAGAAATCACAATTGACCCACTTAGATCGAAAAAATCTCTCAGTAATTTCCGAGTCGTTTCATTCCCTTCATTGTCGTCATCATCAGCATCACCCCCAACAAAACATTTTCCTATAATCATTCTGAACATGACATTTAAAACTATGTCCCCAAACCACGTCTTCATCTCAGTCCTCACTGTCGCTGCCTTATCATGTGAACCAATCTGGTTCTTGTGCTAGTTCGAGTTCAACCAACAGTCATAAGTCTCTTTGATAGCTGCCTTCACCTCCGATTCCTTGATGTGTTTGAGCATCTCAAGCCGGTGGTTCAAGAGAAGCTCGAGGATTGCCATCTTGCGTACATGACGCCAGTACGAGCCATAAGGGCTTAACCCAATCATGGCGAAGTTGTAGCCCAAAACTTCGAAGGCTAAAGCTTTAGGACGATTAGCAAAGGCTTTGTCGTTCACAGTAAAGCACTCTTTGGCCATTTCCCAACTACTCACAATCAAGGTTTTGTGAACCCCTAGCCTTAAGCTGAAAATTGGTCCATATTTGTCAGCCATGTTGCCCAAGGTAACATGAGGTGGCTGTGGTCCACCAAAATGGTGGAGGTGCCCAATCAAAGGCCATGCGCTGCCAGCTTTTGGTGGTGCTTTTCTAGGGTCATGGGCAATTACACGGTGGCTTCTTGGTATCAATGAAAGCACATAGGGAAACAGCAAGAACGCCAAGGTTATCAATGCCAACGGCATGATAGTTTGCAAACAGAGATTACTAAACTCCATGGACTTGAAATATGGTTCTTTGTGAGCTTTTTCGAAGGAACAGGAGTTGGAATATTTTTCTCGTAAGAAACTGAACGTGTTTGCCCTTGGGAAACTGGGTTCTACTTATACCACAGATATACTATTCTATTTTATAATATCAATTTGTTGTATTTTGTGGAGTTGCAATAATATCAATATCTTTTTTGTAATACTTTGGTCACAACTTTAAAGTTAAACACGAAACTCAAACTATTTAGGGCCCATTTGGATAATAAAGCTTATGGCTTATTGGAGCTTTTATACTCTTATAAGCATTTATAAGATAATTTTGTAGCTGTTTGGATTAGCTTATATTTTGAGTTTATGACACCAAATAAGCTATTTTGAGCATATTTTTATAAGCTACAAAATGAAGCTTATTAAAATAAATGGCTGCGAAAGCTGAAAGCAGCTTAGGCGACAACTGTTGTTATTATATTTTTAGATAAAAATAAGAGTAAAACCTCTTTTTAATAAGAGTAAAACCTCTTTTTGCTCCCTGAAAGATAGGTTCGGAGACACTTTAGTCCCTGAAAGATTTATACCGACACTTTGGTCCCTGAAAGATTTATCCGTCACCCATTTTAGTCCTCCGCTTATCTCTGTTAGTGGGACTTGACGGAAATCGACACGTGGCACGTTAAGTGCCTATGTGGCCATCAAATACTGAGGTGGCAAGCTGACTAGGCATGGAAATGTGCTGGTGGCAGGGTAATAAGGGAGACGATGCCGTTTTGCAACCCAGCACCATAACCAACATAGACGACGTCGTTCTGGGCGCAGAGGAGAAGAACAACCCAGCACTCTGCAAATTCGAAATCCCTCATTTCATCAAAGGCTAAAATACGAAATCCCTGAAGCAACCGAAATCTTCCCAAAACCGAGCAGCCATTGTTGCATTTGTCGGTGGGTGCGATAAAAGATATCCCCAATTTGGAACCCTAATTCTTCTAGCATGCCTTTCGTGTGGATTTCCCCAAATTGACGAACAGGAACCCTAACCTCCAAATCGGGGTTTCCATTCCTCTCTGTCACTGAATCGCTTAACCCCAAAATCAGAACCCATCCTGTTGTGATATTTACTGTAGTCCCTTCGCTCACAGTGGGAGGAAAAGGCGTGAATGGTGTGAAATTGGAAGGGGTCCTTCGTCCTCGGCGAGGTGAGGTTTCCCTTTTCTGTGTCAGGTTCTTGAAGATTTTAATTAGTGTGTGATAGCGTTGTTTTTTTATAGCTTATGTTGTGGTCCCGTGTTTGACATTGGTTCCCAAAGTTGAAAGTATTTTATTTGTCTGTCTTTGTTATGGTGGTCCAGCTGTTGTTCCTTTTGGAAAGTAGTGGACATGGGGTGTCTTTGTTATGGTTGTTGTGGTGGGACAGGGGTTGTCAAACTTGTGCTTTTCTATGATATTTTGGTGGGTTGCACGTTTTCTGTGATAGTGGTTTGTGTTTGTTATCTGTAACATGTTTTATATTATTGCTAATGTCATGTGGTGGTCCCTGTAAATTCTACTGAAGGTGCAATTGGCATAAAGATAAGATAATTCCTGAGCCACTTTTAGAATAAAAACTTTTGTTGCTATGATTCTTTTTGTTAAGTTCTTTGTTAATATTAGTTCAGATTCTAATATTAGAATCACTATTGATGTCTACAACACCATATGATTGTAATGTCCCCCAAGGATTGTCCATATATAACCTGTGAATAGTCATCCAGGTAATCAGGCATAAAGGTTAAGAGATAAAATTTTAAAATCTATCTGAGGAAGGAGATAGGGATAAAATGCTCATTGTGACCTGTGAATAATCTTTATCTCATAAATCATTAATGAATTTGATTACACGTATAAGTGTCATAGAATAGCTACTTGAACTTTTGTTATGGTTGATTGATCCCATGTTACCTTTTATGAAGCTTTTACTATTATGACCAAAAATTCCACTAGTAGGAATTAGATGTTAATTTTATTTTTTTGTAAAGAATTTTGCATGTAACTTATTTGAAGTTACACTTTCTATGTTGTTTGCTATTATGTCTTGCTAGATTTCATGCACTTTGTATGTTGTTTGCTATTATGTCTTGCTAGATTTCATGTCTCTAAATAATTGGTTGAGAGATATACAGTTCAGAGCATCTGGTACTTTGCATGGGGTATTACTTTATCAGATTGCATATACTGTTTCTATTTGATTGATATTTTGAAGTCTTTTTTGAAACTTCATAGCAAACACTGAGTTAAGCTGTTTATTTATATCATGAGATATCTGTTTTTGTTCCATTTATGGGGAGCCTGCTATGTATGAAGAAATTGTATCCTTGCATTGATTCTTATTTCCTTTTGTTTTCTGTTAGAAGATACGGAAGGCAGAAATAGAATTACATGGGTTTAATTAATGGATATAACCTAGTTGCAAATAATGGAAAATTTATCCTCTTGAAAAAAATTCTAGAATATGAATTTAATCAATTTCCAATGCTTGATTCCTGCTATCTAAAATCCTTGGAATTTACTCTTTCAGGTAGTTTATTTCTTTTTGTTATGTCTTCTTTGTGTGCTAGTGTTTGCATGGCATCATAATTTGCTTTACTTGAGATTTCTTAGTTGAGATCCCCTTATCTTTAGATTCATTATATGGTTGAATAGGCTAGTCTATGTGAATTAACCCTGAATAATAGATCATGTAGATTTAATTATAAATTGCTGCAGATTTTGTCTTAATCAATGAATATCATATTTATATGCAGAAAATGTGTCATTAATGTTTTCCTAAATAAATCTTGTTTGACAATGAGTATGTGTGAGTTAAGCCTGTGTTAGAAAGAATTGTGTGTTAGCTGATGTGTGACAGATTAGATTAATTTCATGTTAACTTACCAGATTTTTTTGTTATCATTTGTGCCAAATTAGATTATCTTTTGTGAATGTCTGTTAGAAAGAACTGAGGTTGGTTCTTCTATTTATGACACTGGTTATTCTTTAACTATTGCACAGTTGATCTCCTGAATGGTGTTCAAGGCTTCATGATGGTAGAAAGATTAAAGGGGGCGTATTGAAGTGACTGAATTGCCTAGTCCTAAAATTGGCCTGGTAAGTGTAATTAAGTATGCTTAACATTGTAAATATGCAATTGGTCTGCTTAACAACATATTAAGTATGCTTAACATTGCAAGTATGTTTTGGGCTTGTTATATAATCTGAATTTTTTAAAGATTCCAGTGATTACAGACTTGTTGGTTTTGTGATTTGTTGCTTATTATATTCTGTTATGTACTTAATTTGTTGCTTGGAATATTATTGTATCATATGGATTTTTGTCTTTGTGTCATTTGGAAGTCTGTATTGTTGGGTGCATGTTATTGAACCCTGTTTTGACATCTGTTTAGGGTAAGGCTATGAGTATTTAATCATTTGTCTGTTTTGCAGTGGTTCTGTGTTGGTGGTAGACTTTTCTGTGTTAATCATACCTAAACCCATTTACCGATAGAAGTTGTTTTGAACTGAGGTTAGTTTCTCATTTTCAGAATATGATCTGTTTTGTCCTTGTTATATAATCTGAATTTTGCTTAAGATTCCAGTGATTACAGACTTGTTGGTTTTGTGATTTGTTGTTTATTATATTCTGTTATGTACTTGATTTGTTGCTTGGAATATTATTGTACATATGGATTTTTGTCTTTGTGTCATTTGGAAGTCTGTATTGTTGGGTGCATGTTATTGAACCCTGTTTTGACATCTGTTTAGGGTAAGGCTATGAGTATTTAATCATTTGTCTGTTTTGCAGTGGTTTTGTGTTGGAGGTAGACTTTTCTGTGTTAATCATACCTGAACCCATTTACCAATAGAAGTTGTTTTAAACTGAGGTTAGTTTCTCATTTTCAAAATATGATCTGTTTTGTCCTTGTTATTTAATCTGAATTTTGCTTAAGATTCCAGTGATTACAGACTTGTTGGTTTTGTGATTTGTTGTTTATTATATTCTGTTATGTACTTGATTTGTTGCTTGGAATATTATTGTATCATATGGATTTTTGTCTTTGTGTCATTTGGAAGTCTGTATTGTTGGGTGCATGTTATTGAACCCTGTTTTGACATCTGTTTAGGGTAAGGCTATGAGTATTTAATCATTTGTCTGTTTTGCAGTGGTTTTGTGTTGGAGGTAGACTTTTCTGTGTTAATCATACCTGAACCCATTTACCGATAGAAGTTGTTTTGAACTGAGGTTAGTTTCTCATTTTCAGAATATGATATGTTTTGTCCTTATTATATAATCTGAATTTTGCTTAAGATTCCAGTGATTACAGACTTGTTGGTTTTGTGATTTGTTGTTTATTATATTCTGTTATGTACTTGATTTGTTGCTTGGAATATTATTGTATCATATGGATTTTTGTCTTTGTGTCATTTGGAAGTCTGTATTGTTGGGTGCATGTTATTGAACCCTGTTTTGACATCTGTTTAGGGTAAGGCTATGAGTATTTAATCATTTGTCTGTTTTGCAGTGGTTTTGTGTTGGAGGTAGACTTTTCTGTGTTAATCATACCTGAGCCCATTTACCGATAGAAGTTGTTTTGAACTGAGGTTAGTTTCTCATTTTCAGAATATGATCTGTTTTGTCCTTGTTATATAATCTGAATTTTGCTTAAGATTCCAGTGATTACAGACTTGTTGGTTTTGTGATTTGTTGTTTATTATATTCTATTATGTACTTGATTTGTTGCTTGGAATATTATTGTATCATATGGATTTTTGTCTTTGTGTCATTTGGAAGTCTGTATTGTTGGGTGCATGTTATTGAACCCTGTTTTGACATCTGTTTAGGGTAAGGCTATGAGTATTTAATCATTTGTCTGTTTTGCAGTGGTTTTGTGTTGGAGGTAGACTTTTCTGTGTTAATCATACCTAAACCCATTTACCGATAGAAGTTGTTTTGAACTGAGGTTAGTTTCTCATTTTCAGAATATGATCTGTTTTGTCTTTGTTATATAATCTGAATTTTGCTTAAGATTCCAGTGATTACAGACTTGTTGGTTTTGTGATTTGTTGTTTATTATATTCTGTTATGTACTTGATTTGTTGCTTGGAATATTATTGTATCATATGGATTTTTGTCTTTGTGTCATTTGGAAGTCTGTATTGTTGGGTGCATGTTATTGAACCCTGTTTTGACATCTGTTTAGGGTAAGGCTATGAGTATTTAATCATTTGTCTGTTTTGCAGTGGTTTTGTGTTGGAGGTAGACTTTTCTGTGTTAATCATACCTGAACCCATTTACTGATAGAAGTTGTTTTGAACTGAGGTTAGTTTCTCATTTTCAGAATATGATCTGTTTTGTCCTTGTTATATAATCTGAATTTTGCTTAAGATTCTAGTGATTACAGACTTGTTGGTTTTGTGATTTGTTGTTTATTATATTCTGTTATGTACTTGATTTGTTGCTTGGAATATTATTGTATCATATGGATTTTTGTCTTTGTGTCATTTGGAAGTCTGTATTGTTGGGTGCATGTTATTGAACCCTGTTTTGACATCTGTTTAGGGTAAGGCTATGAGTATTTAATCATTTATCTGTTTTGCAGTGGTTTTGTGTTGGAGGTAGACTTTTCTGTGTTAATCATACCTAAACCCATTTACCGATAGAAGTTGTTTTGAACTGAGGTTAGTTTCTCAGTTTCAGAATATGATCTGTTTTGTCCTTGTTATATAATCTTAATTTTTTAAAGATTCCAGTGATTACTGACTTGTTGGTTTTGTGATATGATGTTTATTATATTCTGTTATGTACTTGATTTGTTCCAAATGTATGTGTGCAGTAATGTGGATGTAAATGTTACATAATTAGCATTATTTATCCTTGCTTACAGATTAAGCAATTAACTCTTTAGGAGTTTTAAATTTTTGTAAAACATCTTCCACATTAGGATTTTGTCCATTCTTGCACCAAACTTCTATCATGAACGGAATTTTCTACACAATTTTAAAATTACATGAGGTAAGCTGAATAATTTCAAAACCTTCGGGACTGTAAATTATAGTGCATGTGATAGGGCTTTTGTGCAAATAGTTGACAAAACTCCCATAGGCAAAACTTTTTGTACAAGTTTGAAATCCTAAGGAGGCTGATCGCTTATTTTATTTTATGTCTAATATAGATTTTTCAAGAGGTTGAAACTTGTAATTCTGCGCCATTAAATGCGTCATCTAAACAAAATTTTCGCTGGGTTCAACTTAAATTATAAGATGTATATCAAAGCTATAGGGATAAGAATATATGAGAAAAATAATGGTAAAAGCAACAAATATGGGGATTGTTTTGAACCCTGTTTCTTTTCTCTACTTGTTGGTTCAGTGATTTGTTGTTTATTATTGACTTAGTAATACAGATTCAATTATGTTGCTTGGTATATTCTGTTATGTACTTGGTTGGTGTCATGACGAGTTTATATTTTTTGAAGCTTAAAGAATGGATCGTTATGCAACACTCATCCTGCACCATGGTGGAAAGTTTGTTCGTCAACCGACTCTTGCATACGTTGACGGGGAGGAAGATGCATGGGACTGGGTTGATATTGACAAGGTTTCCATTCCAACTGTTGCGCAGCTGTTTTGTGAGCATGGGTACATTGCTTATGAAAATTGTTACTGGTTGGTGCCTGGTTTACTGCTAGAGGATGGGCTAAGACCCTTTAAAAGTGACCTAGATGTTATAGAAATGTTTGGTGCAGTAGAGGGAGTTGATGAGATTGAGTTCTACTATGAGCACCCAATCATTGAAGATCCTGAGTTGGTGGAGCCTATTCAGAGTTTTCCATTCCATGCACAAGCCGGCGATGGGTGTGAGGGTATTGGGAACGATAAGAATGAGGGTGACACAGTTGGGCAGAATGTGGGTGAAGAAGAAGAAGAACTAGGGCAGAATTTGGGTGACGAAGAAGAACTCCGGGAGCATGTGGGTGAAGAAGAAGAACAAGGGCATAATTTGGGTGACGAAGAAGAACTAGGGGAGAATGTGGGTGAAGAAGAAGAACAAGGACAAAATTTGGGTGACGAAGAAGAACTAGGGGAGCATGTGGGTGAAGAAGAAGAAGTATGGCAGAATTTGGGTGACGAAGAAGAACAAGGGCAGAATGTGGGTGACAAAGAAGAAGTAGGCCAGAATGTGGGTGAAGATGAAGAAGATCGTAGTGATAGTTGCTCAAGTGAATCAGATTTGAGTGATTCAAGTGGCGCAGTTGATGAAGATGGCTTCCATGATGGAGAACAGAGCCCAAGAAGTTCACCACCAATACTTGGGAGCACATATGTGGAATACACGGAAGCAGCACCAGTGGAGTATCAGAATAATATGTCCGTTCCTGGGGGGGAAACAAGTACTAATCCTAGTCAGCCAATAAGAAGAGGTGGTAAGCAGAAAAATAAGTACCCACCGGAGAGATATGTTAATCCATTTGAGGGGAAGGGGTATGAGACAGAGGATGTGCACACTCCGGACAGCTCCGAACCAGAGGGTGGTGGCTGTGAAAGAGATGAAGTGTTCCCACAATTTAATCCACAAGCACAGTTCGGGGCGGTGAATCTAGAGCTAAGGATGGAATTTCCAACCATCAATGCATTCAAGGAAGCAGTTAAAGACTACACGATTCATCTAGGCAGGCCTGTAATTTGGGTGAAAAATGACAAGCATAGGGCTAGGGCTGTATGCATAAATGGCTGTGAATGGGAGATTTTCTGCTCCTTCAATAATGCGAGACAAAGCTTTCAGGTGAAGACCTTCATGAACACACACTCATGCAGCAGGAAGATCTCAAACAAGCAAGCTAATTCGAACTGGGTAGCACAAAAGCTTGTAGAAGAAGTTAGGGGATTTCCATCCATGGAGGGTATTGATGCTCTAAACTTGGTGAAAAGAAAATACAATGTCAATGTAAATGAGAGAACTATCTTAAGGGCATTGAAAAAAGCAAGGAAGTTGGTTGAAGGAACAGAGCGAGAACAATATGCAGCTCTATGGGACTACTGTGGTGAGTTGAAACGAGTAGACCCTAGAGGAACTGTGCAACTGGCGGTTGACAGACCACATGGTGCTTTGACACCGAACTTTGCTAGACTATACATTTGTTTGGATGCTTGCAAAGCAGGATTCAAGGCTGCCTGTAGACCTCTGATAGGCCTCGATGGGTGCTTCCTCAAAGGGTACTATGGCGGGATATTATTGGCTGTAGTTGCTCAGGATGGGAACAACTTGTTCTACCCTATTGCGTATGCTGTTGTGGATCTTGAGACCAAGGACACCTAGAGGTGGTTTCTGACAAGATTGATTGAAGACATCGGAGATCCAAGAGAACATGGCTGGAATTTCATATCTGATCAGCAGAAGGTAAACATTTACTAGTACTTGTAATTTTATACTCCATTATAAGTTGTAATGTTGTGAGGGGCTAATAGATTTTTCCTGTTTGACTGTACAGGGCTTGGAACCTGCACTGGCTGAATTATGTCCTACAGCTCCTCACAGGTCATGTGTGATGCATATTTGGAAGAATTTCTGTAAGACTTGGAAGAGCAAAGAACTCAGATGTCTGGTGTTTTTGGCAGCAAAGTCAACTACGATGAGGGAGTTTGACAGGCATATGGCTCATATCAAAATCATTGACAAACATGCATATGAGTGGTTGATGAAGAATGCTCCAGCTAGATGGGTTAGAGGATGCTTTAGCACCTACAACAAGAATCAGGCCATCACCAGCAACATGTGTGAGCAATTCAACAAGGAAATACAGACATTCAGATGTAAGCCCATTCTAACTATGCTTGAAGAAATACAGTGTTATCTTATGAGGAAGAGGTCAGATATGCTGTTGAAGATCCAAAAGTACAAGAGTCAGCATGTGCCAATGGCAGTATCGTTTCTTGAAACCGAGAAGAGGAGAAGCTCCGACTGGTGTCCTCAATGGGCCGGAGATTCTGCTGGGCAGATATATGAGGTTAGTCGGGGGTCTACCGACAAAGTGGTTGTCAACTTGTCAGTTGGGACATGCTCCTGTAGGGTTTGGGATTTGACAGGTATACCGTGTAGACATGCTTGTGCCGCATTCGCATCAAATAATGATGACTCAGACACAGGTGTTAATGCTTGGTACCTAACCAGCACTTGGTTAAAAGCTTACGAGCCTTTTATACAACCATTGGCAGGGCAAGATTATTGGCAAAGGACATACCGTGGCGATATTAATCTTCCTCCTTTCAAGAGACCGGCTGGTAGGCCAAAAAAAAATCGAAGTAAGGTCAATGATGTTGCTAAAGACTGTAGCCGGATGAAGAGAAAATACGGGGCCATTAAATGCTCCAAATATGGTGGCACCGGACACAACACAAGGACTTGCAAGGGAGTGGAACCACGGAAGCGGCAAAAGAAGACCAAGAAGCCAACCGATCAGCCTGCTGCCAATGAACAGACCCCAGTGAGCCAACCTCTTGATTCATAAGCCCCACCCCTTGACCCAGATTCTCAAGCTGAAGAAGTACACCCCAAGAAGAAGACAGCGTTGGAGAAGAAAAAGGTACAGCATACACGGTCATTTGTTTTAGTACTCTAACACTGTTATTTGTATGCCATATGTCTTATATAAAATCCTTCCATTTAACTTGCGTCTGTTCATAGGGATCAAGGCGACATGGCAACACCACAGGCAATGAGGAGACAGTGACTACAAATACCATCCAAGCAGCAACCACCGCTACTAGACAGCGATTCTCAGCATACCTTTCTACTGAACGCTCTAGGAAAGGGAAAGAAAAACTGTTATCTGATGTTTGACTGTTCCTGCAAACTGGGCTGCTTATATTCTGTTGTGCATATGTAATTAGCTTGACATATTTATGTCAAAAGAAATTAATCTATTTTGTAGAAATGGTTGTAAATCAGCAGGAGATATTTATTTTGCTTAGTTGCTGATATTCTGGGCTGCTTGACATTTTTATTTCACTTATTGACAGAGGTTGGCTGCTGATTTGTTACACTTAATTATATGACAATCCAACTTATTTGCTGATGTTGTCCTGTGCCATTATTGTGATAATGTTCATACAGACATTGCTTTATTAGGTGCAACACATTGTCTTCAAACAATCTTCATTATTTTACTATCTACACAGGGGTTCATATTTAGATGTAAGCCCATGGTAAATGCTCATGGGTAGGCTTATATTTCCCTTCATATTGATATTTTTCTTGTTAGTTTTTTTTACTAATGATGAAGGAGTTGGTTAGGTGTCAAGCAACCAATGAAAAATAACTGTTTTTTACTAGTTTGATCGTTATGTTCGGTGGGTTGTTTATTTTAATTAGATTCTTATCTTAGAAAATGCACAGGTGATGAGGATTCTAATTGGAATTCTTGGTTGGTTAGGCATTTTGATTTAATTCAGTGGGCACGCCTTATTTTGTTAGCTGAAATCTTGGTATGTTATTGAAATTTTCCAGGTCAACTTTTTCCACAAAAAACATAATCCAAACCTTCTTGTTTACATATCCAAATGTGGATATTTGCAACAATACACTAATCTATTCATGCACAAACTGTCTCAAATATACAATCTGGTAAACAACATTTACATTCTAGTAAGTTTATGAACTCAACAGGAGATAATACATTACAACTGATGATTTGCTTTATTTTACAAATAACACAATCAACACAAAAACAGCCAACAAACCACATGTTATTTTCAATTTTTTATTTTCACTTTCAAGACGCTTAATTGTCTTCTGCATCTTCACCACCTTTTTTCTCATTAGTTGTGTATGACTTAGGGGTTCTTGTATCCACCCCTTCATAGTTCTCCATCCATTGAAAGAATCCACAACATAAGTCTTCATTCTGCATGAGTTAAAATAAGAATTTGAGAAATGTAAATGACAAGCCTTTTAAATTGAGTAAATATGAAATCCACAATTATATTCCCCTCAAACCTTGTAACGTGGACAACGCCAAAATGGCCGATTTGGGTTTTTATTCGTCTTCGAAATCAGCTTTATCACCCTTTCATTACAACCGCATACATAGGGGCTATTATGGTCAGATATAGCATATGTATTGCTTTTTAAGGTTGACCCACTAGAGCTGCCTTCATGGATATGTTGTCCATGGATTGTCGGAGTGAATGCTTCACCATCAACCATCACATAACGTCGTTTAGGGAATCCTTCATCCTCAAGGATCATTTCATCAAAACCTATGATGTCCAACCAAAACAAAAATACTTGTTAAACATATATGCTTTACCTGTTATGGGTTATATAAAATTGTAATTTTTTACTCAATTCTCATATTTGACCTCATGTTATTTTTGCTAAAATATAGTATACTAGGTTATTAAAGAAAATTTTAAAACAACAGAGTTCATCAGGTACAACCTATAACAAATGTTTAATTCAAACCTGTTAAACCCTCATGGAGGCATTATTTTAGTGGGAAGAGACAATGTATAAAGAAAATCCTCATCATGTTGTCATTCTGTACATGAATTCAAAAACAGAATGCTACTTGGAAAAGCTTAATATCTCTAAATAAATAATGAAGAAACATTTAAATGTCATAAATAGATGAATTCAACAAGGAATGACAAATTCTTCCATTTTCTGGGGCAGTATATTCAGCTCAATCAAAACATAGGGAATATCTCATCCAAGTACACATAACATCTGGGTATATTGTATGATTTTACATTATGTAAAAATCAACTTGTCCAATCAAACATGGTATCCATCATAGTTATTCTGAAGGGGACTCCTGCAAAAACTGACACAAATATATGCTGAGAATATTAACTTAATTTGCCATTGTTTCCTTTATTCTTTATTGGCAAACTAATTCTGAATTTCACAACAACCAAGTGTAAATTTAATACTTTCACATTTACTAGCTAGAAATTGCTCCTGGTACTGAATTGCTTCAAGAAATAATAATGAAAGCTCATGAGAACAACACCAAGCAATCAAGATTCCCTGCATATAGAAAGGAGAAAACCAGAGACTTTTATCCTAAGACATGCCAGCTTGAAAGAGATCAACCTAAGAATGATTCTATTCAACTCAAAACCATTACAACTTCTTAAACCCAAAAAAAACATCAAAAAAATAATAATCTACCGCAAGTCAAGCTACACATCAACCATTCTATTGCTTCTATTACGGAACTGCCAGGTTCAAGTCAAGTTCAGTTCCGCATTCCCAAACCCATTTCGAATTTAACTACCCTGTCTGGTAAAGCTTCATGCTTTACACGGCAATAAAGACAAATTATATTAACTTACAAAAGCTCATGAGTTTCATATCGTCAAGAGTAATAGTCATTCATTTGTAGTTCATCTGCTCTTATTCTTGGAATAAAATAACTTTAACTAATTTTTCATATTAACTGGTAAAATAGCTTCATCTTTCATTGCAACTTATAGAACATATCGATTCTTCCAGCACACACACAAAAAAGGAAAAGAAAGAAATGTTCAGCCTTTGAGAAAACAAACCTGTTCATCAATTTGGGGAAATCCATAGAAAACGGATGCTTCAAGAATTAGGGTTCCAAATTGGGGATATCTTTTATCGCACCCACCGAGATATGCAAAAATGGCTGCTCAATTTTGGGGGGATTTCGGTCTTTCAGGGATTTCGCATTTCAGCCTTTGATGACATGAGGGATTTCGCATTTCAGCCTTTGATGAGATGAAGGATTTCGAATTTGCAGAGTGTTGGGTTGTTCTTCTCCTCTGCGCCCAAAACGACGTCGTCTATGTTGGTTATGGTGCTGGGTTGCAAAATGGCGTCGTCTCCCTTATTACCCTGCCACCAGCCCATTTCCATGCCTAGTCAGCTTGCCACCTCAGTATTTGACGGCCACATAGGCACTTAACGTGCCACGTGTCGATTTCCGTTAAGTCCCACTAACAGAGATAAGCGGAGGACTAAAATGGGTGACAGATTGATCTTTCAGGGACCAAAGTGTCGGTATAAATCTTTCAAGGACTAAAGTGTCTCTGAACCTATCTTTCAGGGACCAAAAAGAGGTTTTACTCTAAAAATAACCTTGATCAAAATTAAGAATTCCTGCATATGCCATGGCAAATAGAATGAACCGAAGACATGTTTTCTCTCCTCTCTGCCATGGCGAAGGAATATCACCCTTACATCGTCAACCACATGAGATTGAAAGACAAAAAGATAATAATTTGGGTAAAAGAGAATAAACATAGAGATAAATGAAAGGGGGAGAACGGAAAACCACTACAGAATCCTAATCCATCGAATCCTAAAGCTCAGACAAACATATATTTGAAGCTCAGATGGAGTTGGGGATCTACCACTACAGATTGAACCACCCATCTCCGTCGTAATCGACGGCTCAAGATCAGATCAACAAGTCAAGCCCCTTCATCGCATCATCGTCAAAGGGTCAAAGACAACCCATTAGCAGAACTTCGTTAAACCCTCTGATTTTTTTTCCATTAAAATTATGATTTATTGATTTTGTTGGCCCTTTTATGCATAGCTGTTTCTTTTATTTTTCTGGATAATATAGCCCTCAATTGGAAACCAAAATTCCAATCCTTGCCACTTATCTTATGGAGTCCATTGCTATCTGAATAACTATTATACAGATTCGTTATATCATTCTTGTCTCCAGGTGGTTTTGGTTCCATTTGTCCCATCATTTGCCACCGTCTAGTCTTTCGTCCATCAATTTTCCCATTTTGTGAAGAGAGATAATGCGTTTTAGATTCAAATTTTCATGTGGGTTTACTGGATTTGTTTAGATAATGAGTAGATTTGTCTTGGGATGAATACTGAAGACATATGCTTGCTTTCTTAGTGATTTCTTTTGCATTTGATATATTGTGTTGCCTGGGTTTTAGATCTCAATATTCTGGACACTAATAATGCAAGAGTACCTAATTAATTGTGTTTCATTTTTCTTCTTTTCCCAATTTATGCCATACGCAAACTTCAGTTAGAATTCATGAGCTTGAGAGTTTATACTCTCCATTTTTTCTGTGGGCATTATCCTACAACTAGTTTTATGTAATTTTTTATTATTCTTGTGTGTTTGTGTCTGTTTTAGTAATTTTTATATTTAAAAGTCTTTCTACAATTATATATCTAAACACATACAATTACTACAAAAGCACTTGTGGACACCCATTTTTGTCCAAATAAAAATAAATATATAAACAGTGAGAAGCAAAAATAAAAGAGATGTGGGTTTGGGTGCAAGTGCATGAGCAGTTTAAGTTAGAAACGGAGAGGGAGACGTGAAAAGAGGAAAGAATGTGGAGATAAGAGAGAGAGAGAGAGAGAGACGTGGGTGCATGGGTGAGTTGAAGTAAGAGTCGTGAGTGCAGTATAAAGAAGAGAGAACATCAACAGAAAAGAAGGACACACAGCAAAAAGCAGAGACCCAAGAAAGAAAAAGATGCAGCAAGATAGAGAGAACCGAAGAGAGACCAACAACAGAGAGATAGAACAGCAACAACAACAACAACAAAAGCGAGAGTAGCAGAGAGATAACTGAAACAAGTAGGAGGAAGAAAGAAGCAGAAAGTACACACAAAGAGAGTGAGAATCCCATATTCGGTATCTTGTCACTCTTTATTTCTTTTTTCCATTCTAAGTGGTGCAAGCTTCTTTCTCTTACATTTTTTTTCATGGTTTTGTTTCCTTTTGCTTGTATAATTCTTTATTTAAGCTTCATGAAGGGGAAGGGTAGGTGGTTTCCACCCCAGTCACCAATTTCCTCCTTTTCTTAGAGAGAGAAAATAACTTAGAGAGAGAAACAGAATTTTAGAGAGGGAAACTAGCTTAGAGAGAGCAACAGAATTTTAGAGAGAGAGATATAGAGAAATAGAGAGTGAAATTTCTTATTTTTGCTTCCATTGGATAGAAAATAAAGCCAAATCCATGGGTTCAAGGTTGAAAGAGGAAGATGGGGTGGCATTTCTTCTCTCTGCTTCGGCCTTGCCTCCTTTCCTTCCTCTATTTTCCTTCTCTGATATGCCATATGTGTTTTGTTTTCTTTATTTTAGTTGTTTAGTTGGTTTCACATTATTGTCCCTTTTAGTTTAGGTTGATTGTGGTTTTTGGGTTCTAATATGTTTATTTGTTTCTTTATGGGTTAATCCATGTATTTTCTTTTGATTTGTGTAGGCTATTCTTTGTTTTAGGCTAAACTATTAATAAGATTGGGTCAAATTCGGATTTGGGCTTTAATGTGTTTTATTCGTGTTGTTGGGCTTAAGTTTTATGTTTTTTTTATGGGTTTATGTTTTTCGTTTGGGCCAATAAGCTAATAGGCCAATCATTTGTTGCTTTAGTCTTATTTGGGTGCTGATTGGGCCAAAATTTAAAATGGGCTTAAGTTGTTGGGTTATTGATTTCTTTTAGTTGTTGATTGGGCCAAAATTTGAAATGGGCATCAGTTTTTAAGTTGCTGATTTCCTTTGGTTGCTGATTGGATCAAGGCTGAAATGGGCTTCAGTCTTATTTGGGTTGCTGATGGATCAAAATCGAATTGGGCCAACTTGTTTGATTGTCTTTTATTTTATTTCAGACCCACGAAATGGGCTAGGTCCAATATGTTTTTATTTGCTGATTTATTTTGGTCAATGGTTTAGGCTATTGTGCATTTTATTTTTATTTTTCCTATTTTAGGGTTAGGCCTTTATTTCTTGTGGGTTAGGTTATTTTATTTTTTGTTTATTTATTTCTTTTGTTTAAATAGTTTAATGGAAATAAAATTAGGAGTAGAGTCATATATCATGCATTTTACATTTATTTAATTAAATCTGTACGAGTAGCATCCATAGGCCCCTTACTTGTCAAGGGAAGGATAAGAGCGACTTAGCCCCATAGGGGTGGCTCTCTTATCTACTTGAGGTAAGGATAAACGCTACTTTAGAAACCGAGAAGCGTGAGAACAAAGTGGAAGGATTAGGATACGATTATATTCATGCATAGCATAATTTTAACTTAAAATTTTTGAATATCTTTTAATTTCATTTTCATAAAAATAAAATAATAAAAATTCCTTTTGAATCATTGCGAACTGCGTGAACTTTGATCCCTAATCAGGGTACGTAGGCATTCGAGGGTGACGAATCAAGTCTTATTTTTGAATAATCACCTATTTTTCTTTTGTTTACATTTAGGGATAAAATAAATACAATTTGGCCATGACTTAATTTGCACAATTAATTTTAGGTAATCGTCTTTTAGACGGGTATTATAGGGTGCCTAACACCTTCCCTATACACAATAGACTCCCGAACCCTCTCTGGTTCGTAGACCTAATTTTGAAAGTAAAAGGGATTTTTCAATTGTTCTCTGATTTTTTAATACAATTGGTGGCGACTCTAGAGTTTTCATTTCGAAAACTAAATCTCTTTTTATTTTAGTCATTTGCGTTATAGCGACATCTAGGTACGTTATGACAGTTTTGCGACTCCATTGGGAATATTCGAGAGTCAAGCCTAAGAAGTTAATTGTGCAAAATAAATGTGGCATTTTTGTATTTTCTTTATCCCATTGTTTATTTAGTTTGTATTCTTTAAATGTTTTCATTATTTGTTTTGTATATATTATAATTTATTTTCACTTTGCATTTGTAAATAATTGTAATATATTATTATGTGTTTTCCTTTGCAGTGGGTAGATGTAGGATGAGGTTTGTTTGTTTCCCCTACACACACGAAACACTAACACTCATACCTCACACACTCTCTTTGGCTCTATACTCGAGTCACATTTAAACTTAGGGTTAGATAGGGAGTGAGCATTATCCCAAAGGGGCTGAGTACCCTTGTGATCTATGTGAAGCTCCCACTTGGGTTGCAACTTGTCTTTTTAACATGAGTAAATAGAGAGGCTCTACCTTTCGTCTATTCATGTCAACGAAACAAGGTCTTCGTCATCCTGATGAGAGGCAATCTATAGTACCTTGGACTTTTAAGATTTAGCATTGACATAATAACCATGCACGTAATTTGACTGTACAAGCTCTCATTTAGGTTAGACCATGGCCATTAAGTTAGAATTCTTGAGCTTAGTGGTCAACCATTTATTAGGATAATAGGGGAAACATCCTTTCTCTCTTTTATTCCCGTCTCATACTCGCTTTATTTTTATTTTGTAAATACACTGAAGATTTCTTCTGACAAATTTGGTTACATTTATTTTTAAATTTTTCAATAATCCATAAGAAGTTGAATTGTTAATATGGCCAGTCGAAATCCTGTTTTTGAGAATTCTAAAACTTCACGAGCCTTCATAAGGGATATAGCATCACTACCAACTGAGGAGAGAGATTGTTTACCTAAGGGACGTCCTAGCACATTACCTAAGAAGCTCAGAGTCCATGTCAAAGTCAATGATGTGACTGAGGTAGACTGTTTTTTCAAATTGCTACCAATTGATGAAAATACAATTTTTAATCAGAAATATGGAAAGATTTAGGACTTGCTGAAAGTTGAGGTACACGAGATGGTCTTGGTTGCCATGTTGAATTACTATGATCCTTCATACCGTTGTTTGACTTTTGGAGTCATTGATACAACCCCGACTATTGACGAATATGCCTATATGCTGAATTTGCCATTAACTACCGAAACTAAGGTGTATACTCACAATAGGAATAATGTTGGTTTAGGAAGGATTGCTGAGTGGCTAGGTGTACCTGTTGACAGGGTGAAAAACAAAATGATTCTAAGGGACACTAGCATGAAGGGGTGGCCTATGACTTTCATAATATCTAGTCTACAAAGTTTCCTTGACAAAAGGGAATGGGGAAAGTTGAGGGATTTGATTGTCTTGTGGATCTACGGGCTCATCTTATTCCCATCCGCTAAGAATGCCATTAGTCTCTTAGCCGTTGATGTGTTTCAACAAGTTCTTGAGCACGAGATTAATCCAGTGCCCGCCATATTGCCCGAAACATTTAGAGCTCTCAACTTTTGTCAAAGGAAGGGTGAGGGTAAACTCAAATGTTGTTTACAACTCTTATTTGTTTGGCTCTTCTACCATGTTCAAGGGAAAAATTATCCACGATTGATCAATTTTGGCTTTGGGATGAAGTTTATAAGAAAATTTATCGAATTGAAGATTGTGAAGGAAGATCGGGATTTCTGGTTGAACCGCTATAATGATCTTGATGAAGGAAATTTTACATGGCGTTCCCATTGGTCTAAGGGTCATGCATATTGGTCCGTTGTGGGGATTTTTCGTATGTGCCACTGATGGGTACTCGAAGCTGTGTAGCCTACACACCTACACTAGTCTTGAGGCAATTTGAGCACCTCCAATACATTCCTTACACTAAAAGGCTTGCTGAGATGGAGTTTGAGTACGATTCTTAAGAGAGTAAAAATGACTTGTATAAGGTCAAGAAGGCTTGGGAAAGGTTATCATTCCGACAAGAGGACCCGTGCTCCGATACAGATGAGGTAATTACCTTGTATGATACTTGGGTTCGTGAGAAAGCTGAAGAAGTCGTAGTATCACATGCTGCCACTATTTCTCATCCACCTCCTATTAAAGTGTCTACTCGCGATTTTGAGGCTGAATTTGCTATGAAAGAAAAGCTTAGAGAGGAAGAAATGAAAAGAAAACTAGATGGAGTAGAAGCCGAAAAGAAGAAGTGGCTTAAAGAACCGGCTCAGCTCACGAAAAAATTAGCAAGAGCAGAGAAAGAAAATAGAAAGTACCAAGATGTCGCTCAGAGTGCCTCATTGAAGTAAATTGAACAAATGAAGAGACAAGTCAATGAGATAAGAGAAGTGGCAAAATACAGACTAGAGTAGATAAGGTGCTTAAAGTAAAGATTGAAGAGCTAGAGGAGAATCTAGAAGAAGTAAAAGAGGTTCACAAGCAACAAATGAAAAATTGGGAGAATGTGTACAAGAGTATGAAAAAATTGAAAACCCAGGAGGAAGAGGGTAAAGAGTTTCTTCGTAGTCAATGCGAAGATATAGAACACCAAAATATTCACTTAGGCAATGCTCTTAAAAAGGAAAGAGAGATTGTGACACTTTGGAAGCAACAATATGAAGTCTTGAAAGAGAAAGAAGAAATGGGTATGGGAGGTGACACTTCGGAGACCGAAAAATGGAAGAAACTGTTCGACTATTTGATGGAGAATTCCTATGATAAGGCAAAAAGGCTGAGACAAAGGGTTCACGAGGTCGAGGCTCCCACGACTCCTTTTGCATTACCTACTAGAGATTTGGAGAAACTTTTTTAGGAACGCAAGAGTATTTTGAACGACATAGCATAGCTATGAGCTTCTTGATGTATTTGAATTATAATGATTAATGAAATGTGCATTGTTTTCTTTAGACCAATCTCTCTTATGTTAGTTGTATGCGATAATTTTTCTCGTAATGTCAAAAAAAATTCATGAATGTTATCATGGTCATATTTTTCCGTAAGAAACAAAAGTTCCTGCTGAAAAACAAGACCTGTATCCCATGCAAGTACTCGGGAAGAAGACGAATTTTAAAATTTGATCGCTTAAAGGACTCGATAAGACAATATTAACAATCCATCTTCTAAAAAAATTGCCGAAATTATTGTTATTTTTACTCATTTATTCTTTATGTTTCCTTTTCACTTTTGTCGTACCTCACAGGATTAAGACATCATTGGTCCTTCAAAGAAAGCACAGTTCAATCAAAAGGGCTCTGTGAAAAGATTAATCGGACTCAGATCTAGGACTGTTACTATCATGGACGGAACCCAAGAACCAGAGAGGGATTTGGGAGTTGAGTTCGATGGGATGAAGGAACAAATGAGTGAGATAAGAAGTTTACTCATCAAGAGTTTGAAGTTGAAAGGGATGGTTGAAGGCCCGAGTCACCCTAACTTTTTCCCCATATCTCAAGTAGCACCACTGCTAACTTTGTCTTCGCATGAGCAAAATGTCACCACAGCTCAATTCAATCCTATTTGGGGCATGCCCCATCATTTAATGACGTCCGCAACAATGGTCGCCCAGGGATTGGATCCTAATTCCACTATCCCACCTACTATTCAACCACCTGAGTTTTGATTCACCGCCACCTTACCTAAAGCAAATCCTACCACAGAGATTGCCTCCAATCCAAGTGGACACAAGGGAAATGTGTACACTTACACTCTACCAATCACCCATTCTATTTTTAATGTGCCCACCCATAATCCACTTGTGACCATACACATTGATAAAGAATCTGAGGAGTGCGAAAAACAAAAACAAAAAGAGAAATTGTTGACTTTGGAGAAGAGGATTAGAGCTATGGAGGGAACTAGTTCTTTCGGGGCTGTGGGAGTCAAGCAATTACTGTTACGTAAAATGTGAACGCAAATGCACGTGCCGTAATCAAGTAATAAAGAAGTGAGATTAATTATCGTCCTACGGAGACTATGGCTATTAAGTACCAAAATTATGCATATTCTAATTTTATCTAGACAATTGATAGGTGAATTTTTGATAATAATTGAATGTAAAATTGTAAGCAATGAACAATCACTTATAAAAATGAGTAAGAATATGATGAGAAAATATCTAGGATGTCGATTTCACCATAGCTAGTCTGGATTTTTATCCCTTAATCATTAATCAACAACACTCTGCCTAATTGATAGCCAAGAACCCTAAATCATTCATTAGTCTTTCCCAATGTCAAACAAATATATTCCTAAACTACGAATCCACTATATTCCTATGTGGATTGCGAATAATTTCTGAATTCAATTCGTTCTATGGTTCTTTTTATTAGCTACATAGATCATAAGGGTATATTCTTATCCCTTAGGTGTCTATGTTCTTAATCCCTATGGTCCTCCATCACAACTAACTTTCCAGTATCATTGTAATCACCTGCTCATCTAAATTGATGGCCAGTCAAAAAGAAACATTACATACAGAGATTAGGAAGTCAATTTAAGAAGATGATCCTTTGATTAATTCATTAGAAATTACAATCCATCCTAAGCTAGGCTACATCTCCACCCTAGATGGTGGAATTTAGTTCATGATAATTGCAGAAAATAACATTACACACAGATTAGACATAAGTAACAAGAGAGAGATGAAGAATTGAACTATAGGATGGGACGATTCGATGCCGAAAGTCTCGATCTTCAAGCTTGAATCCTATTCTCTTCTTGCCTCTTCTCTCAAAAGTGTAGAACCCTAATTTAGACTTTAAGAGTCCTACTTATAGGTCCTAGGAAGTTTAGGAGAAAAAAGAATTAAATTAAAATAGGATTCCTAGTGAAATTAGGAAGCTTAGAGGTCAAATCACGAGTTGACCGCGGGGGGGGGGGGCTGCAGCCTTGGGTTTGGGCCCTGAAGTTTGCCTGATGGGCGCTGCGGCGCCTGGTCTAGCGCACTGCAGCGCCCTTCTTTTTGGATTTCAGTCCCTGCTGAAGCTAGGGCGCTGTGGCGCCCTCCTTTTCTCGTGCTAGGGCGCTACGGCGCCCTTCTTTCTGTCCTCAGTCTACTAGTTCCTGAACATAGGGCGCTGTGGCGCCTGATATAGGGAGCTGTGGCGCCCTCCTTCCTGAAATCTGGCTAGTTACGCATTGGGGCGTTATGGCGCCCTGAGTAGGGGCTGCGGTGCCCAAGTCCTGCCTTCAATTCCAACTTGCATGATTTTCCTTCTTTCTTGCACCGAATTGCTCCAAAATGGCTTCCAAGGTTCCCAAAACATAAACCTACAAAAATGAGACTTAAATTGTGAAAACCTATCCTAAGATACTCAAGAATAGACACAAATCATGCAAGAACATTACGAGACAAATGGTATGAAATCCGCTTATCAATTACACTTTACTCCGAGAGTGTCAATTCCTAGAGATCTTAAGCTCTCTGAGTTTTAAAAGTATGATGGGACTGGTAACCCGAAGTTTCATTTGGTCTCTTACATTACAGAGATGGCTGCTATAAAGGTAGATGACATGGTGTTGATTAATTTCTTCCCAAAAAGTCTCACTGGTGCTGCTTATAACTGGTTTATGAACTTAGATCGCACCAAGATAAGAAGTTGGGCGGATTTAGCAGACACTTTTCTAAAGCAGTACAAGTTCAACTACGATACGGCCTCTACAAGAAAGTAATTGAAGAACATGCAGAAGAGAGATGAATCTTTTAGGGAGTATGCCCAGAAATGGAGGACCCTAACTTCGGAAGTTCAACTTTCACTCCTTGACTCCAAATTATGCTCTATTTTTTTGGATACCTTAAAATCCCCGTATTTAGAATTGATGGCAGGTTGTCCCTTCCATGATTTTACTGATATTATCAAGGCTTGGGAAAGAATAGAAAGACTCGTGAAAGTTAGAAAGTTGCAAGGAGCGAGTATTGAGGGCAGTAGTTTTGGCCAAAAGAGGGTAGGTTTCCAAAAAAAGAAAGAAGGAGAAGTGAACTGTATACAAACACCGGGAACCTACCAATACCCTCAATCTAAAAGACCGAGCTATACTTCAAACCCTTCATTTCTAACATCATACCCCGTTAATGCCATCCCCCCATCTTATCCCCAATACACACCAAATCACCAATACCCTCAAGCACCTTTCGTTCACACTTACCAGAACACACCTTCAAGTTTCCTGGCACCAAGATCATCGGTCAGACCTAACTATTAGGGCTATAGGAACCAACCTCATCCTTTACAAAGAGATGAATCATTCCCAAACATTCATATCACTAGAGCTGAATTATTCAAACAATTGTGTGAAGCTCATGTGATAGCTCCCAAGCCTGTACAACCATTGCAGCCACCCTTCCCTCAATGGTATAATCTGAGCATCAAGTGCGACTATCATAGAGGTGTTGTGGGGCATTCTATTGAAGACTTTCTTGACTTTAAGTTTGCTGTGCTAAATCTGATCAAACAAGGAGTGATCAAGATTGAGGAGATGGGCGAAGGTCCTAATGTGAATAATAACCCTTTGCCTAATCATGAAGTGAGACCGAGGATTAACACCATCATGGAAGGAGTTGAGGAGGTTCAAAAGATCACTCAAGTAAGGACTCCCATGAGGGTAGTATGGGAGAACTTGAGGTCAGCTGGGTATGATTTGGAAATTCCTTGTAGACTGATAAAAAAGGATGATCAACATGTTGGTGATTTTTTCTGTGAACATCACCAAAGTGTAGACCATGACATAGAGGAATGTTAGGAGTTCAAATGTGGAGTTCAGAAGCTGATAACTATAGGAATTTTGAGATTTGAGAAAATAAATAATGAGAATTAGAAAGAAGTTAATGTAATTGAGAAAGAGCAACAAGTGTTTCAATCTTTTGTCCTTAAGGTTTTATCAAATCCTTCGGCTAGCTAAGCCCAGCTAGATGTGGTTATAAGGGTACCTACACCTTTCTCTTATGAAAGCAACCATGTCGTGCCCTGGAATTATGGGGTAAAGATAGTGAACACCAAGGAAGAAATTTTGGCGAGTTGCCTAGAAAAGAAGGAGAAAGAGGAGCCCAGTACAATCACCAACGTGGTAAGGATTGGTGGTTTGACTAGAAGTAAGAGAGTTTACTTGCCTAAAGAGGTAGAACGCTAGAGATTGGAAAGAGAAAAAGTTATGAGTGATGATAGAGAGCCAAACTTAGCTAAGGAGAATGCCCAAGGGGCAAATAAGGAAGAGAAAGAGTTCTTGAAGATAATGAGGCAAAGTGAATATAATGAAGTGGAACAGATGAAGAAAACCCCTGCCCGTATCTCGTTGTTGTCTCTTATCTTGAGCTCTGAATGTCATAGGTAAGCTTTACAAAAATTCTTACAACAAGCTTATGTGCAGCCGGACATAATAGTGGAGAAGTTCGGAGGGATGATAAACTTTGTCAAGAGGTTTGGCATAATCTCCTTTTCTGAAGAGGAGTTGATGCCTGGTATGAGTACTCATAACAAGGCACTTCATATCACGCTCAAATGTGAAGACTATATAGTGGCTAGGGTTCTAATTGATAATAGGTCCGCGTTGAATGTGATAACTTATGCCACCCTCATGCAATTGCCAGTGAATACATCCTGCATATGAGAAAGTAGTGTGGTGGTAAGGGCCTTTGATGGTACAAGACATGAAGTGCTTGGGGATGTTTCTTTGCAACTGGAGATCGGGCCAAATAAGTTTTATGTTTCCTTCCAAGTAATGGATATAGAACCTGCATATACCATGTTACTAGGTAGGCCTTGGATTCATGCCGCTGGAGTGGTGCCGTCTATATGGCATCAAAAATTGAAATATGCAAATGGAGGGAGAGTCATAACTGTCAAAGGGGAAGAAGAGATGTTGGTGAGCAAGCTAGTTCTGTATGTTGAATCAACAGAACAAGCATTGGAATCTTCTTTCCAATCCTTAGAAATCGTCCAATGCAATGATCAAGGTTTACAAGAAAAAGTGGAGGTTAACCAAGTTGTGGCAAAAATGATGAAAAAGAGCGAATTTTAATAAGGAAAAGGCTTGGGGGCCAATATGCAAGGTATCAGTGAGCCCATCGTGCTTCCAGAAAATGAAAGTAGACATGGGTTGGGGTATGAGCCTTCCATGGAAGAGTTCTTGAGATGGCCAAGGAAACATCATGAAACCAGATTTCCTCATCTATGAGAAACCTTTGTGCCATCAACTGAGTCGTCAATTGTTAATCATATGCATATGGTGAATACCCTAGACAGCTATTCTGAGAAGAACTGCTAGATTCGGCTTTGCAAAGAAGAAGAAAAGTTGAACAATTGGGAGATGAAACCGATGTCATATGTGGTCCTCTCTGAGTAATATTTGTTTATGCCATATCTATTTCTTTTGACTGAGGTCAAAAGTCATTAGAAGGTCACCTTTATTATGTATTAGACCATGTTTTATTCAAAAAAATTAATAAAATAATTTGTCATGGAGTTTTCATTCATTTTGGCCCTTTTTTTTTGCTTTTCTTGTCCTTCTTGATCATTGTTCACCTAGTTATTCATTTTAATTCTTGTTATCTTCTCAAGAGTCTTGCTAACATAGATCTAATGTCTCAAGTTGAAGCTTCTGTGTATCTAATAATTGATTCTCATATTAAATTTGGTGAAGACGATTACAGCTCTGATGAAGACATAGATATTTTTGATAGATTTGCAAAAATGGTTGAGTCATATGATACTAATTCCCCATAATGAAGAAATTCAGATAATAAATCTGGGTATAGAAGATGAAAAGAGAAAATTGAAAATTGTTGATAACCCGGAAAAGAAAGAAATGATTAATCTTTTCAAAGAGTACAATGATGTATTTGTTTGGTCTTACCAAGATATGTCAGGCCTCTACCTTGACAGAAGTAGAGATCCCTTCTCTCTGAGTCTCTACCTTAACAGAAGTAGAGATCCCTTCTTTCCGAGTTTTAATGGAAACTAATTTAAAATTGCAACTAATTTTAATGACCACATGTTAGATATGAGCAGCTGAATATAATTGAGGAGAAAAGATTAGTTGCAATTTGTCACGAACAGTTGTATCAACAAAGAATGGCTAGAGCATTCAACAAAAATGTTCGACTTCGAAAGTTTCAACCGGGAGATCTAGTGTTGAGAAAGGTCTTATCTTATCCAGAAGATGCACGGGGAAAATGGGCCCAAACTCATCAAGGCCCATACATTGTCAAACAAGCATTCTCCAGAAGTTCTTTGATTCTCATAAATTTTGATGCAGTCAGAAAATATTACTCGTAAATAAATTTAAAAAAAAAAACCCGCTAGATGGAAAACCCGAAAAGGCAATCTAGGCAAAAGCTAGGGCATTCAAGTTAAATTTATTGGATTGAAAACCCGAAGGGCAATCTAGATGCGAGTTTGAGCATGCAAGAATATTTGTGCAATAATGAAAGCATGAACAGAGAATAGAAGGGTTGTTTGAGATAAGAGAGGAAGCTCAGCATATAAGAAAGCAAGCATTATGCATTTCAACATCAGAAGGATAAACATTGTCTCAGTCAAGTAGAAGTCTGATCCAAGACAATATGAGAATCAATAAAGTTGGATATCACATAGCCACAACTGGGGCAAAATCGTTCGTTCTATGCGACTTCTAAATCTTTCATCTCGAACTACTTGGACTTTGATTTCTCTTTGAGGATACGTAGGCACCTACTTGGTAGGGCAAGTCCAATTTCACCAAGATCCTCACAGTGGGACAAATTTTTATTCTGACAAAGTTCCAATCCTATGATGTTTGTACATTTTCTTTCTTGTTTGAAATAAAATAGGTTAATTCATTGAATTTACTTCTTTTGGTTATGCATACTCTCAATGATAAATTATTGAGTTATGATTTTGAATAAAATGTAAGTGGATTGTTTATATGACATATTCATTTATTTCTTTAAAGTATGTCACATTGACATGGTTTCCAGATTTCAAAATGATATCTTCTAAATCAAAGCAAAACCCAAGATCTGTTAGAAGTCTTCTTTAATGCTTATAGTTAGAAAAAAAGTGTGATATCATCATTTGGGGAATAAAGAGAAATTATCCAGCAGAGACAGAAGTCTAGTTTCTAAATGAAGACAAGCATGAGTGATTCAACTTTTAAAAGAGTAAATTTTGATTGAACCACTTTCTTTGCAAGGGATCAAAGATGACTCATCTTAGTGCCATGGGGTACATTTTTTACACTTTTCAGTTATTAATTTTTTCACCATTATATTTTATGTCATTAATTTTTTTGCCATTACATTTCGTGTCATTAATTTCTTCCCTCATTCATACTTTCATGTCATTAATTTTCTCACTATTATATTTTATACTATTAATTTTTTTACCATTACATTTTATGCCATTAATTTTTTCGCCATTATATTTTGTGCCATTAATTTTCTTGTCATTACATTTTATGCCATTAATTTTTTTGTCATTATATTTTATGTCATTAAGTTTTCTATCATTACATTTTATGCCTCTAATTTTTTTGTAATTACATTTTATGTCATTAATTTTATTGTCATTACATTTTACGCCATTAATTTTCTCGCAATTATATTTTATGCCATTAATTTTCTTGTCATTACATTTTATGCTATTAATTTTCTCGCAATTATACCATTATATTTCATGTCATTAATTCTTCTATCATTACATTTTGTGCCATTAATTTTTCTGCCGTTACATTTTATGCCATTTGATTTTTTTTCAGTAATTACATTTTATGCCATTAATTTTCTAGCCATTATATTTTATGCCATTGATTTCTCAGTTGTTACATTTCATGTTATTGACTTTTATGCCGTTACATTTCGTGCCGTTAATTTTCTCGCTATTATATTTTGTGCCATTATGTTTTCTCATTATTACATTTTTCCTGTCATTATATTTTCGTCATTGTGCTTTACGTCATTTTATTTTGACATTTCAACCTCTGCCNATTTTATGCCATTAATTTTCTAGCCATTATATTTTATGCCATTAATTTTCTAGCCATTATATTTTATGTCATTGATTTCTCAGTTGTTACATTTCATGTTATTGACTTTTATGCCGTTACATTTCGTGCCGTTAATTTTCTCGCTATTATATTTTGTGCCATTATGTTTTCTCATTATTACATTTTTCCTGTCATTATATTTTCGTCATTGTGCTTTACGTCATTTTATTTTGACATTTCAACCTCTGCCCTTAGTATTGGATGAAATACGTGTATTTTATCTTTACATGTTCCCTATACAAAAAACGCGATAAGTGAGAGTTTAACATGTCATTTTAATAAGAAACATGTAAAGATGGGCAAACTGTGGACACCTATTTTTGTCCAAATAAAAAAAAATAAACAATTAGAAGCAAAAATAAAAAAGACGTGGGTTTGGGTGCAAGTGCATGGGCAATTTAAGTTAGAAACGAAGAGGGAGATGTGAGAAATAAAAGAGAAAGAGGGAGACGTGAAAAGAGGAAAGAATGTGGAGATAAGAGAGAGAGAGAGAGAGAGACGTGGGTGCATGGGTGAGGTGAAGTAAGAGTCGTGAGTGCAGTATAAAGAAGAGAGAATAGCAACAGAAAAGAAGGACACACAGTAGAAAACAGAGACCCAAGAAAGAAAAAGACGCAGCAAGATAGAGAGCACAGAAGACAGACCAGCAACAGAGAGATAAAACAGCAACAACAAGANAAAAAAAAAAAAAAAAAAAAAAAAAAAAAAAAAAAAAAAAAAAAAAGCAAGAGTAGCAAAGAGATAACCAAAACAAATAGGAGGAAGAAAGAAGTAGAAAGTACACACAAAGAGAGTGAGAATCCCATATTTGGTATCTTGCCACTCTTTATTTCTTTTTTTTCATTCTTAGTGGTGCAAGCTTCTTTCTCTTATATGTTTTTCATGGTTTTGTTTCCTTTTGCTTATATAATTCTCTATTTAAGCTTCATGAAGGGGAAGGGTAGGTGGTTTCCACCCCAGTCACCAATTTCCTCCTTTTCTTAGAAAGAGAAACAAAATTTTAGAGAGAGAGATAAGGAGAAATTTAGAGAAATAAAGAGTGAAATTTATTATCTTTGCTTCCATTGGATAGAAAATAAAGCCAAATCCATGGGTTCAAGGTTGAAAGAGGAAGATGGGGTGGCATTTCTTCTCTCTGCTTCAGTCTTGCCTCCTTTTCTACCTCTATTTTCCTTCTTTGATATGTCATATGTGTTTTTTTTTTCTTTATTTTAGTTGTTTAGTTAGTTTCACGTTATTGTCCCTTTTAGTTTAGGTTGATTGTGGTTTTTGGATTCTAATATGTTTGTTTGTTTCTTTATGGGCTGATTCATATATTTTCTTTTGATTTGTGTAGGCTATTTTTTGTTTTGGGCTGAACTATTAGTAAGATTGGGTCAAATTTGGATTTGGGCTTTAATGTGTTTTATTTGTGTTGTTGGGTTTAAGTTTTATGTTTTTTGATGGGTTTATATTTTTCGTTTGTGCCAGTATGCTGATAGGCCAATCACTTGTTGCTTTAGTCTTATTTGGGTGCTGATTGGGCCAAAATTCGAAATGGGCTTAAATTATTGGGTTGCTGATTTCATTTGGTTACTGATTGGGCCAAAATTTGAGATGGACTTAAATTTTTAAGTTGCTGATTTTCTTTGGTTGTTGATTGGATCAAAGCTGAAATGGGCTTCAGTCTTATTTGGGTTGCTGATGGATTAAAACCGAATTGGGCCAACTTGTTTGATTGTCTTTTATTTTGTTTCGGGCCCACAAAATGGGCTAGGTCCAATATGTTTTTGTTTGCTGATTTATTTTGGGCAATGGGCTAGGCTAATGTGCATTTTATTTTTTATTTTGCCTATTTTGGGGTTAGGCCTTTATTTCTTTTGGGCTAGGTTATTTTATTTTTCATTTATTTATTTATTTTATAATAAGTTATAAAGTGTAATAAATGTGTATAATTATTTTTGAAATACTATATTCTGGCCAAAGAGCCGAAACTACTAGGTTCCAATTTGATTATAGTCTCCTATCTCATCATCTATATTAGTGACAATGACTGAATTTACACCAATAACAACTTCCTCTGTAGCAGTTGAAATGATATCTCCCAAATCTGTCTAGAGGAGAAAGAAAACCATCTACTTCAATTTTAAAACTTAAAAGTTTTAAACTCATGAAGAGAAAATATCCTACCTTGCCTATTAGAACTCATTTCCCTCCCTCCCTCGGCAGTCACAACCTCATTGCTATCATTAATACTTGGACCTAAGGATGTCTCGCTGAGCCCCTCCTCACTCTAGGAACTCTCACTATCCGAAGCTATAATCAAATCCACAAGAAAATATAGCAAAAGAAGAGCAAGAAAACACTAGGACCTTTAATATATCAGCGAAAGGAAGAAGAAAGCAGTCAGAAATTTGGCCCAAAAAGAAGGAGAAGAAGTATGGGCAGAAGAGTTCCTTAGCAAAAGAAAAAGATATCTCAGGGAGCGGAAGACAAGTGTCACAACCAAAACAATGAAGGTTTATAAAAGGAAACACAAAAACAATAAATAAATAAGTAAATGGTACAACATCATTTCTATTTGAAAGAATCTCTCTCAAAAGTCATATATCACAAGTGATGCAAGTCTTGGCAAGAAGCGAAAATATCTCCGCCAAAAAGCAAACAAGCTTCAGCAAGATGCAAGAAAATCTCTGATGGGCAAAGCAGAATAATTGCAGCGAATCTCTACAAATTTTTGCATTGAATGAATATGTCCTTACAGTGAAATAATCTCCGCATTGAAGGAATCTTTACAAAATTTCTGCTGTTGCACGCGAACCTCTACAAAATATCAAGATGGTTACAACAAAGTATAAGCAATATATATATATATATAGAGAGAGAGAGAGAGAGAGAGAGAGAGAGAGAGAGAGAGAGAGATATCAGTACGTACAAAAAGAAAAAGATTGAACGGAGCATAAAGGGCTAGCTCGCCCAGTGTAGTTAGTCCGCCCATGGCACTTGCGTCCAAGCTAGTATGCCTAACACTTTCTTCAACGACCATTGGAGCAAGTTTGATGATGAGGTGTAATGGTACAGTGACGTGATGGGTGTTTGAAAAAGAAAGAAAGACTAATAAGGGAGTACTTTGATGTGAGCCATGGCAACACATGGGTGAATGAACCTTTCTGGTACTAAGGCTTTTCTAAGTATTTAGAAAGTGTAGATCACCCAATGTAAAGCCATAGCTCACCATGCTAAAGTGTGAAGCTCGCCTAGCCACATATTGAATACTCATGCGGGACCCATTACAAAAAATGAGGGAAAAGACACTATTTGATGTCCAAGCAAAATAACCCATTTAAAGTATATTAGTTTATTATTATTATGAGTTTTTCTACACTTTTACATTCTTCAAACGTCAAAGCTCGAGGACAAGTGATGAGAACTGGCCCAAAAGGCCGAGTCGGACTCCAAGCCCACTATTCAGTCGATAAGGTGTCGCATCTTCAACAGGGAAAAGGCGCCACCAACTCAACTCCACAACTACTATAAATATTCGGACAATATAATCTAAAAAGTAACTTGTTAGTCAAAATTATACATAGATTGGATTACCTACCTTATCACCCACCTATACTAACTTAAGCATTAGAGAGTCATCATCAACTCACTGTCGAGCTTGACTTCTTGCAGGTACATCTAGTTGGGGCATTTTTGGCATCAACAACTTGTTTCCTGTCTGCCAAGTAATCATAATAGACCTTTGAATTGATAGCTCTACCCCGGTTTGGTATTGCCAGCTCTATATCTGTGTAAATGCTTTACGTACGGAAATATGAGTAGAAGCGTTCGCTCTCATGTTACTATAGGTACTAAAAGTATAGTACCTCGTTTGAGGGCCCAACAANGGACAATATAATCTAAAAAGTAACTTGTTAGTCAAAATTATACCTAGATTGGATTACCTACCTTATCACCCACCTATACTAACTTAAGCATTAGAGAGTCATCATCAACCCACTGTCGAGCTTGACTTCTTGCAGGTACATCTAGTTGGGGCATTTTTGGCATCAACAACTTGTTTCCTGTCTGCCAAGTAATCATAATAGACCTTTGAATTGATAGCTCTACCCCGGTTTGGTATTGCCAGCTCTATATCTGTGTAAATGCTTTACGTACGGAAATATGAGTAGAAGCGTTCGCTCTCATGTTACTATAGGTACTAAAAGTATAGTACCTCGTTTGAGGGCCCAACAATTTACTCATATTGCTGTAAAGCATTTACAGAGACGTATTGCTGTAAAGCACATAAACAAACATCGCGAACACTGTCTTTCATAACCCCATAACTACCATCCGAAAGAAGAGAGGAGAGAGCTCAAGAAAATGGAAAAGATGTCTATTAAGTCCAATGATCAGCTTCATGTGGTAATGTTTCCCTTCTTTGCTTTTGGTCACATTAGCCCATTTGTGCAGCTATCCAACAAGCTCTCTTCTCATGGAGTTCAAGTCACATTCTTGTCAGCTCCATCTAACATTTTCAGAATCAAATCAACTCTCAATCTCAGTTCAACCATCCAAATCATCCCTCTTCAATTCCCACCCAGTGAAAAACTCCCAAATAACGTGGCCAGCACAGCAGAGTTGGCACCAGAAATGGCTGGAAATCTCATGGAAGCCCTGGACCTTATGCAACCTCAGATAAAGTCCCTTCTGTTTGAACTCAAACCCCAATTTGTATTCTTTGACTTTGCCCAGAACTGGCTTCCAAAATTAGCTTCTGAAGTTGGCATCAAATCTGTACATTTCGCAGTGTACTCTGCGATTTCAGATTCTTACATAACTGTACCCTCGAGACTTACTGGTATCCAAGGAAGAAGCATCACTTTTGAGGACCTTAAGAAACCCCCACTTGGGTATCCTCAAAATTGCAATCTTTCTCTACGAGTATTTGAAGCAAAGGACCTCATGTTTCTATTTTACAGATTTGGTGAAGGCATAATTGGTTATGAGCGAATTCTGCAGAGCCTGAGTGAATGCTCATTCATAGTTTTCAAGAGTTGTAAGGAAATTGAAAGACCCTACCTAGAATACATAGAGACCCAGTTTAGAAAACCAGTTCTCTTAGCCGGTCCATTAGTGCCAGAGCCACCAATGGGTGTGCTTGAGGAGAAATGGAGCAAATGGCTAGATGGCTTCCAAGCTAAGTCAATCATATTCTGCTCCTTTGGGAGTGAGACTTTTCTAAGTGATGATCAAATCAAAGAACTGGCCATTGGGTTAGAACTCACTGGATTACCTTTCATTTTGGTTCTAAATTTTCCATCCACTCTCAATGCCCAAATTGAGTTAGTCAGAGCTTTGCCAGAAGGGTTTATGAAGAGAGTGAAACACAGGGGAATTGTGCACTCTGGTTGGTTGCAGCAACAGCTTATTTTGGCACATTCAAGTGTTGGATACTATATCTGTCATTCAGGCTTCAGTTCTGTGATAGAGGCTATGGTCAATGACTGTCAACTGGTACTGTTACCATTCAAGGGTGACCAGTTTTTTAATTCTAAGCTCATTGCTGTGGACATGAAGGCAGGGGTGGAGGTTAATAGGAGAGAGGACGATGGGTACTTTCAGAAAGAAGATATACTTGAAGCTGTGAAAATCATTATGGTGGATGCTGACAAAGAGCCAGGGAAGCAGATAAGAGAAAATCACCAAAAATGGATGAAGTTTATGTTAGATAAAGAAGTTCAGAACAAGTACATCTCTGATTTGGTTTCCCAGTTGAGGTCCATGACCTAGACTTATCCCTTTCAATAACTGGTTTAGTTATTGAAGCCTTGGCTAGTTTGCTTTCTTGTTTGGCTTGCATTTCTTTCTTTCTGTCTTCTCCGCCTGCTTCAGCTTTAGTAATAAGAAGTTGAAAATATACATGCCTTTTGTTTTGTAAACTCTATATAACTGTTTACAATAAGTTTTGCTTATTTACAGAGATTTCCCATGGAAGTTGGTGTTTGAATCTATGCCCCATTATTGAAACGGTGCATTTTATGATTAAATATCTATTGCATTAACTGCTGTCCAATTTGGGGGAGATGTGTGGGAAGAACTATCTGAAGACTGCTGTGTTTGCGAATTGCGATTTCAAAGAGTGAAATTCCCTGTAACGACTTCTTCCCTTTCAACGACTAACGTTTATTCCCTGTATTAGAAAGTAAGTTTCTGAATAAAGAATACTGGGCGAAATGTGAGGAAGAAGTTCAAATCCTGTGTTAATTTATTGAGTAAACGGTGATTTTGGTCCCTGAAAGATGCACTGAAAATCACTTTAAGTTCCTGAAATTTTTTTTGAATCATTTGAGTCTCTCAATATTCATTTCGTCTATCACTTAAGTCAACTGTTTTGTCTCCATTTAAAAAACGTAATAGATTTGTACACCTAGATCCTTAAGTGCTGAAATGAAACATGAATAGCTGATGAAAGTGAAAATGGTGCAGGAAGTGGCTTATGTATCGATTTTTGGAGTTGGGGAAGAGGCTTTCTGTCGACTTTGGCAACTTGGATTTGTTGCCAGTTTTTGTACTAAATTGAGCGATGGTGTGTCAAGTAAGATAGGAAAAGCATATGGCAAAACAACGTAAGTAGTGTGACTATGGTGGTGTGGACCTGTCGTTGTCATTGTTTGCTTAGGTAACTTTGAATTGGATGCAAATTTGGAGTGTTCGGAAATTTGAAGGGCAGTAATTTCTTCTATGTCTTACAAAGTTGAATACAGAGTTATGAAGTATTTTTGTGGTCTTTTACATGTTGGCTTTGCTTGAACCAATCCCCCTTCCCTCCTTTCTTTTTGTAAGATAATAAAGTATTGTTAAAATACAAACGTAATATGGTTACATGCAATAATGTAAGGTTTGAAAGAAATTATTCTGTATTTTAAGTTAGAAATTTTGTAGTGATTCAGTTTATATATTTTGCAAATAGAGACTAAAGGATGTGTCTGCTTTTGTAGTATATATTGGCTTGTTAATTCCTTGCATTTTGATTCCTTATCTTGTATGTCTGGCTGTGGTATATTTAACTTACTGACACAAATTATAGTTCGTCTGTATTTGTTCTAGTGATTGCTAATTAGATTATAAATTTATTGAAGCTGTGGTAATAAGGCCTGTGTTCTTCAATAACAGTATTTCTTTTATTAGTGCTGATTGCTTAGCAAACTGCTGACGTAGTTCATTTCTTTCTTTTGTGCTTCATTTCCTCTTGTATCAACCGAGTGATTTGCTCAATTTTGAGATTTAATCGGAGAAATAATTTATAATATAAATTTAGGTTTCATAAACTTTAAATTGTTATATAACTTGTAAATTTTATGTGTAGAGTAAAAAATACAATATAGNTGACGTAGTTCATTTCTTTCTTTTGGGCTTCATTTCCTCTTGTATCAACCGAGTGATTTGCTCAATTTTGAGATTTAATCGGAGAAATAATTTATAATATAAATTTAGGTTTCATAAACTTTAAATTGTTATATAACTTGTAAATTTTATGTGTAGAGTAAAAAATACAATATAGAGTTGAAGTCATTTTTATTTGAGTCAAACCTACCATTATTATTGAAGTTGAGCCGAAAAGGCCCAAATTTAATTGGGGCTTATTTTTTAGGCCCTAACCCGGTCCTAGACTCTAATAAAAACAAGTTGGACCAGTTTTATATTATTTTATTATTTTTTAATTAAATACTTTTTAAAATAGAAAATATAATTCAAAAAAGAGAAAATAAATAAAATGTAAGTAAATTGGTCTAGCCCAATTAATTATAGGGCTAAGCCCGAAATGGNAGTAAATTGGTCTAGCCTAATTAATAATAGGGCTAAGCCCGAAATGGGCTTGACCAAAAAGCCCAAATTTAATTTAGCCTTAAATTTTAGGTCATAGCCGGATAGTATACAGGGAAAGCTCTAATTTTAAATAGGTCTGTATTTGAGACTTCGAGCACTTGTTTTTATTCAAAAACTTGAGCTTTCCATATGGGCCAAGATGACTACTCGACCCACAATGGTTGACCGGATCCAGTTAAATGACACTATTTAGGTGAACCTAAAACTTGGCCCAAAAAGATTAGCTACAGGAGGAAGATGTTGATTGCTGCCAGACGCAATAATGGAGGAATTCACGGTTTGCATAATCATTTCAGATAATGAGGACATGCTCAAGCTAGTTATTACATTAGCAGTTGGTGCCCTATATTAAGAGGATGTGCCATATAATAAGGGAAAGTGAGGCATAATCAAACCCACGATTGAGAACTAACTAAGTGGGATAACTACTGAGCTGAGCTCTACATATAAAGGTGACATCCATAGAAATCAACGACTTGAGCTTTTCATATTTTTGTTTTACAAGTCTTTAGTTCTCTTTTAGGCTTTGTTAAGTCTAGTTTTCCTTTCTGCTTGAGTTTTCTTTAGGATGCTATTTGTACTTCTCTTCATATATCAGTGGAATTTCTTCCATTTTCCCGCAATTTCTTTTTTTGTTGCCATTTAGTTTGATCAAGTTAGTAATTTTATGAAGCTCTTCAGCTGTGTTTGCATCCAAGTTTCCGTGAATGCTCTTGTGTTTTGGCTTGGGTAAAGTTTCTAGGACAACAATTTGTTGTACCATAGATTTGTTAATCACGTCTCTTTTGAGACTAAGATGACCCACTAATAAGAGATATTTATCTATCAAATAATTAGTGGATATTTATTTAATTACTCACTATCCTTTGACTCTAGTAATTAGCTAGTTCTGGGAAGAGTCAGTTACCTTCAAGTAACTGTTAAAGAGTCATTCTCCTTGATGGAAGGAAACTGTTACAGATAATGTCTATTTGATAGGGTCCCTAACTTAGCCTATAAATAGTTTGTGACATTTCATCCGTTCAAGGCATAAGGAAAAGACATAGGCTAAAAGTACTCTTTTAATTTTCTAAATATTACTATGCATCAATGGCTGGAGGTTAATAATTTCACATTAAATTTTGTGTATTGAATTTTATTCTTACATTTGGTATAAGAGATGGTTAATACATTTCCCTTTTTGCGTTTCCATGACGGCTTCCTTGCCTATTGGAGATCTATTAATATATCTCAAATCTGTTGTGCCAAGGACCAACTATGCCGTCATAGCTTAAAAGTTATGCTATCCGAAAGCATAGAGGCACATGTATGTTGTTTTGGCTTTGTCATTTGATATACGCATTGAATAAAAATGAGTATAATTGGTCTAGTGGTCTAGGATGGTACTCTGCCACAGTACTACCTTGGCCTTTTCTTCTGAGTGCACAGTTGTGATGGTAAAGTCCATCACGTCATTCTGAACACTAGAAAGGAAAAGAGGTTTTGAATAAGGCATGGAAGGAATATTAATTAAATATACACTCTTGCTGTTTTTTAGCATAAAAGAATTGGATTTTCGTTTGACTCTTGATAATGGTTGCATGTGCAGCCAATCTGTTTTAAATTATGGTTTTGTCATTTTATATTTCATTTGCATGAGGTAATTGTTTGATAAATTTTCTCTGGTTTCGGTTTTACTTTTGCCTTTCAAGTTACACATGTTGTTTGGTGTCTGCAGCGGACATGTATTTATTTCAATTTATGTTGAGAATTGGTCCTGTTATGTTCAATTATGATCTAGCTTAGGGATGTACGGATGCTCTGGTCTGGATAATTGTTTGGTTCTATTTCCCTGTTTGAAAGTTCTTAGTTATGATTTTTTGTCTTTGTTTAAATTTCCATGAATCAGAGTTGGTGCTTGGGGAGGAGTACACATAGTTAATTTCGCAGTTTGATTCATTTTTATCTTGGAGCATGAGTTTGGTTTGGACAAGTATTTCTAGCTTCTTTCAAACCTTGTAATTGTGATTCTAAATTTGACCAGCTGTTTTTTGTTAGTTAGTTATTCTTATTCGTCGGTGCTGCTTGTGGAAGTTTTGTAGCTGATTGCTCTTTGTTACTGGTGGATACTCTAGATTACTAGTAATTATGTCACCATGTTTTGTTCTTCGCTGACCCAACCTGTTGTTTCAAAATTACAAAAGCACTCACAGCTCAGTGTTCATTGCTTGGTTTTGTTGTCTTTTATTTTAAATCTGTTGTGCAGAATTTTGAGGGTTATAATTTGATTCTTTTTAACTAGGTTTGTTGCGGGTTTCTATGTAGTTAGAGAGATTGGAATTATCTGTTCACACCTTGAGCAAACATCTGAGCCTACAGGTAGAGTTTTGCTTATTGAGGTTTCTATGCATTAGCATGTGCTAAGCTAAATTTAGATTTCAAGGAATAAAAAGTTACTCTCCTTTTTGGACTGAGTGCTACCAGTGTTGACTAACAGACCCAAAAATGCAGAAATGGATGATTTTCTTTCTATTTTGTGCAAAGAACTAGTGTTTTCTTGGATTAAATATAGCAATAGAGAAACTTAGCTCTGGTCGGCTTGGTTGGTGAACAGTTAAGACACCTTAGAGTCCTTTGTAGGACAACTTAGAGGGCAATGGTCTCGAAGCCAAAGGAGATTGAGTCTTATGGTTCAATGGTTTCCTGATGTGGTGGAGTCAAACCCTGTAGAGGATTCTGTGGTCCTTTAGCACTTGCTATAGACATTTTGGGGATTTAGCTGGGTTGGCAGCATTTAAGGTAATATTCATGGTGGTTGTGGATACTTTTATGAGAATTTATAGTAATGTTCTTGGAGTTTGACGGCTGTCGAACCGCACAAAATTTTAAAAATAATTGCAACAAATTTATAGTATAGAGTGCAACCAGTGTTGTCTCTCAAGGATTCATTAGAACAACTAATCTATTAGGACTTAAGCATAAATAAAATAAAAAGGGGGGAGGGGGGTTTGTGATGAATGCAATATACTAAAAATTCAGAAAGCAATAAACATAATTGATCAAGTAAGAGAAAACGTAATCAACTCAAGCAGGCAACTAAACCCTAATCCGTCCTTGTTCACTAAAGATAACCTATGTCTGATTTAATTCTTGGTTAAATGTTACTTGGAACCCCTAACAACAATACTTAGAATTCCTACTGATTACCAATCAGGATTCAATTAATCTTGGAACTAAGAATCTAGGCAACCGCTTTATATCACTAAGTCCAGATTAATTTAATAACCGAATTGTTCAAGTTAACCATATATTAAAAACCTTTAACATATGATTAGCAGTTTGATTACTGTGATGACTCTAATCAATCGATTTAAATTCATATAAAGTATGCATGCAATTAAAATACTATTCAATCACATGAAGATGAGAAGAAGAAGATAATCAAACTATATTAAATCAAACTTGGATTGAAGCACAGGAACTCTGGATTAGCATGTCTGGATCCTCTTGAATTGATTACAGAAGTACTTAGCCCTCAATTGAAGGCTTAAACAAAAAGCAAAGGTATAAACTCGAACTCAGGAACAGGAGGCAGCAACTACTGATGGTAAATTTGTGATCCTATTATTTTCAACAAGTTAAGAATAAATACTAGNGCACAGGAACTCTGGATTAGCATGTCTGGATTCTCTTGAATTGATTACAGAAGTACTTAGCCCTCAATTGAAGGCTTAAACAAAAAGCAAAGGTATAAACTCGAACTCAGGAACAGGAGGCAGCAACTACTGATGGTAAATTTGTGATCCTATTATTTTCAACAAGTTAAGAATAAATACTAGCTGGCTGCCTCTTCTAGGTTTTCTAATTACAAAATAAACCTAGTTTCCTAAAACTTTAAAGGTAAAAACATGATTAAACCTTAGTGACATGTCTACTGGCCCAAATAGCAGATGTTGGGCCAATAAATAGGTACTGGTCCAATAGGCAGGCCCAAGGAATGGAATAAGTCAATGCTGGGCGGATGCAAAAAATCTATACTGCTTCCATGCGAATTTCAATTGTCCATACACGAGAATCAGCTTTTGAGCTCTTCATATAAAATGTAGAGTAGAATTTTCTGTCAGCTTTCCTACAAAACTAGAATTGTATCAATTGGACATCTGCAGCTCAAGATATAGTGAAAAACGTAAGTAGTGCTAGAAATAAACAATTATGCAATTAAAATCCAAAAGCACCAACAAGTCCAAATCCACAAAATATGTCTATGGGCTAAGGAAATCAGCAAAAACACACACTAAAAGTCTAAGTATAAGGGAAACAAATAGTGTAAAATAATGTGTTATCAAATTTCCCCACACTTAGTTTTTTGCACTCCTGGGAAAAATCACAAGAAACAAACTAACTAAAAGAAGAAAACAGCTCTCCAATCAAATCAAAAATGCAAAGATTAAGGTAAGAAAACAATTCAAACTCAAATAAATAGCAACACTCATGGAACAACATCTCTTAACAACTAGAGAACACAGAACATGATAATTTCATTTAATAGGAATAAGTCAAAGTAAATAGCCTCTACAAGATAAATCAATGACAAGAATATGGAAAAATGGCTAAAGCACCCAAGGAATCACAAAGGGCATTGATTATGGAGAGATTCAAGTACTTTATGCATCTTGACTTTGGGCTTCAACTCATTTTTACTTTTCCTAAAACAATTTTATTCTTTTGCTGCTGCTGTATTTTTTATTATATATATATATATATTTTTTGAAGCACAACACTTAACAATTTCAGCCACAACCAATCAACCACAACTTGATGCTTTGTTTTTGTAAGAATTCACTCCCTTTTTAATTCAATGCAATGCTTTTCAGTTCCTAAGGGTTGGGTAGGACATGGTTTTACACTTAGGCTTGCAATGAGCTACATATGAAAGAAATGATCATTAGGCTCAAAAAGGGGTAATCAAAAGATAACATCAAGATTAGCTATTTGGTTAAGTAGCTTCTCAAAAAAAGTAATGCCTTAATCACTTCTATGCATGCATGTGCAAATGTAACCTCAACTAAGAAATAGAACAAGTTCTAGAGTGTAAAATTGATAGATGAAAACACACAAGAGAGAATTATGACATATGGCTCAAATCCTCAAAGCTTATAAGACTACCAAGAATCAACTCATCCAAATCAAATTTTGTTGTCATACTACTTAAATCCAAGAAGCAAGATAATTGTCCACCCATGTTGTAGCACTTTAGAATCAAAATTGCTTCCAACTATTCTCTTCACAACTCTTAAATTAATTGAAAAAAACCAGAAAATTCTAAAAACAAAATAGAAAAACAGCAAACCTAAAAGAAAACAGTAAAAAATTTTAAATGACAAAAACAACAAGTAAAATAACATAAAACAATGAAACAACATGCTAAAAGCACAGAAAATTTAAAAAACACAAAAAACAGAAAAGCCTAAAGCAGAAAACAGAAAACACAACAAAAATTAAAACAAAAACTTAAAAACAGCAAAACATAAAGCATAAAAATAGCACAACAAGCTAATCTCTCCCCCACACTTAAATTTTTGCAGTGTCCTCAATGCAAAGCACAAAGCAAACAATAAAAGTAAGGCACTAAAAATAAAAGAGAAAGGGAAAGAAAATAACCTGTGGGTTTAAGTCTCATAGAAGGCAGCAAACAAGTGCACCTCCTCCACCACTTGCTCTTGAAAACCCTCATAAAAAGGTTTTAGCCGATGTCCATTCACTGGGAAAGTCTTGTTGGTTGCCTCATTCTTGATCTCAATTGCACCATAGGGGAAGACATGAGTCACCACAAAAGGACCCATCCATCGAGAACGAAGCTTGCCGGGCATTAGCTTGAGACGGGAGTTATAGAGCAGCACTTTCTGACCAATGTGAAACTTTTTTCTCACTAACATCTTATCATGGACAACCTTGGTCTTTTCTTTGTAGATTCTGGAATTCTCATAAGCCTCCAACCGGATTTCTTCAAGTTCTTGCAGGTGGAGCTTCTTGTTTGATCCGGCTTGGGCTAAATCAAAATTACACTACTTCACAGCCCAATACGCCTTATGCTCTATCTCTACTAGAAGGTGACATGCCTTGCCAAAGATTAGCCTGTAAGACGACATGCCTATAAGGGTCTTGTAGGCAGTCTGGTAGGCCCACAATGCATCATCCAAACGCAGGCTCCAGTCTTTTCTGTTGGGCTGGACAGTCTTCTCTAAAATCTGCTTGATCTCCCTGTTGGACACCTCTATTTGCCCATCGGTCTATGGATGGTAAGGGGTTGATACCTTGTGCACCACACCATACTTTCTCAACAAAGCAGCCATGTGCCTATTGCAAAAATGAGAACCTTGGTCACTGATGATGGCTCTTGGAACGCTGAACCTGCAAAAAATGTGAGTCCTGATAAAATCTAAGACAACACGAGAATCGTCAGTCCGGGTGGCCTTGACCTCTACCCATTTAGAAACATAGTCCATAGCTAAAAGAATATACACAAAACCAAAAGAAGTAAGGAAAGGACCCATGAAATCGATGCCCTAAACATTAAATATCTCACAAAACAGCAAAGGCTGTTGAGGCATCTCATTCCTACGGAAAATATTACCTATCCGTTGGCATTGGGCACAATTCTTACAAAATTTGTATGCATCATGAAATAAGGAAGGCCAATAGAGTCCAGAGTCTAAAATTTTTCGAGCAGTGCGTTGAGGTCCAAAATGACCACCACAGGTAGAAGTATGACAGAACTGTAACACAGACTCAGACTCATGTCCAGGCACACACCTTCTAATTAATTTGTCACTACACAATCTCCACAAGTAGGGGTCATCCCACACATAATGTTTGGCTTCACTTTTAAGCTTATCTAGTTGATGTTTCTTAAAATAAGCAGGTAACTCAAAAGCAACTAAGTAGTTTACCAAGTCAACATACTAAGGATCTGTTGATGAACACACTTTTTATACAATAGTTATTCCTCATACTTAGTCTTTTAAACCTCTTTTGGGCTGAATTGCATAGACTTAGACCTCATTTCATGACTTAGGATCCATTTATGCTTAATTGCAATTTCCAGCAATACTGGGCATTATATGCTGTCTCTGTGTTTCAGGCATATCTTGAGTTCTGGATGTCCAAAAATTCCGAGTCATACCTTGTTGGAAAGCTGAGAGAATTTTCTACAACTTTCTTTCAGGGCTCCAAAGCTAATTCGGACGTTCAGAAGGTCATATGCAGCCTGGAAGCCAGAGAAGACATGCTGTCGCAGGATCCTGACCTACATGCAGTATTTGGGTCATAACTTGCGTTTTATATGTCATATGGACCTGAAACTGGTACCATTGGAAAGCTAACAGACAGAGCTTCAATTTATATGAAGACCGGTTCACCATATTTTATGTGGAAGATGGTCTTATTTGCTGTGCAAGTTAGCTGACGGTTCCAGACACCTTCTGCCACTTAAATGGGCCTAACTTCCTCATGACAAGTCCAAATGGGCCCAAACCAAAGCCCAATTGAAGCTAAGGCCCATGGGAACAAGTGTGCCCTAAGGGCAATTTAGGTGTGCATGTAAAATTGGAGGTCTATATCAGAAGAAGGAGGCAGCCGAAATTCATAACCACCTCATTAGATATTTTAGACAGATTTTTGAGCTTTCCTTAGTTCTTAAGTTTTCTTTTAGATATTTTGTAAGAACTTCAGCTCCTCTTGTTCATGGAGGGCTAATCCAACATATCAATCCAGGTTTTGCTATTCTGATTATTGGTTTTGAGATTATGAGTTGTTGTTCTTCATTTTAGTTGTTAATCAAAGTTCTTTCAATCCTTTGAAATATTCTGTTTGAATTGCTTAATTCGAATTTGGATCTTCATGTGTGATTGCTTAATTGCATGTGATAAAAGAGGATTGTATGGTTGATTAATGTTTCTGAGCTTTTGGATGGATTAATCACCTTGGCTGGATCATGGACTTAGGTAAAACTAGACTTGAATGTTTGCTTAATTCATTTAGTCTTAGTTGAATCCGAATTCTGGTTGCTTAACCAGTGGACATCCATAGAACATTGAGAGGCGTCTTGATATGTTTTAAAGGCCAAGAACATAGTTAATAATTGAATGGATCATTAGAAATCAAGGATAAATCAAAATCAGAATCAGTTAAGGCTTGGATTGGTTGTTTTCCTTTAGGTTACCACTTACAATTATTTTCTGTCATGTACTTAAACCAAACAAAACCCCCTCTATTTACATGCTTCTTAATATGATTCACTAAATAGAACAATCCTTAGGTTCGACTTAGGGCTGCCCTTTGCTGCAAATAGCTTAGGTAACCGACCTTAAACTTAATTAATTTGAGGAGCCTCGGCAGCTCATCAAATTTTGGCGCCGTTGCCGGGGTCTAGCTGTGTTTGTTGCACATAATCGGAAGATGATACCTTGAGCTTCAGGGGAGTACATTTTCTGATTATATTACTGTAATTATATTATGTTTTCTGTTTTTGCTTCTGTTTCTATTCTATTTATGTTTTCTGTTTTTGCTTTGAATTTTCTATTTTCTATTCTTATTTTTAATTCTATTTTGTTTTTGTTACTGTTTTCTGTTCATTTTATTTTCAATTTTCTGTTCTTGATGTCTGCTTTATCTTACCCCACATGCGTGCGGGAAGTTTGGTCATTTCTTTGACAT
>QAOA01005612.1:220577-238923 GCA_003255065.1 Cercis canadensis
TTGCATGTGATAAAAGAGGATTGTATGGTTGATTAATGTTTCTGAGCTTTTGGATGGATTAATCACCTTGGCTGGATCATGGACTTAGGTAAAACTAGACTTGAATGTTTGCTTAATTCATTTAGTCTTAGTTGAATCCGAATTCTGGTTGCTTAACCAGTGGACATCCATAGAACATTGAGAGGCGTCTTGATATGTTTTAAAGGCCAAGAACATGGTTAATAATTGAATGGATCATTAGAAATCAAGGATGAATCAAAATCAGAATCAGTTAAGGCTTGGATTGGTTGTTTTCCTTTAGGTTACTACTTACAATTATTTTCTGTCAAGTACTTAAACCAAACAAAACCCCCTCTATTTACATGCTTCTTAATATGATTCACTAAATAGAACAATCCTTAGGTTCGACTTAGGGCTGCCCTTTGCTGCAAATAGCTTAGGTAACCGACCTTAAACTTAATTAATTTGAGGAGCCTCGACAGCTCATCATCTGTACCTTGCAGCTTATAAAGCTGCTCATCCGGGAAGGTCTCTTTGATGGGGAGGCTGTCCAAAGTCAGTGGAATCCGGCTCAGATGATCTGCTACTAAGTTCTTAGCTCAACTCTTGTCTCGGATCTCAAGGTCGAATTCTTGCAAGAGCAACATTCATCTAATGAGTCTAGGCTTCGCATCTGGCTTCTTGAGCAAGTACTTTAGAGCTGCATGATCAGAGAAAGCAATTACTTTAGAATTAAGCAAATATGAACGAAATTTATCTAAAGCAAACACAATAGCAAGGAGCTCTTTCTCAGTAGCGGTGTAATTTGCTTAGGCAACATCCAAAATGCGAGAGGCATAATAAATCACGTGGGACAGCTTGTCCACTTGTTGTGCAAGGACAGTGCCTACTACAAAGTTTGATGCATCACACATCAGCTCGAAGGGAAACTGCCAGTTAGGTGGCTGCATGATAGGAAGCGAGGTAATGCTCTGCTTCAGTTGATCAAAGGCTGTTATGCACTGCCTATCAAATTCGAAATCCACTTCTTTTTGGAGAAGCTTAGACAATGGCAAGGTAATCTTGTTGAAGTCTTGGATGAATCGCTTGTAAAACCCTGCATGACCAAGAAAGGAATGCACTTCCTGCACACAAGCGGGGTAGGGTAAAGAGGCAATAACATCTATCTTAAACTTATCTACTTCAATCCTTTTGCTTGAAATTATATACCCTAAAACTATGTCTTGTTCTACCATGAAGTGACATTTCTCAAAATTAAGAACAAGGTTAGTCTTAATGCATCTATCAAGTACTCTAGCAAGGCTATCTAAACATGCATCAAAAGATAAGCCATATACAGTAAAGTCATCCATGAATACTTCCATGCAGTGTTCTAAAAAATCATAAAATATGCTCACCATACACTGCTGGAATGTACTAGGTGCATTACACAGGCCGAAGGGCATCCTCCTATATGCAAATGTACCGAAGGGACAGGTGAAAGTCGTATTTTCCTGATCCTCCAAGGCTATGTGAATCTAGAAGTAGCTTGAGAAGCCATCTAGGAAGCAGTAATGGAACTTCCCTACCAAGCTCTCTAGCATTTGATCAATAAAGGGCAGAAGGAAGTGATCATTCCTTGTTGCCTAGTTGAGTCTTCTATAATCAATGCAGACGCGCCAACTATTTTGTACTATAGTGGGGATCAACTCATTCTTCTCATTGGCTACCACAGTTATGCCACTCTTCTTTGGAACCTTGAACTAGACTTACCTATTTGCTGTCTGAGATGGGGTAAATAATACTGGCTGATAACAGCTTACTCACTTCTTTCTTGACCACATCCAGAATCAACGGGTTAAGTCGCCTTTGGGGCTGCCTCACTAGTTTAGCTTTTTCCTCCAATAAAATCCGATGCATGCAAGTGAAAAGGCTAATGCCAGGAATATCTGCAAGTATCCATCTAATGGCTATCTTCCACTGCTTCAGAATTTGCAACAACTTCTCTTCATGTTCAGGTTGCAGATTGTTGGCTAGGATGACTGACAGCTTCTTTTCTGCTTCTAGAAAGGCATACTTGAGATGGTCAGGTAATGGTTTCAACTCAAGACTGGGTGGCTGCTGCACAGAGGGAACTAGTTTGGTTGGATAAACCAAACCTGCTGTGTGAAGCTTAGAAACACCTGCAAGCTCTGCACTATGCTCCAAAACAGTCTCATCATATCCCATATATGCAAAAATCTCAAAACATGCAGCACAACTCCCATCTCAATCAGCACATGCATAACACTCTAAAGTATCAAGCAAGCCTACTATATCAGGGAATTCGGCTATTAAGTCAACATGCACATCATTAACTAGTAGGTCTATGACATCTATTTGAAACATAAAATGTTCTTCCATAGGGTGTTTCATGACATCAAATAGATTGAATTGGATCATAGTATCACCAAATTCCATGGAAAGGGTACCAGCATGCACATTAATTATGATTTTAGTAGTCTTTAGGAAGGGTCTACCTAAGATCAATAGGGCATGTTCAGATGCAGACTCATCTTCCATATTCAACACATAAAAATCAGCTGGAAAAATTAAATCATTTACCCTAACTAAGACATCCTCAAGAAGTCCTATAGGATATGCTGTGCTTCTGTTAGCAAGCTGAATAACCACTGCAACTCTCCAATCTGCAAAGATGAATAGATGGACTTGGTCATCACATTGATTGAAGCACTCATATCTAACATAGCATTGGCGAACTGCTTGTCTCCAATGGTGCAGGGAATGGTAAACGTTCTTGGATCAATGCACTTGGATGGCAGGTTAGGTTGGATCATAGCTGACACGTTTATGCTCATGCTCACTTTCTCATTGCCTTTCAGTCTTCTCTTGTGGGTACACAAATCCTTCAGAAACCTTGCATACTTGGGAATCTGTTTAATCGCTTCCAAGAGGGGAATATTGACTTCCACCTTCCTGAAAGTGTCCATGATCTCTTTGTCCAACTCATGCTCAACAATCTTCTTGGACTGTGTAACTCTGTTAGGAAAAGGAAGAGGAATGCTGGAGGTAGGGTTCTCCGCCTGGTTCAGAAGGGGAGAAGATGGTTGTCTTGGGACACATTTAGGGGCTGCAGTGTTTGGATCCTTTTCTTGGACAAAATTAGGGACTGTGGAAGGCAGACTAGGTTTTGGAACACTCACTTCCTTGCCACTATGCAGGGTTATGGCACTCACATTGCCTCTCGAATTGGTGACTGTTTAAGAGGGTAAACTTCTGGAACCTTGGGATTTGAGTTCACTAATGGTGGTTGCAAGTTGACCTATCTGAGTCTCCAAGCTCGGAATGCTAGTCTCAGTCCTCTATTAGAATTGGATGTTGTTGCTAGCCAATTGCTTCACTGAATCTCCCAAGCTCGGTTTTGGCTTGTTAGCTTGCTGCATAGGCTGCTCCATTGGTGCTTGAAACTGCTGGTTGCTTGAACTTGCATTGTATCTAAGCTGCTGTGGCTGGTACGTTTGTTGCTGCGGGTAGGTTTGACTAGAATTGCCTCCATACCGCAAGTTCGAGTGATTTCTCCAGCCAGGGTTGTATGTAGAAGAGTATGGGTCATTTCTGGGCTGTTGGTAAGGTCTACCAGGAAAGACACCAACCATTACTTCAGTGTTATCCTGGAGGGTAGGGCACTGATCCATCGGATGACTGGCTAGGGCACAAATTCCATATAGCTTGGCAGGAGCTTGAACTGGTGTGTGGCCCATTGCTAACTGTCTAACCAAATAGGTCAGTTCCTCCAAACGGTTCTCCACCCTCTGTTGATCCACCATCTGCACCTCGTTCACTCCCCTAGCAAGAGTAACCATCATTGTGCCAAATTACTATGCATTGGTTGTCATGTTTTTTATTAAGTCTCTTGTAGTCGCATAGGTCTTGTCCACCAAGGCACTTCCAAAAGCAGCATCCACATAACTCCTATCACTAGGAAGAAAACCTTCGTAAAAGTACTAGATGAGTAACTGGTCACTGATTTGGTGATGGGGACAGCTCCTACACAGTTTCTCAAATCTCCCCCAGTATTCATGTAATGTCTCTCCATTGTGTTGCCTTATACCACATATGTCTTTCCTGATAGCAACAGCTCTTGAGGCAGGGAAGAATTTTTCAAGAAAGTACCTCTTCATGTCATTCCAGCATGTGATAATGGATGGCTGCAAGTATAGCCAATCATTTGTTGCTCAATCTAATGAAAAGGGAAAAGCCCTCAGCTTGATGTGCTCCTCTTGAACTGATTGAGGCTTCTTGGTAGAACACACTATGTGAAATTCCTTCAAATGCTTGTGAGTATCTTCACCTGCAAGTCCATGAACTTTGGGAGCAAGTATATTAATCCAGATTTAATTCAAAATTGGCATCAGGATACTGAATACACAAAAGCTGGTAATTATCATCAGGGGCAGCCAATTCCTTAAGAGTCCTAGCCTTAACATGCATGTCATTATTTCCAGCCCTATTATTAGCAGTAAGATCAACCTCATGATTAATTTCATTTGCAGCCATATTATGCTCTACATGATTAGGAGCTCTACGTGCCCTAGCAAGTGTGTGTAAAGTTCTCTCTATTTCAAAATCACCTTCAAGTAGTTCAAAATAAGGGAACCAAGTCATACACCATGCAAATAAAGTGACAAAAATACTCTAAAACACACTAGAACACACAGAAACAGAAAAACAGTGAAGTAATGAATAACACTAGTTGATCCATCTAAACATTTTTAAAAAAATTTCTACCATCACAGCATGAAAGCTTAATGAAAATGGAACTCAAAAATCAAATGAAAAATCTTAAAAAATTAAAAAAGTGATCAAAATGATGGAATTTGGCTTAAAAATGAAGACCTCATGGCATAAGCAATGACTATTGATTGTCAGGCCATTTTCTTTTAACTGACAAAGTTTTAGGTCAATCGGAGCACAAAAATTCGGTCGCAACAGTACACGCGAAAACCACTAAATCAAACCGAAACAATGGAAAACTGGCACCAAGGCACCAGAATTCATACAATGGAAACCTAAAACATCAAAGGGAACAAATCAACAAGAAAAACTATCACAATAATGCTCAGAAAGTATAGAAAATTTTGCCAAAAAGTGAACAAAGACGACAAAGGAAACATAATAGCGGCAAAGGAGACTAAAAAAGGATAATAACAGCACAAAGTTCAGTTCACAATGCTTCTCACAGAGCAATTCCTTTGTCCACTAATTTGCAGCTCAATCCGAGTTAGTGAGAATCGAAAACAACACAGACACAAAAACACTAAACAGGGAAAGAAAACCTAAACAAATAAGGAAACAAAATGGGAAAGCATGTAGAGCAAGATGAAAACGAATGAAGAACAATTACCATAAACAAGAATAGTAATTAATCAAAACAGTAACAAAAGAGTCCTAAGAAGATTAATATGTTAGATGAGATCCCCAGCAACGGCGCCAAAATTTTGACGGCTACGGAACCGTACAAAATTACAAAATTAATTGCAACAAATTTGTAGTATAAAGTGCAACCAGTGTCGTCACCCAAGGATTCACCAGAACAACTAATTTATTAGGACTTAAGCATAAATAGAATAAAAAAGGGGGGAGGGGGGTTTATGTTGAATGCAATATATTAAGAATTCAAAAAGCAGTAAACAAAATTGATCAAGTAAGAGAAAACGTAATCAACTCAAGAAGGCAACCAAACCTTAATCCATCCTTGTTCACTAAAGATAACCTAGGTCTGATTGAATTCTTGGTTAAATGTTACCTGAAACCCCTAACAGCAACACTTAGAATTCCTACTAATTACCAAGCAGGATTCAATTAATCTTGGAACTAAGAATCTAGGCAGCCGCTCTATATCACTAAGTCTAGATTAATTTAATAACCGAAATGTCCAAGTTAACCATATATTAAAAATCTTTATTATATGATTAGTAGTTTGATTATTGTGATGAATCTAATCAAACGATTTAAATTCATATAAAACATGCATGCAATTAAAATATCATTCAATCACATGAATATGAGAAGAAGAAGATAATCAAACTATATTAAATCAAACCCAGATTGAAGTACAGGAATTCTGGATTAGCATGTTTGGATCCTCTTGAATTGATTACAGAAGTACTTAGCCCTCCATGGAAGGCTTAAACAAAAAGCAAAGGTATAAACTCGAACTCAGGAATAGGAGGCAGCAACTACTGATGGTAAATTCGTGATCCTATTATTCTCAGCAACTTAAGAATAAATACTAGCTGGCTGCCTCCTCTAGGTTTCCTAATTACAAAATAAACATAGTTTCCTAAAACTTTAAAGGTAAAAACATGATTAAACTCTAGTGACATGTGTGTTGGCCCTAAAATAGCAGATGTTGGGCCAATAAACAGGTACTGGTCCAATAGGCAGGCCCAAGGAATATAATAAGTCGATGCTGGGCGGATGCAGAAAATCTGGACTACTTCCATACGAATTTCAGTTGTCCAAACGCAAGAATCAGCTTCTAAGCTCTTCATATGAAATGTAGAATTTTCTGTCAGCTTTCCTACGAAAGTGGAATCGCATAATCGGACATCTGCAACTCAATATATAGTGAAAAACGTAAGCACTGCCAGAAATCAACAATTATGCAATTAAAATTCAAAAGCATCAACAAGTCCAAATCCGTAAAATATGTCTATGGGCTATGGAAATCAGTAGAAACTCATACTAAAATAATGTGTTATCAGAGTTCATGAAGGAATCCAGAAATGATTGATGAAGTTATGAAGTGGGATATTTAGTGAAGTTGAAAAAAGTTTTCTAGTAGTGGTTATTGCAACAGAAGAGCATTTAAGGAGAATATTCTTCAATGTTAAGAACATTCTAAGGTTGATGATGATTATGGCAAAAGCATATTCAAAACATTGTTCTTCAACAAAGTCTTAAAAATGGCACAGTTGCTAGGTATTTAGGTTCTGATGGACCTTGCCCTTAATGCTTGAAATGAGGTCTTATTTATAGCTGAATGGGAAGGCTTCTGGGGGATTAAGCCAAAGAGGTTGCTTGGTTGAGCGGCTTTAGCATTTAATGCAAAACAAGGCTTTATTGAGACAAAGTGAGATTTTTGGAAGGCTTTTGATGGGAATTAAATGTTTTAGAAGGCGTGCTATAAGGTTGCATGTTTGTCATTCTTTGGTCATAAGTAAAACCATTGGTTAAAAGGGTTTACCCCTGGGCCTAGCGTAGAGGTTTAGAAGCATATGATGTTGACGTCCTAAGTATCAAGGAAAGATGGCTGCGAAAAGGTGGCTGAGCCAGAAGGTTTGTTGTCTTATCTGAAAAATGAGATGAGGTGATGTTGTCTTTTGTCTGTAGTAAGGAAAAGGTACTTTTACCATCAAAACCATCTACACTTGGTGTCCCATGACCTCACATAAAGATACTTAAGGGGCCTTGGGGAAGCATGAAAAGTGTCCTCTTAATGGGCTTTACCTCAGCCCAAATCCAACTAAACCACTTACCATTACTAAGTTCTCAAGTAACATTTGTGGCCTCTTAATTGTGGGCGTAGCCGCAACTCTTAGTGAGGCTTATTAAAGGTGAGGCCTATGGGCCTCAAGGCATGGCTGAAGGGTGTCATTTCCTTAACCATGATAAAAAAAAAAAAATTACCTCCAGGGAGTAAAGACTAGAGCTAGAGGAGCATGGCATCAGCTCTCTACACCTGGGGACACTCTTAAGGGCGTAGCTAAATACCCATGTGTTTATATGATGAAGCACTTGGTGAGGGCAGTCTTAGGAGCCTCTGTAGCAAAGTGACTTCTCTTAAGGGTTGTGCTTCTAGACTAGTTTGGGGCAATTATGGTTGTACCAACTCAAAACTGGAGTCCGGAGCAACAATTTCCTATGAGGGATTTTAGGTGTGAGGCTGCTTTGGGCAATAGTTGGACTCTTGTAGGTCCAACTTAATTATTGATTATAATTAATGGTTGCATTAATTAAATCCAATATTTACATTAGCCCATTGTTCATTGGCCAAGATGAAATCATTTTTGTTTTGCTAATTAACATTGAGAAAGCTAAGTTTCTACTTTTGATTTGCTATGGGCTTGTGCCTCTCTGGAGCTTTTACTTTTGTTTGGGTATAGCCCCTTGGTCGCTGGACCAGGCTTGATTTTATGACTATGACCTCTTGTGGGGTCTTGATTTTTGTAGGAGCCTTACCATGTGTCTTATGGAGGAGTCAATTATAGCCTTTTTTGGAGACTTTGCTTCTGCTGTAGCCGAAGCCCCCTAGTCTCTTGTCCAAGATTTAATTTCTATGACCTCTTATGGGGTCTTGGCTTCTATAGGAGCCTTGCCATGTGACTTCTTAAGGAGTTAGCTATAGCCTATTTGGGGATTTTGCTTCTATTGGAGCCGAAGCCCTATGGTATATTGTGAGACCAACATTTAATCTCCATGACCTCTTTTAGGGTCTTGGCTTCTAAAGGAGCTTTGTCATGTGACTTCTTGAGGAGTTAGCTATAGCCTTTTTTAGGACTTTGCTTCTGTTAGAGCTAAAGCCTTTTGGTCTCTTGTGGGACCAAGATTTCATTTTTATGACCTCTTATGGGGTCTTGGCTTCTATGAGAGCCTTATTATGTGACTTCTTGAGGAGTCAACTATAGCCTCTTTGGGGACTTTGCTTCTGCTGGACTTAAAGCCCCCTGGTCTCTTGTGGGACTAAAATTTAATTTTTATAACCTCTTATGGGGTCTTGACTTTTGTGGGAGTCTTGCTATGTGGCTTCTTAAGAAGTCAGCTATAGCCTCTTTGGGGACTTTGCTTCTGTTAGATCTGAAGCTCCTGGTCTGTTGTAGGACTAAGATTTAATTTCTATGACCTCTCTTGGGATCTTGCTTCTGTGAAAGCCTTGCTATGTGACTTTTTAAGGAGTCAGTTATAGCCTCCTTAAGGACTTTGCTTCTGCTGGAGTTGAAGCCCCCTGGTCTCTTGTGGGACCAAAATTTAATTTCTATGACCTCTTATGATGTCTTGGCATTTGTATGAGCCTTGCTATGTGACTTCTTGAAAAGTTAGCTACAACTTCTTTGGGGACTTTGCTTCTGCTGGAGTTGAAGCGTTTAGGCCTCTTTCTACCTTGGTGGCCTATATACTCGTTTGGACCAAGTGTAAGAGTATATACAACTCTCCTATGGGCAGTATAAGGTGAACAATTATCTTGACAATGCCTTCATTCAATTATTTCTCTATGATCATTTTAAGTCCTTTGGGCCAAAATTCTTTTTTCCAGACATGGATCCCAAAGATCTGGAGGCGATATAAGGTAAGTCCGTTATACTAGTACTGGAGCCATGTTCTTGGTATTGGTCTCCAGCAGGCAAATCCAAGATGGCGTTGTCTGCTATCATAGATGATCTAGTAGAATTTATTTTCAGACCATATATTATCCCTACCGAGCCCAAGGTAGAAGACGTTATTTTGTTGTATTCCCTTGCATTTTGTATCCAAAGGAATGATAGCATCACCTTTTTTGAAGGTGTAGGATATTTTTGGCATGTTTTCCTAGAGCCTTAATTGTTGTCGGGGTACATTATGACTGATTTAGGTGGAGGCCCTAGCTGAAGCGTCTTTGCCTACACCTATAGACCAAGCAAAGTGATGAGGCAGTTTGGCCTTGATCAAATAGAACGAGCTCTAGATCTTTCTGATGACCTTGTTAAAATGAGGGACGTGATGCATTATTTTCTCTTTGACCATCTTCTCCCTCTGACTACATTGGACATGTCTTCTTTTATTAACCTGAACAATGTTAGATGAGTGTTTGTTAGTTGGCTGTACCACTACCAAAGAGTAAAATTGAGCATGAATGTCTATGAAGCTTCTAGGGATGAGGAATCTCCTAGAGCTTATGCACAGAAGCTTCCAATCATGATTTACCAAGACCCTTACTATGCAAGAGTTGACAAGTATCAGAACCATATTTTCATTCCCATAACCAAATCTTATAAGTATTCAACTTCTTCTTTTGTAAAAATTGCCAAGGGTAGAGGTATAGTTGTTTTACCTCACCATGCTGCTAAGAAGAGAAAGCCGATGACATCCAAGGGGAGAGCTTCTGCTAAATCCACTAGAGTGTCTAGAATTGTGCTTCATTCACTCAATCAATGAAATTTATGCCCTTTGTAGAATCTTTGGCTGTTAAAAATGAGCCTACAGATGAATTTCTTGTAAATTGCCCATCACAAAAGTTCCTGAGCTAGTGGGAAAGTCTATTGCTAAAACTTCTCCTGTTGCATCCTCGTCTGCTAATGGAGGGGTAGCTATGCCCAAAGGTCCTACTACTCCCCCTATTTTTGTTATTGCGAATGAGAGACCTCGCTTGAAAAGAAAAAAATCTATGGCTAAGAAGCGCCTAGACGCTTCTTCCATGGTGAGTCTTAAACTTAGCCAAATTTTCTTCTTGCATACGTTTAACTGTTATTTGAATTGCCCATGTTTTTTTCTTGGTTCAAAAATTGCTGATGATGCTGAGATTGCGGTTCTTTCTATTGACTTGGATTTTCTTGTGGATCCTATTATTGAGGAGGACCCTCCTATTATGGTTGCTGCTGAAGTTGGTCTTTCAGTTCAGGCCCCTGTCACTGTTATTGTTGAAGAAGTTTCCCCTTCGGCTGGATATAACAAAGTTGCTTCTCCATATGTAACTGAGGCTGGGGATCTTGAAGGTTTCCCTTTGATGATTCTGATTCATCTCCGTCCTCTACTGGCCCAGGTTTGGAGTCTATAATGGCTAGGGTTTTTAGTGCCCTAATTTCTTTTAAATGTTACTTGCTTATTCTTGCTTTTGACTTATGATGTGTTTTGTTTTTTGCTTGAGTCTTTAGGGCTCACTTTTCTTCTTTTACTTACAGCCGCCATGGAGGTAGGTGTTGTAACGTCTTCATTTACTGTCATTTCTTCTACAGCTAGTGAGGCTCACACTTTTGCAGCTTTAGAGGACATTGCTTCTAGTGTTGCTTCTGGTGGTGTGTATAGAACATCCATTTCTGTTTGTAACCTTAGAGTTTAGATCTTTTGAGCTTTTTTTTTTTTTTTNTTTTGGCCTAGGTATTGCGGATGTCATAAGTACTTTAGTTTCAAAAAGCTTCTTAAATACGGGTACACCATGCTGCTGAAGGATTTCTTGACCTCCCATCCAAATAAGATTTTACCCTCGGCTACTCATTTTGACAGAATCTTGGGCTGGGCTTATACTGTCCTTCACGACCTTCTCAACTTCTTAAGAAGCCATGCCTCTATAAACCTGACTGTTGCGACAAGGCAAGAGTTTTTGTGCTTACTCGAGGATGTACGCTAGTTTAATTTCTACTCTGCATGGGTGGATTCTGTTGAGAATCGTGTCAGTTCTATGCTTGCTTTTGAACCTATATTTAACTTGCCTTATAGGGGAGGTTGCCCTCTAGACCTTTGGGAGACTGGAGACAAGACTTGTTGTGCTGCGTAGGCGTGTCCAAGATTGTGAAGGTTAGCTTGCTGAAGGCTGAGATGGTGGTAGCTCAAACAGAGGAAGCAATTTTACTATAGGCAATGAATGTCCTTTGAACCCCTTTAGGATATTAACTTAGTTATCTTATGTATAACTAAAGCATTTGCTAGCCTTTGTTGCCGAGACTTGTAACTTGAATGTGTTATTTATGAAATGCAGACGTTTTGTGTTATTCTCATTCTCTACCTTTGATAGAGGTGTTTCACACCAATTTTATGCTTCTGATTCTCTGACCCTTGATAACACATTATTTTATACTATTTGTTTCCCTTATACTTAGTCTTTTAGTGTGTATTTCTAGTGATTTTTATGGCTTTTAGACATGTTTTGTAGATTTGGACTTGTTGGTGCTTGTAGATTTTAATTGCTTAATTATTAAATTCTGACATTGCTTACATTTTCACCATATCTTTTGCTATAGATGTCCGATTAATGTGATTCCAGTCTCGTTGGAAAGCTTACAGAAAATTCCACATTTCATATGAAGAGCCCAGAAGCTGATTCTGGCGTTTGGACAAATGAAATTCACGTGCAAGCAGTCCAGATTTTCTGCTCCGCCCAGCACTCAGCCCATCATTAACTGATTCCTTTCCTTAGGGCTGCCTATTGGACCAGAGCATGTTTATTTGGGCCAACATCTGCTTTTTGGGCCAGCACACATGACACTAGGGCTTGATCATGCTTTTACCATTAATAATTTAGGAAACTAGGTTTATTTTGTGATTAGGAAACCTAGAAGAGGCAGCCAGCTGGCAGCCAGCTAGTATATATTCTCAAGTTGTTGAGGCAAAACATACACAANTTACATTTTCACCATATCTTTTGCTATAGATGTCCGATTGATGTGATTCTAGTCTCGTTGGAAAGCTTACAGAAAATTCCACATTTCATATGAAGAGCCCAGAAGCTGATTCTGGCGTCTGGACAAATGAAATTCACGTGCAAGCAATCCAGATTTTCTGCTCCGCCCAGCACTCAGCCCAGCATTGACTGATTCCTTTCCTTAGGGCTGCCTATTGGACCAGAGCATGTTTATTTGGGCCAACATCTGCTTTTTGGGCTAGCACACATGACACTAGGGCTTGATCATGCTTTTACCATTAATAATTTAGGAAACTGGGTTTATTTTGTAATTAGGAAACCTAGAAGAGGCAGCCAGCTAATATATATTCTCAAGTTGTTGAGGGAAAACATACACAACCAGAGAGATATGAAATTCCTTGAGCTGCTGCTGCCTCCTATTTTCTGAGTTCGTTTTTCTACTTTTGCCTTATGTTTAAGCCTTCAATGGAGGGCTAAGTTCGTTTGTAATCAATTCAAGAGGAGCCAAACTTGACAATACAGAGTTCCTGTACTTCAACCGGGTTTGATTTAATTTATTTGAATTACTGTTTCTCCTCTTCTTCATGTGATTGAATGGTACTTTGATTCCATGAGTTGTATGAATTTAAATTAGTTGATTAGATTCATAACAGTAATCAGATTGATAATCATACTTTAAAGGTCTTTAATATATGGTTAACTTGGATAATTCGGTTATTAAATTAATCTGGATTTAGTGATATAGAGCGGTTGCCTAGAGTCTTAATTCCATGATTAATTGAATCCTGATTGGTAAATCAGTAGGAATTCTAAGTGTTATTGTTAGGGGTTCCAGGTAATACTTAACCAAAAATTAAATCAGATCTAGTTTATCTTAAGTGAACAAGGATAAATTAAGGTTTGGTTGCCTGCTTGAGTTGATTGCGTTTTCTCTTATTTGATAAATTCAGTTTACTGTTTCCTTAATTCTTAATATATTGCATTCAACACAAACCCCCCCTTATTCTATTCTTGCTTAAGTTCTTAAAAGATTAGTTGTTCTGGTGAATCCTTGGGAGACGACACTGGTTGCATCCTATACTACAATTTAGTTGCAATTAGTAGTTTAATTTTGTACGGTTCGGCACCCGTCAACCCTTTCTGTAAGGATTCACTTAAGCTGATAGAATTTTTTAAGTTATCCTCTCACCTTTTTTCTTCTTTTTTTTTTTTTTTTTTTTTTTTTTTTTTTTTTTTTTTTTTTTTTTTTTTTTTTTTTTTTTTGAAAATGTAGCCATTAACTTCTTCTAGAGCTATTTCTTAGGCTACCTTTTGCAACTTTTCTGGTGAAGTTGACCCTTATCTTCTTATGGAGCTATCTAGGTTAACTTCTTTGGCTGGTGAGGAGAATTAGGGTAGCTCTTCTCTACCATTTTTTGTTTGGGAAATTAGCCTTTAGCTTCTGATGGAGCTATTACTAATTTATAGCTTTTGTTAAAGCTTAATGCTTTATCCTCTCTAGGAGCTTAGTACACCGGTGTCTCTGGGAGCTTGCACTCTAGCTTCTCTGAGAGCTTGGTATTTCAGTGTCTCTTGGAGCTCGGTGCTTCAGCTGCTCTAGGAGCTTGGCACTTTAGCTTCTCTGAGAGCTTGGTACTTCAGCGTTTCTTGGAGCTTGACACTCTAGCTTCTCTAAGAGCTTGGTACTTTAGCATCTCATGGATCTTGACACTCTAGCTTCTCTAAGATCTTAGTACTTTAGCATCTCATGGAGCTTGACACTCTAGCTTCTCTAAGAGCTTGGTACTTCAACGTCTCTTGGAGCTTGGTGCTTCAACTTCTCTTGGAGCTTGACACTTTAGCTTCTCTGAGAGCTAGGTGCTTCAGCATCTCTTGGAGCTTGGCACTCTAGCTTCTCTAAGAGCTTGGTACTTCAGCGTCTCTTGGAACTTGGTGCTTCAGCTTCTTTAGGAGCTTGAACTGCAATGAGGTGGCTGTTGGAGGAGTTGTAGGCACCTTAAGCTCTAAATAATTTTATGTTTCATAAGGCATATGCTTATAGTATTAAAGCCCTCAATCTTTGAAATGTTAAGTGTGATGGGAGTAGAGACATAAAGATTTTATTATGAGTTTGTCATAGAATCATGTATGTAAAGACGTTGTAGAAGCATATAAGATAAGAGATTACTAGGGATGGAAGATCTCAAGTCTAAGCAAAGCATGAGCTTGTGCAAATTATGTTGTAAATGCAATTCATAATCTATAGCTGAAAACAGTTCATGTACAAATTTCTTTAATCATGGTAGAGTAGTTTAGCTAAAGATTCTAACATTAAAATGAATAGATAATCTATATGTAATGAGACAAGAAACTCTCTTGAAGTATGGATACTAACATCTCTTCTTTTAAGTTATCAATATCAAATATATTTATATGGATAAAAAGAATTGGCAAGATAAATGCAAGCATTCAAGCATAAGGGAGTAATAGCATGTGCAGATGATCTAATCATGCTATGCAAAAGAATATTCTTACATAAAGTAGCAATCTAGACTTTCTATGGTGAAAATGGGATCATATGTCTTAATATTTATATGCATATTCTCACTAGGCAAAATATAGATTGATAAATGAAATGAGTGCACCTGGTCTGAAGAATCTCTAGGTGTTCTTTGTTGAAGCATCATTTTTAGTGCCATGGGAGCTATTTTTCCACAATGCCATGATGCTCTAGCTGTAGATGATGCTTCTTCTCATATTGCTGGGGCTTCCTGATCACTTGCTGCAGCTATTGTGGCTTAGCCTTCTATTGTTGAAGACATCCATGATATTGATCTGTGGGTGTAAAAGCTTCATAGTCTGGATTTCTTTAACTTCTTTGGGAGTTAATGCCCTACCTTCTTTGGAGTTTGAATAGCTTATAGGTTGCTCATATTCCAAGAATCTATTACAAAACTCGTGAATCATGTGGCCCCAACTATGGATAGAGTTAGGTTTCAATTTAGAGTCCCAAGTAAAGGCCTGTAAGGGATTTTGAAAACTCCCTCAGACATAGATTAGTGTTACTTCTATGGATCCTCATGTCATCCAAAAATGTCAAAATGTGCTTCCTAGCACTTCCAATCCCATCATACTTCTATAGTGCAGGTGCCTGGTAGTGCAGGGGATATGGCATAACAGTTATGCTTAGGTAAAAATGAGGTTGAAACTCCATCACAACGACATACTTATCCTTCTGCATTTCCAAAATCCTCCTTAGCTCATTCCTGGTAACTGGAATGTCTCAGGAATCTAATGGTCATTTCAAAGTGGCTGGGGGAGTTCGAGCACCTCTTCTACAGCAGTTTGATGAACACACTTTTTATACAGTAGTTAACCCTCATATTTAGTTTTTTGAACCTCTTTTGAGCTTAATTGAGTAGGCTTGTGCCTCATTTCATGACTTTGGATCCATTTGTGCGTAATTGCATTTTTCAGCAATACTGAGCATTTTATGTTGTCTCTGTGTTTCATGCATATCCTTAGTTCTGATGTCTAAAAATTTCAAGTCATACCTTGTAGGAAAGCTGAGAGAATTATCTACAACTTTCATTCAGGGATCCAAAGCCAATTTGGACGACCAGAAGGTCATATGCAGCCTGGAAGCCAAAGAAGACATGCTGTCGTAGGATCCTGACCCACATGTAGTGTTTGGGCCATAACTTGAGTGTAGATGTCATATGGACTTGAAATTGGTCCCATTGGAAAGCTAACAGACAAAACTTCAATTGTTATGCAGACTGGTTCACCAGATTTTATATTTTAGATGGTCTTATTTGCTATTGAAGTTGGCTTATGGTTCCAGAAACCTGTTGGCACTTAAATGGGCCTAACTTCCTCATGACAAGTCCAAATGAGTCAAAACCAAAGCCCAATGAAAGCTAAGTCCCATGGGAATAAGTGTGCCTTAAAGGCAATTTGGGTGTGCATGTATTTTTGGAGGTCTATATGTTCAGAAAGGGGCAGCCGAAATTCATATTAGACACTTAAGATATTTTAGACAGCTTTTAAAGTTTTCTTAGTCTTTAAGTTTTTTCTCTAGATATTTTGTAAGAACTTGGCTTCTCTTGTTCATGGAGGGCTAAATCATCAAATCAATCTAGGTTTTAGCTGTTCTGATTATTGATTCTGAGATTATGCTTTAATTGCTATTCATTCAATGATTAATCTACTTCTTGCTTCCTCTGAACTATTCTGTTTGAATTGTTAAATTTGAATTTGGATCTTCATGTGTGATTGCTTAATTGCATGTAATAAAAGAGGAACTTAAAATGTTAATTAATTTTTCTAAGCTTTTGGATGAATTAATTACCTTGGCTGGATCATGGACTTAGGTAAAACTGGACTTGAATGTTTGCTTAATTCATTTACTCTTAGTTAATATGAATTCTGGTTGCTTAACCAGTGGACATCCATAGAGGACTGAGAGGCTTCTTGATGTTTTCTAAGGCCAAGAACAAGATTAATAATTGAATGGATCATTGGAAATCAAGGATGGATTAAAATCAGAATTAGTTAAGACTTGGATTGGTTGTTTTCCCTAAAGTTTACCACTTATAATTAATTTTTGTTAATCACTAAAACAAACAAAAACCCTTGTTGATATGTTTCTTAATATGATTCACTACTCAGAATAATCTTTTGGTTCGACTTAGGGCTGCCTTATGCTACAAGTAGCTTAGGTAACCGACCTTAAACTTTTACTAATTTGAGGAGCCTCGGCAGCTCATCACAGTTCTCCTTTTTTCTCTCATTCGTCTTCTCAGCGAGGCCTTCCCTCCGCTTCTCCTTTAGAAGGGCAATGAAGTTGAGCTCATCTCTCATCTTAGTGACAGTGTCCAGCAGAATGTAAAGCATAGAAGTTAGAATGACATTGTCTTCTTCTATAGCGTTGGTGTTAGTGCCTCTACCTCATCGTAAGAAGCCTCAGAATTGTACCACGTCTTCTCTAGAATGCTCCGATTCTCTGTGGCCATTTGCACCATGGCCTCCTATTTCATCTAGTTGGCGGGCTCCCCCAGTATTTTCTTCATCTTGAGCGAGGCCACCATTGTCCTGTCTTTCTTCATCTTCGGGGAAATCATCTAAGTTGAAAGAGTGACGCTTTGAAATGTTTATCATTGCTATATACACCTCCCCAGTGGAGTCGTCTTTAATGTTTTGTCGGATTTTAGTTGAGTTCGTAAATCATTTAGGGATGAGTAAATATAGCAATAGAGGAACTTAGCTTTGGTGGGCTTGGTTGGTGAACAGATGATGCACCTTAGAGTCCTTTGTAGGACAACTTAGAGGACAATGGTCCCGAAGCCAAGAAAGATTGAGTCTTATGGCTCAATGGTTTCCTAACGTGGTTGAGTCAAACACTAGAGAGGATTTTGTGGTCCTTTAGCACTTGCTACATACATTCTGGGAATTTAGCCGAGTTAGCAGCATTTAAGGTAATGTTCATGGTGGTTTTAGATGCTTTTAGGAGCATTTATGGTAATGTTCTTGGATTTCATAAAGGAATCCAGAAATGATTAGTGAAGTTATGAAGTGGGATATTTAGTGAAGTTTAAGAATGTTTCTGGTGGTGGTTGTTGCAACAGAAAAACATTTAAGGATAAGGTTCTTCAATGTTGAGAACATTCTTAGGTTAAGGATGATTATGGCATAAGCATATTCAAAACACTGTTCTTCAACAGAGTCTCAAAAATGGCAGAGTTTCTAGGTATTTAGGTTCTAATGGACCTTGCCCTCAATGCTTGAAAATAGGTCTTATTTATAGCTGAATGGGAAGGCTTCTGACGGATTAAGCTGGAGAGGTTGCTTGGTTGAGTGGATTTAGGATTTAATGCAAAATAAGGCTTTATTAAGACAAAGTGAGTTTTTGGAAGGCTTTTGACGGGAATTAAATGTTCTAGAAGGCGTGCTATAAGGTTGCGTCTTTGACATTCTTTGGTCACAAGTAAAACC